>JANVCL010000214.1:24819169-24832033 GCA_026546855.1 Erythroxylum incrassatum | reverse complement strand
TTGGACAGAGATCCAATATATGGAGAGCAATAGGATTAAATGGATCCCGATGAGATTGGGATATGTCCCGATGAGATTGCGACATCGATATTGCTGAAACAGGTCTTCGGTGCTTTTTCCATACCGGGACCGGTAGGCCGGTAGGACCGACCTCAGTGTGACTGGATCACTTCAGCATCGTCCACGTTGAAAGGAGAAGGAAGCTTTATTAGACTTAGTCAAATATAATAATTAGATACATTATTTAATTATTATTTCTCATCAACGTGGAAGGCTAGCATTGAATGTCTTTAAAGTGTTAAAGACATGTGGTTATAAGATGAAGTTGAGTGATGGTCGTGTATACTAGAGAGGATTTAAAAGACTTAAGTGTTAAGTTTTCAAAATAGGTTGAATTTCAAAGTTTCCTCTCATCATCCACGACTCTCATCCTCTCCAAGCTTCTCCATCGTCTCTCCTTGTGCTCTCCAAGAATCAAGGTAAGAGCTAGCACTCTTTCCTTTATTCTAGCTATTCCTGGGTCAAAAGGGTTTGCCTCGGTTAGGTTCTCCGACCTCTGCGGGATACCATTAGAGACGGTCTCTTTTGGTCGTTATGATTTGACATTGTTATATCGACACAAAGATCCTGGCTTTGGGGAAGGTCCCGGAATAAAAATTTTTGTTTTCCGCACTGTGTGCATGTGATGTACACACCGGGATTTTCCTACACTTTTTATGTGAGGTGCTACGTCAGCTCTCATTTCGAGTAAGTTGTGCCAGGTCTAAGAGCCAATGGAACCCCATTTAACTTCCTAGAATTTTTTCCCTACAAGTGTTCAGTTTGAGTCCACTACACCCATAGATTCTCCTTATCTACTATTAGCTTCCATATTCTATTTTCAATCAGAACTTTACTTAAAAGGAGAATGGATTTGATTCCTAAACCTCTTTGCTCTTTTGGACAGCATAGGTCCCTCCAAGGTACTTTGACATTATAATTTTTGTAAGGATCTCCATGCCATAGGAAATTCCTTAACAGTTTCTCAATGTTTTTAGCCATCTTCTTGGGTAGAATTAGATAAGAAATCTAGTAGTTAGAAAGGTTAGAGATGACAGTTTTGATGAGTTCAGCTCTGCTTACATAACTTAGATCGTTATTGCACCAGTTTCTAAGCTTCCTCTCCATTTTTTCTAGGGGTGGTCTGCAATACTTGTAGGAGGGTATTGTAGTAGTAATTAGCACTCTAAGATAAGTAAAGGGAGGACTGAAATTTTCCATCTGAATAATATTCTTTAGCTCTTACTTTAAAGATTTTGCATCCCTAGAGAGTATCAAAATGCTTTTTCCAAAGTTGACTTCTATCCCTGAAAGTCTAGATAATTATTTTAAAAAGCTAATTATCAAACTAACTAAGGCTAGCTATGCCTTACAAAAGAGTAGTAAGTCATCAGCAAATCTAGGATTGAAAAGGTTAAGGTTTTGGCATTTCTTGTGATACGTAAACCCTGAGTTAAAGCTAATGTTTTGTTTGATTAGTTGTATGAGTACTTCCATGCAAATCATAAACCGATAAGGGGATAAAGGGTCCCCTTGCTTAATTCTCTTTTCCCCTTTGAAGGGAAGGGTAGCTTCTCAATATTGTAAGTGGGAGTAGTTATTCACTCTTTGATCCACTATAAGAATTTACCAAAGAGGCCCATAGCTTCCATAGCTAGCATAAGGAAGTTCCAATATGCTAAATCAAAAGCTTTCTTTAAGTCAACTTTTCCAACTTCCTTTCTAATATAACATTTGAATAAATCATGTGCAATCAGTATGTTGTCTTTCGTACTATTTCCTTGAATGATTGACCCTTATGTTTTTAAAGTTAGGGAACTTAATAAAGCTTTGTTCTTGATACCAGCATTTTGGAAATGAGCTTATAGATCTAATTTCAATAGGATATTGGCCTAAACTCCCCCATTTTTGCTAAGATTGCTTATTTTTGGAACGAGGCAAATGAAAGTATGGTTAATGGCTTTCAGCATTTTTCTTGTCCTAAAGAATTATTGAATAACTGCAAAGGTTTAGTTCCAAATCCATGTTCAGATAGTGTTGAAAAAGTGTCCATTCATTCCATCAAGGTTGGGTGTTTTGTTTAAATTTAAGATTTTAAGTGCTTCCTCCATATCCCTTATGGAGAATTATTTTATAAGGGCTATAGCTTCCTCAAGTGTGATTCTATTCTTCAAGAATGATTGCATTGATAAGTTGGAAAGGGTTTTAGATCTTTTGGTACTATGCAAGTTGATGAAGAATTATCTAGCTATGTATTTTACTTCAACTTGACCCCATGATCATCCTCTAAACAAATAATTTTTTTCATGTTCCTTCTTACTGAGGTAGTTTTGAGATAAAATCTAGAGCATTTATTCCCTTCTTGAATCCATTGAATTATGGATTTTTCTTTTAGGATAGAATGTTGAGTTGATAGTGCTAGGAAGTAGTCCTCTTGGGCTTTCTTTTAAACTTGCTTTAGCTTCTCATTATGTGAATCTAAGTATGCTTCTCTTTTAGCCTTTAACAAATTATCCTTTAGCAATCTTGCTTTCCATTTTATGATTAGAGGAGATTTTAAAATACAAGCCTTTTAAGGCTTTCCAAATAATACACAACTTTTTAAAGTAATCTCAGGATGTAAATTATTCAATCTTAATCTTTGGATGTAAATTATTTAATTTTGAATGTTTTTTAGAATCATAGTTTATATCTATTTTCAACATATTTAGGAACTTAATAGATTACACGTAAAGAATGATTGAAGAGAGAAAACGGTATTTTTAATCATATTAGACTTGATTGGAAAGCTTGATAAATTTTAAGATTAAATATGAAATATAGAATAAATAAGGACCAATATGAGATATTAGATCTTGTTTGGGCCTAATTGATATCCAAATAGAATTAATTGTAATTCTAATTAAATTGTAATTAGAATTAGAATTTTATTTTAATTTGTTAATCGTGTATACAATCACCTAAAATTTGAGCTTGCTAGAGAGGAATTCTCCTAATTTTGTGACTAAATTCTTATTGATGATATAGGTGAGCTTTGGAAAACTTAGGGAATAAAATTCTTAACTAAGAAAATGCTAAAGAGTGTTGAAATAATTTTTAAGCTAAAACAATGATTTGAATTGGCCAAGTGAAAAGTACAAAATATAAGGTGAAATTGAATTAATGATAGGGTGGGTGCTTTTGTTTTATTGTCATGATTGTATGATTTTCTTTTTTTCTTGTCAAGTTGGTGCCTTTTATAATTCCTCCTAAATATAACTCCCTCAAATTGTTCTCTTATAACTGCTCAACTTCTAACTATCTTCAATTTTTGGGCAACATCCTAATTAATAGCCTTCCACCTGTTCCTCATATTTTTAGCCATCCTTCCTTCCACATTTAACACTTCTTTACCACTTACCATAACCAAGAATCTTTTGGAAAGCTAACTTCTAGAACTTTTAATGCTTTTTCACTTTTTGTCCAAAAGGGATAAATTCTTCTTAGGCTATCAACAATTTTCACTACATATAATAAGTTAAATAGACCAAATATATGGTTTTAAATACCTTCTAGCATTCCATAAAACGAGTGTAAGGTCATTGATCAAATTCTCAAATATGGACCAGTGGTTTTAGGAAGTTTAAGAACCAAGCTTATTCTAGCTAGAAGAAGTAACCTAAAAATGTCATTAGGAAGATTTTTGTATAGCCTTTAATCAAACGAAATCCTTAGTTAAAAGGGAACATTAGGTGCAAAGAATATATCAAGATTCCTCTATGGTTAAAACACTTAACTCCCTATCTGTTATGAAAGATAAAAGATTTGCCCCATTTAATTTTCAAATTCCACTGTTGCCTTAAGTTTTGTCCATTTTGCTATAAATTCCTCTTTCTCTACACCATTTCCAATCTTAAACTCTAAACAACCTTCATCTTTTCTATCAACTTTAGTTTTTTTTCTTACTCTTCTTCCCAAGTTCCCCCATAACTTATTGAACTTAGCTTGCTCTTTGGTTTTCACACGTTATGTTTCTTCTTCCTCCTTTGCTAACTCTACTGAATTGAATGTTAGAGACATATGTTTTAGACTTTTCTTTATACTTTATTAAGAAATTATATCATTTTTTCAAACTTTATTCTTTATAAAAGCTATAAAATTTGAGATAGTCTCTATTATAGCTAAACCTTTACCATCCTTCATCAAAACAAGGTAGGAAACCTCTTATACCTTAATCCCCTTTCTGAATTTTTCTTCTAATTCTATTCAAAATTTCCTTTTTTTAGTATGCTAAGAGGAATTTCACTTTTTCACCATAAGCAAGGATTACCTTTGACTATTGAAGTCCCTCCATCCACTGAATCTCCTCACTCATCTCTTTGCTATCTAGGAGAGGTGAGTAAATCAAATTTTCTCTAGAATTTCCTCTATTTCAAACCCTAAAATCTCCAAAGCCATAGCCAAAAAAAATGTGGACAAGTAGGTATCCTTCTTACCATTATACCTGGAAAAGGCAAAGACTTCTCCAATTAATAGCTCTTTCTAGAAACTTACTAGACTATTAACCTATTCTCACATCTGATATTTTGAAATTCTAAAGTCCCTCTTGTAATTCCTTTAGGCTTACCTACATTCCGCTCAAAGATGTTTTCTTTCTAGCTAGTTAACCTATTGTTGGGGAGGACTTTATATGTTTAGTTAAGAAAACTTCTAGTTTAGATCTTAGTGCCTTTAAATGTTCTTCTTACTTTGGATTAATTAACAGTTACACTTCTTTTAGGAATCATATTTCTAAAGAGGAATATACTAACTTTATTTAGGTTATGTTGACTTAAATTTTTTTGTCTATAAATAACAAAAAAATTCTAGAATTTCTACCTTTTTGCAAAGTGATAACCTCTGGTAAATTTTTTCCCTAGGTTCTATTTTATGATTCCTTTATAGGAACCTATGGAGGTGCTTATCCAATCTCTCTTTTCAAAGGCTTAATTTGTGCATATGGTTTGTTCAACTCTAGATCATCACTTATTTTCTAAATCTTAGAGACAAAGAATGCCTTCCTTCTACAAAGCCCAAATCCCAAAATTTCTTGACCTTTTCCTTTCTATAAGTTTATATAGAAAATATAATAAGGATAACTTTAGTTTTCTAATATCTTTGAAGTTTAGGTTGATGAATCAACTCAACCTTTTTAAGAACTTTAAAAGACCTTATTGGCTAAAATTTTTTAAGAATTTTGAATCTTCTCATCTAACTATTTATCGAAAACTCTTTCTTTTTTATACTAACCAAATGGTTTTTGTAGTGGGTGTTGATAATGCTTTAAAACTTGGTGCTTTTATTATAGCCGGTATATCTACCTTATCCTTGAAATTGGTAACTTGAACTTCCTTAAAAATTCCCCTTATTGTCCATCTTTTGGACTATTTAGTGGGAGTCCCCTTCAAATTAGGCACTATTAATGATAAATTCCTTTAGGAAATCTTTGAGCATGATCATATTTTAAAGTGTAAAATCTCTACAAGTAGTATTGATGATATAGAAGCCTACCATCTTTAGCAGCAAAGAAGCCACCAAAATTTGGTTCCTTGTTTAGAATTTTCCATCCTCAAAGGTACCCCTAGGTAAAGATTATTTAATTTTGATTTCTACCACTAACTTTTTTATTGCAAATTTCAACATTCTAGATGTCGAAGGAAGAGAAGAGAGACTACTTCTCAGAAAGAAGCAATAACAACTGCAATCCTTATCGTTAAAAGGAAATTTAAAGAGTAGTATTTGTTTGTTTCAAGCTCTAAAATGGACAAGACACCAATTCACAATAGATTTGCTGGAAAGTCAACCTATTCAACTAATAAGCTACCTGAAGAAATTCTCCAGCTTACTTGTAGTTCCACGGTTTGCATAGCTTTACGCCTTTAAAGCTCAGTTTTTCGTTGTTATTGTTACAGAATAAGGCACTAATTTTTGGTGCTGAAGATTTTTGAATGTCCAAAGCATGATATAGCTACTGCTCTCTATTACTTATCTTTGTTGTAGTTGTTTTGTTGTTGATTTGTAGGATAAGGGCTTTTCCTTATCTTCAAACTTTGTATATAACTCTTCTTTCATCAATTTCATTTCTTATTTTCAAAAAAAAGCTACCTAAAGAAATTAAAATTATTGAACCTGTAATTAAAGACACTTTCTTCCACCCCCAAGAATGACATCAATGACAGTATCTAGCTTTTCCTAACTTCTTTTTTCTTCATTCCCACCATGATTTCATACTTATTACTTTTCTTTCACATATGACCTAGCATCAAACCTAACAACTCTTACCCTTTTCCCTTGAACTAAAATCTGGAAGAGATAGAAGTTATCTTAAACCAAAGACTATTAAAGTCACTTTACCAGAGGTTAAGTAGGAATTCCTTTCATTTTTTTACAAAAATCCTCTAAACTCTTGTCAAATTCTTCTATATGTTATAGGCTAGAGATGTTTTAACAGTAACAACATCCTTATAAGAACTATTCAATCTAAGAATCTTAGACACTTCTCTTAAGACTCTCTCAAGGGTTGTGCCAATAGTTAGTTTTGAGGAGTTAAGAAGTCTACAAAGCTCACAATGCAATAAGAACTCCAATATTTGATTGAAATCCAATGTAGCTCCTTCTGAAGCAAAATTTCCTACATTGGTTTTGTAACCCAGTCGTCTATTATTGGAGGATTTTTTAGTGAAACTATAAGGTTTTATCTTTTTTCTAGAATTCATATCATGACCAAATTATATATTCCAAAAAATTAAAACCCTCACAAAAATTTAGAATGGAATATGATAAGAAAGAAGTTAAAGGTAAAAACCTCTTGCACAAAATTCATAACTTAGTGAGGGAATTAAACTCTTAAGAGGATCAACCTACTGAGTATGAAAAAACTATTAAACTTATTAGGGATAAACAAAATACTTTAAAGTAGGACAATAAGTGGTTTAACTCATAATTCAATGAGGTCAAGTAGATAGTTAAAGAGTTAAGGAAGTCACTAATGATATAAAAGGAAGAAGTCAACCTCTAGAAACCATAAGTTTAACAGGCCAAGGAAGATTAAGTTTTTTGTATCAAATAATAAGGAGATATTCGATCTTTGAAACTGGATTAGCATTAAATTTATTTATGTTTTACAAACTATTTGTGGCATACTAGTTGGCCTAAATTATTTGAATTTTTATTACTTGGATAATTATTCTAGTTCCCTCACTATTTGACTAGGAGAATTTTACTCTTATTCCTTTATTCATAAACTCTCCTATAGAGTAGGTATAAGTTTTCAAATATTTTCCATTAACAAAACATTTTTGAGATTTGCCTTCTAAAATAGATAACCAATAGGCATTACCCTTTAAAACCCTATAAATTTGAAATAGCCCCTCCCAATTAAGGGTCCACTTACCCCATTCTTTGTCGTTCATTCCATATGACATAATCAACTTCCATACCATATCCCCTTCTAGAAATTTCCATTTATGAACTATTTTATTATAGAATTTTACTACCTTCTATTTTTGCAAAATTACGTTATTTAAAGCATGAATACAAACTTCATCTAAATATTAATTCCATCACCATTGCATTTCAATACTCAAGTGTCTTCAAAACATTCTACTTAACTACTCTTAAATATGGGATCATTACTTCTATAGGGAGAATAACATTATGACCATAAGTCAAAATGAACAAACTAACTCCTACAGTAGTGCATTTAGAAGTTCAATATACCCTTAAGGTCCAGATAAAATCCTAAGCTAATCTTTACTACTATAGCATCTTTTCTAGGATTTCAATGACTACTTTATTTAACGCTTTAGCTTATCCATTAGCCAAAGCATAGTGAGGAGTTACATTCAACAATTGTATGATATAGTTTGCAGCAAAATCGTTAACCTCTTGGCCAACAAACATAGTTCCCTATTCACTTATTATTAATTATGGAATCCTAAATTGATATTAATTTTTCCTTAATGAACTACATTATGTCAGTCTATTAAACCTTCTTCAAAGGTTGAGCCACCACCCATTTTTGTAAAATAATTCATTGCCAATAAAATAAAATTATAACCATTAGAAGAGGGTTTGTATATTTTTACCAATAACATTAATGGTCCATCCATAAATGGCCTTAACTTAATTATATAGTGCAACTCAAAGGCAGGAATTTGTTGTATCCTCACATATTTTTGTCATTGTTGACAGCCTTTAGCATATGATATACAATCATTCAATGTTGAAGGCCATTGGTAACATGATGTTTTATAAGCCATCTCATGTTATACTAGATTGTCGTGCTCTTCATATCCCCTTATAAACTTGTTTCATTACTATTAGTGCTTTTTGAATCCCAAGGTACCTTAATAAAATAAGCTCATCATTTCCCTAACAAAATAAGACTCATTTAATCAATAGAAAGTTAAATTCTTGTAGTTTAAGTCTAAGAGGCACCTTCTAACTAGGGTTCTCCAAAAAGTTCTTGATTTCCTCTTTCCAATTTTAAGTGGTTTCTTTATCAATGTAAGAAAAAAAATCCATTGGAAATCCCTCTTCTATAGATAGATGGATGAGAATTTTTTTGTATAATAATATATTTGTATACCATCTCCTTAAATATTCTTAACCTATAAGTGATTTAAGAAGTTCATTTCCTTTACCCCCCCCCCCCTTGCCCCTCAATTTTCTCCTCAAGGAATATGTTGGGGTTCTACTTGATTAAAGAATTCTAATATTTGAATAGTAACAATATAATAAGGCAACAAAGTCAAACTTAAGCAGTTATATTCTCCTATAACCTATTGCAATACTAGCAAAGAATCTCGCCTAATGAGAACTTCTTTAGCTCCAAGATGTACCAGAAGTTCTAATCTAATTATTAGGCACTCATATTGAGTCTGATTATTAGGGCATAGGAAGTCTATCTTAAAAGAAAGAAGGGTTTTTGTTCCACTCGGTGTGATAATAATGATCTTGACACCAACTGGCTTCTTTGTGCTAGAACGCTCAAATTTTAATTCCTATGGCTTCTTTTCATAGGTAAGTACTAAATGTTCCATATTCTTTTAAACTTCTATCATCATGTAGCTTACTAAGAAATAGGTAAATGCTTGACCCTTCACTGACTTCTAAGGGTAATAAATCAAGTTAAAGCCTATAAGATTGATAAGTCATTTTCTAATATTCCTCAAGAAAATTGGTTTATTCAATATGTATTTCATTAAGTTGGTTTGTAAGACTGCATAAACTTTATTTTAAAGAAATTAATGCCTTAATTTTGAGTAAGCAAAATATAGCACTAAATATAGTTTCATAATAGGAACATACTTCTTTTCTTTTGGCATCAAAATTCTACTCAAATAAATAGCTTGCTTATGGCTACGTCATTATTCTAGGCTAGTAAACACTCGATAGATTCCTCCACGGTGGAAATGTATAAGTTAAAGATTCCCTTCTGCGATGAATCAATACTGAATGTTTGGTTAGGTGTTCCTTGATCTTATAAAAATGCCATCAAATGCCTTTCTTCCTAATGGAATTCTTCATAATTTTTCATCTTTAAGAGACCTAAGAATTCTTTCATGTTACTAGCCAAATTAGCAAGGAACCTTCTAACATAGTTTACCTAACTTAAAAACCTTTAGAGTTCCATTTTATTTTGAGGTGGTTTTGCTTCAAGAATGGCTTTTTCTTTTCTTTTTTTAATCTAATTCAAACCCTCTCTTATGGACCAAGGAACCTAAGAAACTTCCTACTTTCACTCCAAAAGGGCACTTCAATGGATTTAACTTCAATTTGTGTTTTCTCATCCTCTAAAAGGCATCCCTTATATTCTAGATGTGGTTTGTACTCATTTTTTATTTAACAACAATATCATCTATAAACTTTCAATGTACGGCCTGTTAAATTATGGAAGATAGCATTCATAGTTCTCTGATAGGTGGCTCCTACATTCTTTAAGACAAAAGGCATTATAACCCTTCAAATATTCCTATTGATCTAGGACATCTAAAAGTTGTTTTTGAACTATCACCCTTAGTTATAAAATATATATAATCATAACTAGAAAAAAATCCATAAAAGATAATAAGGAATGCCCAGTTGTTGCATTACTTAAAGAATTTGCAATTAGCATCATATACACATCTTTAGGAGTGGCTGTATTTTTATCCCCAAAATCAACATAGACTTTTAACTTACCATTATTCTTTACTACAAGTACAACTTTACTAGCCATTCAGTATATATGGCTGATCTAATGAAACCAACCTTACATAACTTTTTAATCTCTTCTTTAATTATTTAAATCAACTTATTTGGACCATCATCTAGGAGGTGGGTATTAAAGACGAAATTATGATTTTGTAGGAAGTTTGTGTTCTACCATCCTTATAATTAACCCTAGAATCTCTATATAGACTTAAGCAAAAAAAATCCTTGAATTCCTTTAAAAGCTCAACTGATTGCATTCTTATTTTTCGATTAAGGTTCCTGCTAACAAACACCCTATGAAATTCCCTTAAATTACACAAATTTACTTCCTTATGTGGTTCTTGATTTTGGATCCCAAATTCATCAATATTTTTAAGAGCGAATTTCACATCCTACACATCATCCTCTTCTTCTACTTATAATCCTTCTTTTTTAAAAAGTAGCTCGACATTTTCACGCCTTTCTAATTCCTTAAAATCTAAATGATTTGTTACATTCAAAATTTGATTTTCACGTTTGCAGCTATCATCACTTCCTTCTGTGAAAATCTACTCATCTGGTTCCTGTATAATTGGAAACTTCATCAACCTATTAATAGGACTAATGGTAGCTTTTTGCCAACATTTTGATTATGTTCTCATCCTTCCTTTTCAAACACTCTTCGTATGATAACTTTTGAACTTGAATTGGCTTCATTTGATGTCTTAGAATTTTGCCTCCACAACGTTTACCTTAGAACAAAAAAGTCGAGAATTCACCTAGACAATATATAACTTATTGCCTTTCCATAAAAGCATAAGCTAGTAAAGAGATGGAGGAATACAAAAGATAGAAAGGATCTAATATCTCCCCAACAAAATTTAATAATCAGCATATGTCTCAATAATGAAAAAGTGGTAAAATAAGACTTTACCTATACTACAATGTTCGTAAGAAGAATTTCCTATGTTTTGTTAGTCTCATCAATAAACGCAGTAATAGATACCTCAATTAGGATCAAGTCTCCATCTTCTTTGCCTAAAACTTCCATCACTTTGGTCTATATATTATTCATTGTCGACCCATTATCAACAAAAAATCTTGAAGTTGGTCTACCATTAATAAGGGATTTAATTTACCAAGATCTTATATATTGAGTCACCCTATTAGTTAGCTTTTCTAGCACTATCTTCTCTAGAATTCTTGGTCCTATAATCAACATAGATATTTGCATCTCTTTTCTCAGTTAAAGCTTCAACTTTCTTCCCAAGAGTTTTGCTAAAAGAGGTAGTGAGCCTTATGGAAGAAACAACATATGACAACCAATAAGAATTTCCATAAGTGCAAAGAACTTACTAGAGTCTTCATATTGACTTTCAGATTGGGATGACTTCCTATTAAATCTAGGATTGCATTTTTCTTTTATCTTACTCTAACTTTTGTCGGTGACTTGTACACATTCTTTTTTGTTATGTGGGCCAAAAGTACTCTCCCCAGAAGGAGCAGGTCATGTAAAGGGTTTCCTTGGGGTTGATTTCTCCAACAATAGTTTCTTGCTTCTTCCAAACCTAGCGACAAATTTCTGCCATTGAAATCTCCTCTTTTGAGTTTTGGGTTAATGGTATTGGATTCTTAGGATGCCTCACTCATTCCCACTAATGAGATGGTGGCACCTAAGGTGGTACTACAAATCAAGGTTGTCTGCTTTAAAATTTTGGAATTTAAGGATCAGATCTTTTCCTAAAGATTTGAGTGAACTATTTTTATGATTTGTTTTACAATCTATATTTTTATGGATTTCAGGAATCTATTGTTTCTTATTCTTAGCACTAGCATTCAAACTATAATGAGGAATTAAAACACTAGTTCATGAATTTGTAGCCAATGCGAATCGATCTTATACAATCTTTAGCCTCCTCTTGACATCCAAAAAAGACGATTAAACTCAGTTGCACTAATAGTTGCAATTGGTGGGAATAGAACTTCATCTATTAACATAGTTTGATCATATTCAACAAATAGCATAAGTACCTTATTAAAGTGATCTTAAATTATATTTTTTAATCTCCAGCATGTTTTCAATAGATGACTCCATTTATTATGGTACTTTTAGTAGTCCCTCCCTCTAATTTCTTCCTTTTAAGGAATTATGTGTTCTGGTGGTAAAGTAATGATTTTTTTAATTAAAAAAACAAAGATTTCTTTTATTTTAGACGTGTCAAAAGTATATAGAAATTAACTATTTCTTGTATTTTCTTTTTGACTTTAAGAGATTTTTGCTACAAACACATGTTCTAAAGATATTAACTTCAGCCACTGTCAAATCATATAAAATTGTTTCTATAAAATAAGAACCATCTAAACTTTTTTTATGTCCTTTTTCCATAAGAAATTCTCATATTTAGAACATTTTTACTACCAACTCTTAAAAAACATGAATTTTGATACCTTAAAAAAATTTGAAGTTTAATATCAAGTGTTGGACCTCGTTTCCGGAGCCCAACATTCGGAGTTACAAAAACGTGAGCAAACTTATTCTTCTAATTCAGGACAGATTTTGGGAAACTTCTAATTGGAATTTCATCCAACACTCCACCTCGATTCATAGGCCTCCTCATACTCAATAACATC
>JANVCL010000214.1:24789623-24810629 GCA_026546855.1 Erythroxylum incrassatum | reverse complement strand
TTGTTAAAAGGTCCCCCCCCCCCCACCCCCCCAAGTCATAATTTTGTCTGTTACCTTCATTTTCAAAATCAAATTCCTATTTGACAAAAGCTTGAGGCTTGGCAACCTGTTGAATATTTCCAAGATTGTTGCACACAAGTGCAATAAGAACGTCCTCTCTTTTATGAAGTGATAGGTGTAGATTGCATTGTATTTTTGTAGGTAATTTGGTGTGTGTTTAGTGATTAATTTAATTATTTAGTGTGTGTTTAGGTGAAGAATACTGTTAGCTCATAAATATTTGTGTTTTAAGTATTTTTTGGGTGAGAACATGTATTTGAGCTTCAGTTATATATATATATGAGATTCCATGATGAGTTTGTTAGTGTTTAAGGCCATTTGGAGGAGTTTCGAAGGAGACTCGAAGCAACAACAGAACGATCGTGGTGAATCAGCCACAATCGTGATAGAAAACAGACAAACTGGCCATGATCGTGCACTAAAGGCCATAATCATGACCTGCACGCAAAAAAATGTGATTCGCTTCCAGATTCGAGTTTTTGAGAGATATTTGTGACATTTCAAACCCCGAAAAGACACTAAGGTTACCTTAATTGGAGAAGAACATAAAGCATTAAGAGGTAACCCTAGAAGGAGTTCTACAATCAGCCTACATTTGGAATCCCTAAATAGAGAGAAAAAGAAGAGAGAGAAAAGAAGAAGAAGAGGGTTTCGATATTGAAGCTTCCCGGAATAGGTGATCTCCCGACATTGTTGCTTTCCTGAATCATCCAATCTAAGTTTCATTTCCTCCTCATTTCCCTTCTCATTCATTTAATGTGTAAGATTGAGATGGTGGTTGTATGGTTATGGATTTCAAGTTTTTAACGATTTTCTAACTTTTCCTTTGGGATTTTGCTTATATTTAATGTTAATCTAGTTAAATTATGTTTATTTGATTTGGGTGTTACGATTGATTAATGTATTTGCATGTTTTGGTAACAAACCAAGAGGGTGAGCCGAATAAAAATGATTAGATCAAATTAATGAAAGTTAGGTGATCTAATTGACCACTTAATCAATCTAGTCAGTAATTTCATAGAGAGAGATCTTGTGCGAGACCCGATTGTTTGTTATAGAGCTTTAAAACTAATTAGAATTGTGGGCAATTTATGCATTGAGAGATTGCAAGTCCATAATTCGATTAGGGTTTACAATTTAGGAAATGGTTATAACTCGAGAGAGAGTAATCAACCCTACGATCATCTAGAACTGACACCCTATAAATACATAAATGGCTAGATTAGCATTAATGATAGGTAAAATCCCCTCTCTAATAACTTGATTAATTCTCTTAACGGATTTCCATTGTTACATTACTTGTTCGTTGCTAGTTTATTTTTTAGTTTATTATTCGAATTTAAGTCTTAAACAAAGCATAACTTGAATTAAGTGGTGCCTAAGCGTAATCTCTGTAGGACGATATCTGCTTTTTACTACAAGTAATGACTCATATATTTACAGTTTTTAGTGTTAAATAAATAGTTTGTTTTTGCAACCAATATGAAGAGAAGCATATCTTTCTTCTATTGGAGATGAAGTTAGGGGTAGACTACACTCGCCAACTCCCATTGTTTTTGGTGTGGGATGCCCCTCGAGACCTTCAGAGATCTGCCTTGCTATATAGGGAGAATTTAACTCGATAACCTATTCTAGAGTGGTAAATTATCCACCTTCTTTATCAGTATTTTGATTGCTTTAATCGTAGAGACCGAGTTATACTTCAATTATAGAATCTTATTTGTATGGACAACATTATTTCATATTGATAGTTACAATGATTTTGAATTCTCTTCAGTAGGAACCCTAGTTGAAGGTGATGATGCCTTTTAAAGATTTTCAATAATTTGGGATACAAAGCCTTCATTCCCTATAATAGTATGGACATCTTCCTCCAGGGCCAGAGGCACGACAATTTCTTTCCATTCCTTACATTTGGCATAGTGGTCCCACCAAGCGAGACAAATTGTTGCTCGCTTATACTATTAACCTAAAATTTGAGTGTGCCAGAAAGGAATTCTCCTAATTTTGTGCCTGACTTCTTATTGACAATATAGGTGGAATCTAGACAACTTAGAAAATAAAATTCTAAACTACCAAAATACTAAAGAGTGTTGAAATAATATTTAAACTAAAGAGATTATTTGATTTAGACAAGGAAAAAATAGAAAGAGAAATTGAAACAATGATAAGGTCTAAGTTTTTCCTTGTGTTTCTGTGATTGTCTAATGTCCTTTTTTTTCTTGTTGGTATATCCTATACTTCTTCCCATATGTAACTCCTTCAAGCAATTCTCTTTTAACTAATCAACTTTCAACTATCGTCCAATTTTGATCCACATTCTAATTAACTGCCTTTCAATCACTCCTCATGTTTTTAGTTGTGCTTCCACTTTCTAAACTTCTTTACCACTTCACATGTTTAGGAATTCTACGAAAAACTAAGTTTCAAGACTTCTAGTACTTAAGACTTTTCACTTTTGGTTAAATAGGTTGAATTTTTCTCAAACTATTAACATAATTAAATTACTAAAAAGATCTAGCTCTTATTATAAATAGGCTTAGGCTCTAAAGGAATTAACATTTCTTAGCTACTCTTTTTACACCATTTGTAGAGTTCTCTTAATATGTTCATATGGATATTAATAGAGGATGAACACATATGCGGCTAAGGTGGTTGCAATGAATTTGTTTGAGAAATAGTTTGAAGGAATTGGAGATGTTAATGATAGAGTCAGGAATTGTCAAGAAAGTCTTAATGTCATCCAAGATCAATTGAGGCATTTGCCTAAGTCAAATGTGGTACTTATAAAAGAAACAGAGGCCATCAATGACCTAATTAGAGCATTAGATGATCAAAAGTTTTTCTTTAAACAGGCATCCAAGATTAAGTGGTTAAAGGAAGGGGATAGGAACACCAAATTTTTCCATAACTCACTCATAGCCAATCGAAACTGAAACACTATCAATTCTCCAGAAATGGGTAATAGGAGAAGGATAGTAGGCTATAAAGCGATAAACGATCAGTTTGTTAAATTCTTTCAAAGTTTTATTGGTCGTAGAAAATCCCTTCATTCTTTAAAGGACTTTGTGGATCAACTTTTTACTCAAGCCTTACTTGAAAACCTTTCAAATTCCCTTATAGCTGAAGTTTCAACTCAAGAAATTAGAGAGGTGTTAAACTCTTTCAACCCTAATAAGGCTCCTGACCTGGATGGGTTTAATGGTTTTTTCTTTAAACAAACTTGGCACATTATCCATCCAAGATTTTTTTTCAACATAGAAAACTTCTTAAAGAGCTTAACATTTCCATTTGTTGTTCTTTTGTTGGCATTTGGATCAACAAGCAAGGAAGGAAAATAGGACAATTAAGTAATAGTAGGTGGTGGTGGGACTCTCTAGCTGAGCTTAAATTAGAAGTTGAACGTATGAGGGTTATATTGAATACTTATAAACATTAAGGTTCGATTTGTGTATTAATGTAAACATTCAAATTGAAGAAGAATAAGTCTTCAAGAGACATAATTTGCAGGTAACCATTTATTATAAAAAGCTTCTTAACAATGGTCAACCAAGTTTTAGAGAGTGGTATCGAATCACATTCATTGAAATTGGCTAAAAGAATAATATATATAACATCTTGAATTCACACAACCTCATTATATCTATCAGAAGGCTAATACTAATTACCCACAATAAAATTTTAATTTCTTTTATAACTTATTATTATCAAACCATACGAACTTTGGAAGGTGCAATTCGTTTCACATAGAGCTCTTAACGAAAACAATAAATTTACATAAAAGTGATAAACATTAATAAGCAATAATGAAAAGAATTTGAATTTGCCCATGAATTCTAGGCATCAGACGGACACCATCCTTCTTGGTGAAATAACTTGATCTATATGTTAGTTTCTTTTCTTTTTTTTACCTTTGAATTCTATGAAGTAACTATATAAAGTTTGTGTATAAACATATACTTAAAAAGCTTAGAAAATAAATTAAAGGCCAGCTTTGGGATCATCGCAGCCCGCTGCTACAACCCCCATCCCTCCTGGATTTAGGGAAGCACCAACCTTCTCCTCACTTGTTTCTTTTAAGGCAACTTTGTCACCATCCAACTCCTTAACAAGTTCATCAATCTTGCGGAACTGATAGGGCCATCTTGAATTGTAGAGGAATTGACGAAGGTCAAACCTGTTGTCCTCTGGTGAATAGCTCTGCATACAGACAGATGATTTAGTATTTTGTCCATTATTGATAATAATAATAATAAAATATTAGTGACAATGAAATAGGTCCTTATGAAGCTGCTCTAGACATTGAATTAATTACCTCAGCATGATATGAAGGCGTTAAGACTGTCATCTTGTGTCGATTAATGGAATAATACTTGAAGAAGTGTCTCACTTTATCAGCCACCTCAGACGGAGATAGTTTTGAACCCCATTTATAGCAGAGGTTCTGCAATGATTTCCCATGGTCATGAGATATAGAATTAAAATGTATCAAGTAATTCATGAAAAAAAACATGTAATCGAAATTTTCAAAGCCTTACTTTAAACATTGAGACCGGGCCACAGCGGAAAATTTTACGTAGTCTTCCGTAAACTGATAGCTCCTCATATGTCATTCCCATGTCCACTTCATCAAGCTGTTCTTTTAGCAAAAATTTAGAACCAAATCACATATAACTTGCACATAAGCACGCACAATGTTTATGAATGCTTTATGTAAGCTATAAGACGCGAATAACATTTCAATAAAACTTCATGCAATTTCAATATGTTCTCCTAACTTCCAGGTTCTATGTTTTCAATACCAAACCAGTTTCCAGCTTCCTCTCCCTTTTATTTTTTTTCTTCTGCCCAATGGAAAAAAAAACATATATCCAGTATCTTCTGGTCTTTATTTATTTCCATCTGCTTCTTAACAGACTGACTATTTTACTTTGTTACTTCAACTTCAGCTGGAAGATAGAAATGGAAATATCTGAGAGAAAAGAAAGAAGTTTTACAAGCCTTGAAATCGTTCCACCTCATGTTTATAAATCAGGATATCTCTATAAAGCTCACATTGGATCCTTAAGACTGAAGACGTTTCCAAGTTTAAGATGAAAGATTTTTCTAGAACAAAGAACCAAAACAGATAAACATTACTCCATGACAGGAGACGAAAATATAGGAGGAAGAAAATTGCAACCACAACCATGGATCCAATATATAAGATATTGCATGGAAATTTTGGAAACCTAGATCTCCAGAAGGTTTCAGAAAATTGGAGATGAATGGAGGAAAGAGGAAGATTCTAATAAGGAAAAAAAAATTATAACGAGGAAGTGCTGATATGAGAATGTGTCTTGCACAGTATTTGTGGACGTAGCTAAACAGGGGAATAACCAGAAACACAATATAAAAGGACAATAAAAAGCTCCAATAGAAAGAAAAATGCAATGAAGAGCACAAACTAAAAAGACCAACTGTGAAAAATGAAATATCAAACACAAATGTAAAGCAACAAAACTAAAGAGAAAAATAGTAAAGCTCGTGAGAAACGTGGAGAGCTAGAACAGTACCTGGCTGTAGTTGGAACGAATTGGCTCCAATTCTGCAGTTGGAGGAGCTGCTTCAACTTCTGCCAAGGATAAGTAACCAAGATGGGTGGCAGCCCATCGAAGAAATGAACGAAGGTCCTGCTTACTAATACTTCCAATTGGATTGATATCTGCTGAGCTACAATCATACTGTAGAAAAAGGTTAAAGTTCAAATTGTAGCATGGAAATGGCATACAAATTAAGATCACATGAGCATGATAATGGTAAATAAGCTACAATACAGCCTTTAAAGGGACAAATTTATGGGTTTTGTTCACAAGTTGTATGATGGATACAGAGATAAGTGACTGCTATAAGTAAATGCTATGTACTTCCATTCAGTACCTTTGTTAAATAACCACGCAAACCTTCATCAACATTTGAGCTACCCAGAACAAGATAAAATCCAGGTTTGCTATGAACCCAAGGCAAAAGTGAGGCTAACGTAAATGCTAAAACCATTCTTATGCGAGCTTGGATATTCTGCAACCCCAGGTTTTCAATATTAGAACCCCCATCTACCTGGAAAAGAAATCAGCATTATAATACAGTCGAAAGTATGTAATGATTAAAGTGAAGCTAGTCATGGATACAGAGTTAAACAAACCAAACATACAAGTCAGATCTGCAGTCCTGTAACTTTTCAAAAGCTTGATCATTCTAAAATTGATTTTAGAAAATCTAAATTACCAGCACATGGTGAATATACAAAAGTAAAGAAAATTTAGCTCAAGTCACCACAGAATGCCAGAAGCAAACATCCGACAGGATATCAGACATACAAATATGTAACAAATACAAAACTAGGCGAGTTGAATCACAAGAATGGTACCTTGTAACGTGGTCGCCTGCCTGTAACTGTTTCAAATAAGGACAACAAGGCTGAGACCACGGAATCTATGCAGATGTCAACATGCCAGGAACCAATCTCATCTGCTAACACCTTTGCTCGTGTTTTTGTGGCTTCAGAACTACAAAAACAAACCCACACAATAATAGAAAGAGATAGAGAGGGAGATGGAGGCAGAGAGAAAATAGAGGAGAACAGAGGGGCTAGGGAAAGAGAAACTGAAAATTTAACAGTAAAACCAAGTCTAGTAGTGTCCAGAAAGCCCCCAAAATAAATTGTCAACAAATAATAAAATAAATCCCAATCTCTGGATTGGCCTTGATAAATAATCCAAATATTCATTTTTCTTTCATTAATATTGTAAATAGTCAAGAAAAGAAGTAAAAGAAGTAATCAAAAGATAGCTGTGAAAGATGGCTACTGGAATAGATGCAAGTCAAATTGTAAACTATTCAGTCAGCTAACATGGAAGATCAAACATATAATCCTCCTTGCAGCATCATTAGGCATGCTCAATAACAACACCAGTTACATGTTAAGAAGCTTTATATTAGGTCTGGCAACAAGGCTTGTTAATTTTCCACGTGCAGGATGTAATTGACATTCTTGTCCACATGTATCAACCTGTTTTCAGAACCCATATATACAGTGTAAAATATGCGCTTGGCAAATTCCTTGCTGTCAGTAGGAAATTGTCCATTAGCGTAATGTCCTATTCTTACTGCGTCAGCTTTCACTTGTTCATCCCCATTTGCAATCTCTGCATACAACGAACAAAACAACAAAATCATCAGATCTAAAACTCAGGAACAAGAGGAAGAACTTTCCTTCCACACTTGCACATGTAAATTTATAATTACCAACTACTTTGGTATCAATAAATTGATGACTACATAGTTGTATTCTATCCCAATGATGAACATCATATTGTAAATCATTTTCTTGCTTTATCAATACCGAAGTTGTCATCCCCATCAAATTCAGCTATTAGCATTGGATAGTCTAATGGTAAGCTAATACCCCAGACAGTCGAGAAGGTTTCTCATTCCTTTTAGCTGTTCATCGATACATTTACAATGCCCATGAATACTCCAGTTGTATCAAAAGTGCTAAATTGAGAAAGAAAAGAAAAAAGATCATCATCCCCCTTGGTCAATAGGCACCAATAGAGGATGCTCCATATTTTTACAAAAGCTGGATGGTTATAAGATACTTGACTGTAGTTTCTATTCTTCAAAACTTGCATTATTTAGAACAGAAACAGAAAAGACATGGTACTAGAAGAAGAAATCAATACAAATTTGGTAGAACTTGACCTTTTACAACAAGCTGGCACATACAACCAACTATAGCAGCTACAGAGGAGCTATCTGCTCCACCTGAAAGAGGAAGCAAAAATCCAGAAGCTCCACTTCTTCTTAAATAGTCCCACAACCAGCAACCAGGACCAAAAGCTATCTCTTCTTCAGGAGAGTGATAACTTATCTACAAAGTTCAAAACATGCTTAATTAGCAACATGAAACGGTGGAAGTCGCAATGAGCATTATTTAATAATTATTAACAATAGTATTGAGTGGCTATGAAACTATGACAATTCAAGATAAAAAGAAACTAAAATATGACAGCAATGCTGAAACAATGAATCCTTCATAGTCAATCAGATGTCGACTAAAAGCTGCAAGATCCAATATTTAAGTCAAACTCAACAATAACTTCCTGAGACTCAGATGCAGCTGATTATCATTTTTTTCTACTCTAATGTGGGCATGACTAACCAATCGGTGAATCCATTGAATATGCCCAATGGACTAACTACAAGAGATAAGACTAAGAATCTTAAAGAGCCTTTAAATGGGCTAATTCAAGACATACATGCGCAGATCAAGCTCCAAGAAGGATGTCAACGGCCAAGCACTAGTTAACATAATCCAAGATAAGGGAAAATATTTTGGATGCATATGTCCATGACATTAAGCCTAATTTTGTGGATCATGTCTTATTTCATATTCTAGTCTTTGCACTTTTCTTTTTATATTTTATGTTAATCCTACATAAAGGGGATGTTTCTAATCAATAAAGAAAATTTTGAGATTTCAATTATAAAATATTGAGTCTTGAGTGCTTTTATCCTTTACTCTTCATCGAACTTCAGAATTTAACAAAGAATTTGTTTCTTGTGATGGTCAAAAAACTTTACATACTTGATTCTTGATTCTTCATAATCAACAAGTCAATCCATCAAAAATATGATTTAGCATTTCTGGTAAGATTTCAATCTTATTCGTGGATTCTCTAGTTTTTATTCTTATGTGCTTTAACACTACACTCAAATGAATCTTGCAACTAAAATATGTAGTTATCCTTGCCATAAGGTCTTGTAAAGCTAAAAATATATCCCTGCTGCTCCCTACTTAAAAAGTTATCAAAACATTAGATGTAAGAAACCCTAGCTAGGTTCCTAAAAAAGATCCCCCTTTTAACAGATCAGCGGCAAGTAATCTGAAGCATGAACTACATCCATTTAAAAAATGCATCCAAAATTATTTGAATCCATAGGAATTGCCAATAGATATGTGAGAATTAGTTTAGGTAATCCTAAGCTATCAAATGAGATTTTCGAAGAGCAAACCTCTAAGGGGTTTGAAAGAGACATTTTCAAGTTAAAAGGTTGACAGAGATAAACTGGTGCCGCTACTGATGGTACTCTAGCTGTGCAACTTGCTTGTTCTTGAAAACTACTTATTGATCCCCGTAAACTAGCAACCTGTCAATGAGATAGATGTAAAATATACAGAGCTAAAGCAGATTATAGACAAAATATTATAACATAAGGACACCTGGAGACCATGCTCTTTCCCCCAAAGAGGACAAGAAACATAGTTGTTCTGAATACCACAAAATTGCATCAAGGATTGAATAATCGTAACATCAAGTTTGCACTTACAATACCAAGGACACTATCAAAGGATGTAATTAGTATAGCATACCACATCCAAATCCACTTCAGCAACCACAACCTCAACATCCTTCAACGAAAACTGTGAACCTTGAGCAACCACCTCCCCATTTACTAAAATGCAAGAGCATCCATCTACATAAAAGAAAAAATGAAGGGCAATACTTATACCAGGATTACCACCATAACATACAGAAACTGTGAAAAGGACACTGAAGAATCAATTGGGAAACATGAAAAAGGTGTACAGCCACAAGAAAACAAGGGGTTAAGAGACTGCTACAAGATATTAATCATAAACAAAAGCACCAGCATTCAGTTTAAATATGCTTAGCCACAGAAGAAATTGCCTACCATAATAAAGACGACCACCATCACACCCTTGGTGATTACTGTACATGTAAACCCCTCCACGAGTATGTGTGGCACCTATAAAAGCTCGAAGACGGAGATCAAGCTTTCTCAACTGATGGTGGCTTCCACTTGCATTTAGAAAGACTTCCACTCCATTAACTGCAAGTTCAGCATGAGGAGGGTTTGAAGTGAATAGTTCTTCACAAACTTCAGCAGCAATGGCCCTAAATAAGGATAAAACAGTAACATTTCCATCCTGATAAACTGCTGTAATATGAGGAAACAAAGCAAATTGTCCATACATCCATATACAATCCTACGCCAGCATGCACCAACTACTTAAGTTTATCACAACATTAACACACAAAACACAACCATATTCTATTTGAACATTATTTTAATTGTTGATAATCAAAGAAATAGGAACTGAACTAGCCTTGCCACTGCTTACGTGTCTAGAAATTGAACGTATCCATAACCAAAAGGCACTGAAGTCTGTGATATAGCCTCTGAAATTTCAGGTGGGAGCAAGAAATCAACAAGCTGATCCTTTTGTTTCCATGAAGTAAACCAGAGAAGCTCCCTGTAGTTGCCATCATTAGCAAGCCACATCTTTGGGCGTATCATGACAATTTTCCGGTTCATACATAGAACTTGGCAATTATAGCGTTCCGATCCTTTGATAACAGGCAATCCAAAGCTGCACAACAGTCCATCTGTCCAATCACCAAGCAGGATGTCTTTCAAGCACTCCCATCTGTCATCCAATTAGTAGCAAAATGATCAAACATGTCAGCATTGCATTTTCTAAATTTCAGAACAGAAATACATATATATGCAATATTTATCTGTCTGAAGATTATAACTGAGAAAACGTACGCATGACTGAAAGTGTCAAGCTCAAGGAAATGATCCTCACAACCATAACCAGTGATTTCAAGCTCAGGACCAAGTCGAATAACAGCACCTGCCTGCTTAGCCTTAGCTATTGAGTCCTTTATATTCTTCAAATTGCAGTCAAAATCCATAGCCCACTGGTTTAAGTTACAGGTTGCCACTTTCAACAGCCTCATTTTCACAAATCCTACAGAAAAATAAATAAATAAATGACATCTATAATTATACCTACAGTGTTAAAAGTGACGATGGATAAGAAAAAGAGAGGAACTTGATTGTTGCATTTTGGCAACAACCTCAGATTCTAACGATGAGTCAGACCCATTTGAATTAGAAATGCATAGCCGTATACAGGGAAAGGGTAAAGAAACAAAAAAATGGGTTGAATAGTGCAAAACATGATTTTGAAAATAATTATAATAAACTATTGAAAAAAAGCTATTTCTCCAATAACAAATTTGATGTTATGGAAAATTTGACAGTTGTCAATTATCTGCTACAAAAGCTTACTGTTCCAAGGAAATATAAGCTAATGTCATATATATTAGCATTTGTAAAGTTTCACAAACATACCCAACAAATTTTTATATCATTCTAATCAAGAACTGATGCATTAAGGATTAAATTCTAGAGTTGGAATTCACGAACTGGATAACAAAAACAAGTAATTACACTTAAGTAAACAACCAAATTCACATACTTGAATCCAACTTATAATTTTGGGACCATTTGAAGTTTAGAGCTATTCTACACCCCTACCCTTAATTAATTTCTTATACAGACTTTTTAAGAGTTTGATTTTTTGAATAGTTATTTAGCTCTATAGGCCTAAAGCTTTTTGCATCAATTCTATCAATTTTTAAGCTCCCTTGTCACCAACTTTGCACTCTTTTTACCCAAGTGACAAATAAAATTTTCACACTTAGTCACAAAGTTGGCAAATAACATAAGCATACTGAAACTTCTATTTTTTTTAAGTATCTAATCCAAGTGAACAAAACCAAAGAGGATTGATGCCCAATGCAAGTACGTGAGGCCTACTCGTTTTATCAGTTTGACTTATTTTATTATTTATTATTGCTTAACTAAAAGTGATTCCTTTATATTTTAACCATGAATTCATCAAAACATAAGACTTAAAAAAAATTATGTGACATATTCAGCTTCCAATAAAAAAGAGAAGTAAACCAATATTTATATAAACATTATAAAACACCCAATACATTTAAATGTTAGAGAACATACTCTTAAGTTTTGATTACGTCTGAAAGTTATTTTATTTGTTTTCCCACCCTAGTGGCCACCTGAAATGAGAGGGTGAGAGTCATAATCAGCATATGTCAATCATTACAGGGATACGCGATTCTAGTGGGAACTACATTGTCGAAATCAGAAAAAAGCATGAGAAAATCAAAATTGCTGCTTTTATTTTTTAAAAGCTAACAGCCAAATGAGTACAAGAAGAACTATAAGTTTCACTTGAAACTTAGACAAGAACCATTTGAACTAATGAGTTTGATTATCCAAAAGCATATCAAACATTGACAGTTTTCAAACAAACCTGAAGGTAGTAAAGGAGAGTTGACTTACCATTAAAGGTGTAATTCCATGTATTATGTCAAAAAGAAGTTCGAGTTATTGCTTTTGATTACCGAGAAATTCTACTTTCCCACTAAATACCAGACTACAAATAATGAATCTAGGATCAACTAGTTTTTGGGGCAATGGTAGATAAAAAGATTTTCATGATCTTCCACTTTACAGAACAAGTTAGCCATTCCAATTTCCGAACTTCAAGAGATTTTCATGCATGGGAAAGTAGAGGGAGAAGATCTTGGAAATAAGTTGACTGAGGCATCTTATTGGAAAAATAACTATTAGCATATAGCCATGATAATTAATCTTTGGACCGAAAGACATGGCTGAATTAAGCATATTTGGAATATAACTTTGGTCTAGGACCTAGGTGTAACCTCACTCGTCCAAGGTTGAACATTGGGATTTGATGGCAAACTTAAAAAACGACCTACAGATGATAACCAATTTGTTTTGCCAAACTCAGGATCGAAAGCTAAGTAAACAAAGGCTTAAAATATTAGGGCCTAGGATACTATTGAAGGAAGATGTCCGAATGAATGCAAAGAATTAACATCATCAATGCCAGCCAGAAACTGATTTCACAAAAATACACCATCTCCGCTAATATTAAACAATCATTTATTAACCTCATATTTATTAAAAATGCAATCAGATCTAAAACAGGAAATGTGTTTGTCCAAATGATATTTACAATATTAATTTGACGTTGAAGTAACAAGGTTGGCACCGACTAAGAGAGAACTTAAATCTAAAATGGAACAGTATGAGGATAGTGCTCAGGACAAAAGATATATGTGTGACAGTTACATCTAACTTTTGAAAAACCAGATTGAAAAACAAAGAGGACTTTGGATTAACATCCTATAGTCAAATACCCATGGCTTAACACAATAACCTAGAGTACAGTGGAATGGCATATATGAAGAACACGGACAAAAATTTTGACTTCAGAACAATAGCCAAGAATGAGAAAGGAGTGGAGTGTATTTCATCAAACAAGCAGCCGAAAGGCAGTGCCATACAAAAAAGGAATAAGCAAAAACTAGAACTTGACCAGCAGGCAAGCAGCACATCATTTTGACAATAGCAAATGGAACTCTCCTTTTATTATGAAAAGTGTCAAAGAAATAACAGCTACACGATGAAGGGGTTTCACATCCTACAACAACAACACCTAGTATAAATCCTGCTGACATGCAGAATCTAAGAAGGTCCAATAGTACGCAACCTTATCCTAACTAGTAAAGAGATTGTTTCCAAATGACTCACAAAAGAAGAATAAAAAAAAGGAAAAAAAGAAAAAAGAAAGTAAATAAATAAATATAATAATAGTAATAATGATAATAAAAAATGAAATAAATAAATATTTAGTAAATACAATATGAAATAATTAATAGTCAATATGCAAAAGGAATAAATAAATAGTAATACTAATAGAAATACAAATAATAGGAATAAATAAATATCTATAATTATTATTATAATACTAATACTAATACTAATAATTAGAAGGAATTCTAATTAAATAGCGGACAAGCATATTCATAAAAACATGAAGAAATTTAAGCCCTCGTCTAAGTAAGCCCCTTCAGCATAATTACTTCAAGCCTGTACGAAACAAATTGATCCGAAGAAGGCAACAAGGGACTATATTAAGAGTAAAGGAAGAACAGAGCAATAACAAGTTCATAAAAGAAGTAGATCTGAGATCAATTTTTCATACATCTCTGTGAACTACAACATCCAAACTGAGGCTGAAAATTGTATATTAGGGAAAGCACTGAGATTTGACATTCACAAGGTAATCACTGCAAGTAAAAGGTCTTTATGGTAAGAAAAATCAAGAATTTTGGTTGGTCTACAGCTTTTTTCTTATCAAATAAATCATCAAATACAAGTCAACACACAAAAGAATCACAAACCCAGAAGAGAAAAGTTGGTAACATATCGAAGAAAGAACCAACTAAGATTCGAAAGAAAGCTACGGAAAGCACCAAGTTTTAGGAAGAAGGGATCGACAGGTAAAATCAAAACATATGGAAGTAATATAAACATAGGTTTCAGACACTTCTTACTCAAGATGAAAGAAACCATACTAATACAACAGTCAACAAACAAATCACAAAACCCCAATCCCAAACGGAGCTTTCACGGTTTAGAATCCAAAACCCACATGGAGTTAGTGGAGGAGAAGACCGAAAAACACATGGTTCATCAAGAAAACGAAATTACGCCAATGAAAATCTACAAGCTACATAAGAGGAAAAAAAGGGTTAAGAGTTGCATGCTTTAATCAGAGGACAGGGACCGAGCAGATATATCGTAAGCAAGTAATTAAGTCACAGAAGACCCTGAAAGATCATGCGGATCTGGGGAGTAGCTGTGGACTGTGGACATCTTTGAAAGGAAGAAGAGACGATAAAACGTACATCAATAAGAAAAAAGAAACTTACGAAGCTAAAACAAGAACCACATGAAACATCAGAAATTAAGAAACGAAGGATTTTTGAACACGTACCAGAGATACCAGCAGTGCAGTAGACAAGAGCAAAGATCATAACACCAAAGACCCAAGCAACACCTTGGATACCCACAGTGCAGCCACGTCTAAACTGATCTGAACAACCGTGCGTGGGCCCTGGACCGATTTAGATCCTGTTTGTAACTCTCCCACGAGATTCTCAAGCAAAAAGTTGACCTTTGGCTTGAGGAGAGAGATGCATACGATTTTCATGAACCAAAAAGAATGATTTATTCCACAAGTTTTTCATGAAACCAGGCACATACATAAACTGGCTTAACAACAATTAAAAAATTAAACTATCTCTTGTGTTCAAGCAAATTTTCCTTGATCCTGACTATCATACAGAAGTTAAACTCACACGACGCAATATTCACGACGATAAAAGACTAAAAGAAGTGTGATTCACATGGTAAGGTAGCAAATTGATGGGAAAAAGAAACTGAAATCAAAAGAATACAGAATGGGAAATGATTTCTACCAGAATCTAAAGGAACCGAAATCAAATGGAATACGGATAGAGCTGTTAATGGAGCAAACCACAAGCTCCAACATTCACAAAAAAACGTCCATAATTAAAGCTCAAACCCTTACTTGCGGTGAAAGAACGCAAAACAAATACTGGGCTCTAGTGACTCTTATACCCACTGAAAATGCCGTATTTCATAAGTGATTAAGCAAAGTAACTTCGGAATTCTGCTTGTTTGAACGATGAAGGTCGTCAGTCAAGAAGAGAGAAAAACAAAAGAGGAAAATAACAAAGAAAAGACTCTGGTCTGGTTGGCGTGAAGACCAAGAACACAATGCACACAAATCAGACCAATGAACGAGGCTGCATGAGTTAATAGTAAAACTGGATTAAGATATTTTTTAAAATTATAAAACAGTCCTTTAATTTTTATAAAATTAAATTTTAATTCCTATTATAATTCACAATATCTTGGATGATTCAAAATCTCGTGCTGGTTTACACAGGCTCTTAATATATGCACGAGTATCGATGGAGGAAGACTGAAGCTGCATTTGTTGCTTTACTTGCGTTTAGTAATACATGTTGCAAGATGAATAACATTGAATGACTGTATAAATCTCTCCAGATTTGCCTTAATGGCGTCATCGAAGAGCAAGAGCTTGGGCGTCACCAAGAATCGATTCACTGGAATGTCATAGATGATAAATCCATTCTTCAATTCTTCTGATAGCGCGTGAAAATCTAACACATGGTATAGAACAAGAATTTCAAACTTTCAGTTCCAAAATTTGAAAAGAAAAATGATCAGGTAACCATCTTTAGCCAAGCCAAAGTTCAGGATAGGGGAAAAAACAGAGGCATGGGTTTAATGGAGAGTAGAAGTTAAGCAAAACTCCTCCCGTAGATGCAAACTAAAAACTCAAACTTTAATTGAACTCCAGAAAAAATAAACTAAGACAGACGATTTGCATTCTAAAAACACTCCGTTAATGAACAAAATTGCAGAAAATTAGCAGTGGCGAGCTAAAACTACAAATGCAAACAAAATTGCAGACACTCATCTTCGAATCATCTTTGGTTAAGAACCACTGTCGAAGAAAACTGTAGATGAGTATACCGTAACCACGATGACTGGCGATGCTTCGTGACGTTGACAGCTCGACGTCGACTGGAAAACAACAAGGAGCGACGGGCGCTTGACGGCCAGTGACAGCTTCGACTGAAATGGGTGAGAAAGCTAGGAACCAAGATTTGCGAGAGGCATAAATCGGCGGGGACAAGAACAAGGAATCAAGGATATAATTTTGTTTTTATTTTTAAAATTATTTTGTATTCAATAATTTCTTATATTTAAATAGAAGTGCTTTAAATTTTAATTGATTGTGATATAGATATTTTAAATGAACTTTTAGGATAATTTCAATTTATACTTATTTAAAATTTCTTTTTTGTTTTTCGAAAATAAGTCCTTTTCAATGTTCAAATGTATCTTCGAATATAGTGATGTATAAGAGTAGTTTTCAAGAATCTCTTCCAACAATTATATCTTTCTTCTTCGTGAAGCTCTAACAATTATATTTTTCTTAATAAGAATGACTACCTATGTCAACTAAATAATTTTTTTAATGTTATGAGCACTACACCAGATTTGGTACTAAATTTAGTTGCGATATAGTACAATACTGATTTTAGGCAATATCGAATATGTTTTGGGTCAGTTTTTAAAATTCTAAAATAATTTATAATTTTATGAAATTATTTTAAAATTACAAAATTTTCAATATATTATATTAGGTAATTTTTTACTTTAGTTCAATCATATATCAAGAAATCATAATAATATAAATTTGATATAACAAATTTTTTATTTTATCAATATTATTTTTCATATATTTATCATAAATTAAGATAAAAAGACCATTTAACTCTCATGTAGATATAAAATTAAAATTAATACAAAGTAAAAAATAAGCATTTATAATAAATAAATCTAATTTCAAATGTAAGGCTAAAAAGTATATATATTGTCAATATGAAATATATAATTTTTTTAAAAAGTATTAAATATATTTTGTTATGTAATCTATAATTATTTTGTATAAGTCTAATTAAAAAAATATTTGATATATCATTATTTGTATCTTTATTATTTATTAAACAAATTGTAGACAACATCATCATATTTTTTATGTATGGGTAATTATTATTTTATATAGAAGACAATGATTATTAGTAATTAGCTTCTCCTATTATCTAGCCTATAAATTGGATATTGCTTTTTAATAAAGAAAATAAAACTTAAACAATTAAACTAAAATTAGAAAACAACAATGAACGAAGAACAAAGGAAATTGCATAGAAAACTCAATATCAAATATTAGTATCTAGGTAATGAAACCTTTTAAAAATCATTAATTAACTTTTTATTATGTATTTATTTTATTGACAATTGCACCGCAAAAATTTCTATCTTATATTAATAACTCTTTCAAGACTACGAACAACTAATCCATAGGATGGTTAACTGAAATTTTTCTAATTAAGGTTCCTAGGATTGCATTATCAATTTATGAATTTCACTATTAGGTTTGATCTTAATCAAAAGGATTTATGTTGACTTACTTTAGGTTTGCAATTAACTCTTTTCAATTATGGTAGGTCTATTCATACACAGGATTTCTTAATCTTCATATTATGAAATCAAATCATGTACTAATATTTCGAATCTATTAGAACATGTATAAAACACATAATTGAACCACAATAGATCAATCAAAATAATTGCATTAAATAAAAGAATCAAGACATATTGTTATCCCAACTAGAGTTCTCACACTTACATACTTAAAAACGTTTAGTTACATATAATAGAAAACAAAATCAAAGATAAATAGGAAGAAAAATGAATAGAAAATAAAGGAATTATAATGCTAAATTTCCCTTTTGTTCTATTGAATGTTCTTGCAAGTACGAGGTTTAATGTTGTAATCTATTGGATCTCTTGATGAATTATTAATGTTCTCCACATTCCTTGATCAGTATCATCCCCTCTCTATGCTCTTCATGTTTGGAATATGCTCTAAAAATTGGCTCTCCCTATTTGCCTCAGCACACGTCCTTTTATAGCAAATTCTAGGATTTTTGCGACATACAAGGTAAAAACACTTAAAATCATGACTTTATATGTTTTGAGAGACTTCCAAAGCCACGTACATGGCCATGTATCTCTTAATTGCTTCAAATCTTTGTTTTATGCTATGATTTCAACCCAATTGCTCTCAGTTTGGTTCATAAAAGCAATTATCACCTATAAATGTACTTGGAGAAAATTAAGTACCAAATATATAAAAAATTTACAAAATATCAAGCAAAATACATCAAATATGGGTGTATTAATATAGTCAAATATGCATCTATCAATGATTTTGACCATTGATCCAAAAAGTATATGAACCTCTTTTTTGTTGATATCTTTACTAAATTTTGCATCGATATATATTGATGTAAATATTTAATTATAAACTCTAATTTAAATCTCATCTTTTCTACCTCCTTGATAACATAAGAACTTTGTAAGAAAGTTTACTGAATATTAGTATGATAAAAAATATACTTCTTCTATTTAGTCGTATAAATAGAATATGTTTCTTTATATTTTGATTCTTTTCCTCTCAACATATTATAAGATTACTTAAAAATAGTACAATATTTTATGGGCTCAAATTTATGTAGTTTTATTTTTCCAATAATTTCTTAAAGTTAAAAGAGAAAGTGTTAGAAAACACAATTATAGTAAAAGTCCAAGTTGATATAAGGGATCAAGTACTCTTTTACTACATGATTCAATAAATAATAGAACTAGTTACAAAGATTACACAAGCTACTGTAATATAAGCTAAGAAAACATTTAGAACAATTAGGTAAAGGATGAGGATACTCTTACATTTGGCTTTATATATCAATACTTCCTTTACTACATTATCTCCTTGTTATATGTTGCTTTATAGTCTAGCCATTGCAAGGCTGTAATCAATGTGTAAGTTGATCACTAAGATGATTTTCCTTATTAAGTCAAGTTATAAATGACATTTACTTTATGCCTTGCCTTAGCTTTGTGTTCCTTTCTTTTTAAATCATATATACCACATATCTAAATGTTATTTTAGAGATAAGTCTCCTTTGCCTACCTGTTATGGTTATCTAGTCCATTATATAATGTTTTTTTAATTAACAGGCATTATACGCCTAGTCGGCTTGGTCTTTGTTAATAAATAAGAAAAATTACAAGAAGAGAGGGGGAGGGGGACATAAACATGATCTCTCATAAATTGAAAGAAAGGATGCAGGAATTAACCATAGCATCCTGTGAATTTTGTGTGTGAGTAGTGAGATCATGCGATAAATTAAAACCAAGAAAATACATAACATACATATCAAATTACCTAATAACTATAACATAAGGAAAGCGATTTTGATCTAAAGTTAAGAGATCGCGTATATGGATCGGTAAGTGTAATATCCCGCCCCCGATGGGAAGGGTAGAATAGTAATTTGGAAAAGGATGAGAGTGATTGGGCTTAATTAGGATTGTTCATGCATACTGGTATTTGTGAACAGTGAAATTTGTGCACATGAAAATAACTGTACATGCATTCATGACATTCCCGGTATTTGTGCCTAATGAAATTGTGTTGTGGATAACGTGGTAATTGTGTTTGAAAAATTATTTTGAATGACCCATTGTGTGTTTTCTATTTTATGGAAATTTTAAGAATTTTTCTGGACTTTTCCGGAGAAAATTTCCGGATCGGAAAAATTGCCAAGTGGCGAACCGATTAAGTTTCGGTAGTGAAAATTTCTGTACAATGGCACTATAATATTAGGTACATTATTTTGGGATTGAAATTAGGGCCATTGGAATTGAATGGGTCAAAGATTCATTTCATTAGGGTTTAATTTTATTAAAAGTTTGTCTTTATTCTTATTTTGTCCTTTCCTTCTAAATGGACAAGTGTCCTAGTGACACATCTCCACCTTATTTAATGTTGGCTTGCTTCCTTTCTCGGTTTTCCTATGTTGAAAGAATGAAAAGTTCAAGTTTGCTTGCTTATTTCTTCATCCATCCGAAATCTCTTCTCCTTTTTCCTCTTCATTGCTTTTCTTCAAATATTTTAGCTTCAATTGTTGCTCTCCTTCAACCTTAAGATCACATGCATACAAGTTTAAGCTTCCTACCTTCTTATCATGGTGATTGTGTATGTGGAGTGAAGTAAGAAAGTGAAGTGGAGAAGTTGTTGGTAGTTGAAGCATTTAAGAGGAAGCTTTAATTAGGTAAGAATTTCATTATGCTTTTGAAGTTGTAGTGGTTAGATGCATTAATTGGGAATTTTGGTGCATTTATTGTGATTATTTATGCATTAATTTCATAAAGATAGGGGTAGGATTGTTTGGGTATAAGTGTAAGTTTGTGTGAGGATGAATGATGAATATGTTGTGGATTGGTTTTTGATTGGTTTTGATGTTTGAATGATGTTAGATAAATGGGAATTTAGTAAGAAAATGTGTATGTTGTGTGCTGCCAAATTGTGCCTATTTATTCAAGGGAATGTTTTGATGAATTTGTGGCTGATTTCTTGGTTAAATGGGATGTTTATTGATGTAGTATTGATGTTGGCATGAAAGGAGTAGAGTTGAAGATGAAAGCTGGAAAAATTGATTTGTA
>JANVCL010000214.1:24767329-24789523 GCA_026546855.1 Erythroxylum incrassatum | reverse complement strand
GTTGGGATCAGTTCGCGTCTGCATTAGGATATTTCTTATTTTTGTATAAAGTGTATTCCACGAATTCTGTACAGTGTGTATTTGAATATTTCAGTATGTAATAAGTGATGAATTATGGGAATTTTAGAAATGGGATTGATTAAAATGTGGATATGGCTGTTTATTTGATTTGTGCCAATTGGAAGTGATTGTATGTGTTTTGTGTATTAAAATGGGCCCCAATGGCCCAAAGTTGATTGCTTTGTAATTGAAAAAGGATTATAAATGAAATTGGGCCCTAATTGACTATTGAAACTGTATTAATGGAAATGTATTGAAAACAAGTTTTCTATCGCAACTGTTAAATTTATTTGGCCCGCATTGGAAATGGACTTCAGCATATGTTAGGGTTTTAAAAAAATTATACCGACTTGTGATTGATTGAGTGCCCTAACATGCTACCTTCGCAGATTTAGACCCAGATATCACCGTCGATGTCGGGTTCTGGTCTTGCGAGAGGGGATGCTACAATGCAAATATCACGACTGCCATTTCTAGATCATGCGTAGTATAGTTTACTTCATGTTTTCTTAATTTCCTTAAAGCATAGGAAATTACCCTTCCATTCTGCATCAATACACAACCTCAACCAACTTTGGAGGCATCACAATATATCATATAATCACCTTGACTTGAAGGCAATGCTAACACTGGAGTTGATGTGAGACATTTCTTAAGCTTTTGGAAACTTTGCTCACAGGAATCATCTCATTCAAATCTCACTTGCTTCCATGTTATCCTCGTTAGTGGAGCAGCTATCTTAGAAAAATCCTTTACAAATCGTCTGTAATAACCGGCCATACCTAAGAAACTTCGTATTTCGATAACCTTCGTAGGTCTAGGCCAATTAGACACTGATTCCACCTTTTGAGGATCTATTTGAATCACTTCTTTACCAGCTATATGCCCCAAGAAATTCACTCTGTCAAGCCAGAACTCACACTTTGCCAACTTGGGATATAACTGATTATTTCTAAGGATTTGTAACACCATTACCAAGTGTTTTTCATGTTTTTCTTGGCTCCTGGAATATACCAATACGTAATCAATGAACACCACAATGAATTTATCCCAATATGGCCTGAAGATTCTATTCATCAAATCCATAAAAGCGTTGGCGCGTTCGTTAAACCAAAAGGAAGCGCCAAGAACTCATAGTGCTCGTATCTGGTTCTAAAGGTAGTTTTTGACACATCTTCTTTTTGGATCCTCAACTGATGATACCCAGATTTGAGATCAATCTTAGAGAAATGACTTGCTTCCTATAATTGATCAAACAAATCATCAATTCAAGGAAGAGGATATTTATTCTTAATAGTTACTTTATTCAACTACCTATAATCTATGCATAACCGTAGGGATCCATCTTTCTTCTTGACAAATAACACTGGCGCACCCCACGGTGAGCTACTGGGTTTAATAAACCCCTTATCAAGCAAATCCTGCAACTGCACCTTTAACTCTCTCAGTTCTATAGGTGTTATTTTGTATGGAGTAATTGAGATAGGGTTTATACCAGGAAGGAGTTCTATATTAAACTCTATTTCTCTTTCTGGTGGTAATCTAGGTAAATCTTCTAGAAACACATATGGAAAATCCCTTACTATAGGGATCTGTTGTAGCTCACTGATCTCACATCTATTATCCCTAACATGGGCTATATACCCCTGACATCCCTTCCTTAGAAGTCTTTGGGCATGCATAGCTGATATTCTGTTAACAGGAAACCTAATCCGATCACCCTGATATAACACTTCTGTTTTTGGATCTGGCCTAAGTATAACTCTTTTGTCGTAACAATCCATTGTAGCATGGTAATTTGATAACCAATCCATACCCAAGATAATATCAAATTCTAATATTGCCAACTCAATCAAATTTGCCATAAATTTTATGCATTTTATTTCCACTACACATGAGGGGTAAACATGTGTCACTTCAACAGTTTCCCCTAAGGGTGTAACTATGATAAGTGGGTCTTTCATTAATTCTCTCCCTTTGTCTAGCTTTCTGGCAAAACGCGGTGCTATAAATGAATGAGTGGAACTTGAGTTAAAAAACACTTTAGCATTCTCATTCTGGATAAAGACTATGCCTATATCAACATTCATCATAATTAAAGAAAAATCATATCTTTTCTCTTAATAGAACATAGACATTTTATTCATAACAATAATTTAACTAAATATCAACAAGTTTGCAAAGGATTACCTGTTACTGCTGTATTAAAAGCCTGTGTTTCTTAGGGATTTACAGCAAACACTCTCCCTTGATCTCCATTTGCTGGGCCTAGTGTTGACATCTGCCCAGTATTCTGGGTGGGAGCTTGGCCTTGAGGTCTACCTCTACCAGTTGAGCCTCTATTAAACGGTCTGTCTATCTATACAGTAGTCTGCGAAGCTGGGAGTGCAGTTACTTGGTTTTCTTGCATTGGGCAGTCTTTCATGAAATGTCCTTATTGTCCGCACCTATAACAACCTCTGAACCCGAGTCTACAAGGTCTTTGATGATTTTTCCCACAGACATTACAAGCAGTTCTAACCTGTGGTTGTGCTGGAGGTTGCTGTGATCTAGACTTAACTGGGTTCTGTGTACCACTAGGTGTTGAAAAGGCTGATGCATCTGGATTTCTAACCCTGCCATGACCCCTTCCCTGTGTTTCTGAGGAGCAGACTGTGTTGTTTATTCTGTTTGTCTCATCTAAGAGCTATCTCTTTCTCTACGACCTCTATTGTCCTGACCTTTACCTTTTCTTCTCCATTCTCTTTCTGCTCTCCCCTCTTTAAACTTTGCTTCTAATTGTCAAGTCTTATCAATCAACCTCGATAAATTAGGGAAGTAAATAGCTGCAATAGCACTATACAAGGAAGGTATGAGTCCCAACTTATATCTTTCCATTTTTGCTGCTTTAGTAGGTACAATTGTTGTAGCAAATTTGCATAAGCATAGAATTTCACTTGCATAATCATCTACGTTCACACCAAAGCTTTATCTGAGACTTTCAAATTGCAAGGCTTGATTCTATCTTTCATATGGAGAAATGAACTCATCGATTAACGTTTGTTTAAAGAATTCCCAGGTTAGAGGATTCCCACCATATAATTGATCTTCAATATTCCTCTAGAACCATTCCCAGGCATTCTTTGTCAATTTAACCCCCACTAATTCTATGATCCGTGCATCAAAGCAAGTCAATCTTTGGACCATTTTCTCAGTATGCCTCTTAAACTCTTAGGGATCCTCATGTCTCTCACCACCAAACTCAGGGGTTTGTCATTTCAAGAAATCATTCATACTTACCCCTCATCATCTAAAGCTCGCCTAGGTAGTCCTCTAGGCATTTGCACTGGCTGTGGTGGTGCAGGAGCAACTTCAGGTGCACCATGAGTCCTTTCTCTCTCTCTCTCTCTCTTTATCTAAGTATTCTTACTTCTTCTCTCAATTCTAGAACAGATTTCCTTTCTCTTAAGGCTCGGTTCTCTGCTTTTAAGGCTTCTATTCTTTGTTGTAAGGTCTTAACATCTTCCCCTTGAGCAACTGGGGGCTCAGGTTCAGTTTCTATCTCTGATCTCCTCCTAACTTTGGGTGGAGACCTTTCTTCTTGTTGTTCTTGCTGTATCGATTCGACATCAGGTACAACAGTCAGAATTTCCCCCTTCCTAGGATGACCTCATCCTCGTTGAGGAGGTGTTCTTCTTCTAGGAGGCATATCTAATATGGAGAAATTAAAAATCATTCAGACACAAAAATAACATGCTATTGACATGATGCAAATCCTATGCTCCATGACGTCATGCATATGTAAGAATATCATATGCATATTTCATATCATATACATATTTACATCATAAAATTTTCATTAATACTTTTTGTCCATCATATAGATCACAAGATCCTTACTCTTATACAACCTGACTCTAATACCATCTGACACGACTCACCTTTTTGGACCGCGTTGGCACTAGGGAATGGGTAAGGTTAATGCCACCAAAGCCCGTAGTAAGCCTAACTTTTCTATATTCTACAAAAAAATCATACATGACCCGTTCATTTTTCTGATTAATACTTATACCTGTTTAATAGGTTGTAAGAAGTAAGGATCCAAATCTGCAATTCTCACATACATTGTCTACTTGATCAGCCAATTATGATCATCTCATATCATCAACCAATATCATTCTCAATAACATAGCATATCCATACATGTTTTATATACATATGATTATGACAAACCATGGAGCAGCTATAAGCATCTACAATTTACTTCATGCAAAAAAAACATTACTTGTCTGATTATCCAAGTGAGTCTCAAAAGGTTTGGATTTCTCTCTCGTACGATCCGTTAATCTCCTGAAATGATGATAGTGAGGGGTGAGTCTACAACGCGACTAAGTGAGATATAAACATACTACCATGCTTGTGAGGCTAGGTAACACAAGGCTAGCTTCACAAGAATGATCTGTGTCATTCTGAGCAACAATAAATGATCAATAAATGAACAGGTAGTAATATCAAATGCATCAATCATATGAGTATCAATAATAAAGCTCAATATGAATTGTTCAAAGAAAACATGAATCTGGTTTCTGAATTCTTTTCTGAGTTATGGGTTCTTTCTGAATTCTAGTTTCTTTCTTTGGTAGAGTTCTACATGATTCCTAATTCTAAGCTTTCTCATTTCTGAGTTCTGATTTTCTGAATTTTTTATGAAGAGACAGAGGCATGCTAGTACGGCATATCTCCTCTTTTCTGATTCTAGACAAGGTCGGCCTAAACTTGTCCCTAGAGGCCTGCCCTCTCTAGGTAGGACCAGGATCTAACCCGTCACTGACGGGTTACCTATGTGCACATAGTCTGATAATATACCCTATCAGTTGGGTATTCTGTGAACTCATCAATCATGGCTAACAAGAAAACATGATTCATCAAAGAATCAAAATTCATAGGTTCAACATAACAAAGGAACCAGAAGATGCAAAGAATCTGAATATCATCTGGTCAATCTAGCATATAACATGCTAAACTCAACTACATGGAGTCATATGTCAAATAAGTCATACAGAATCAAGAACGATTCAACAAGCCGCAAGATAAAAGAAAAGGATTACTACACAAGTATAGTAGCATGATTATACTCACCTCAACTATCTCAGTGGTTCTGATTTCTTTTCAAATTTTCTTGAACTTGAGAAGTACTAGGTACGACTTCTAGTTCTATTCCTTATCTACTTTCACGAACTATTGGGTAACATGCATAACAATTACATATCCCCTTATTAGTCATTCTCACATAAACCTCATTTCTTAACACAATCATTAACAAATTCTATTTATTCACTAATCCATCAACATAGGTCTCATTCATGAAGGTATAACTTTTTATACATAGGTCCAATGTTTTTCAAACTATCCAAACCTCTAGTTAACATATAAATTCACGATTTTTCATTTGAGACCATGTTCTCATTCTGTTATTAATGAAATCCAAAACTCCCATTTATAATCAGCCTTAATATTCAATCATGAGTTGGTCCCTTCCTGTCTCAAAACATTATAACTTATTCATGTCTCATCCAATTAAGGTGATTCAAAACTTCATTTTCAATAGACTCATATGGCTATCACATATCCAAAGACGGCTAAAAAATGAAGTAATTTGGATTTATTGTGATTTTTATAAACCTGTCCTGTTTCTGTTCTCTTCTGTGTCACTAAGGTTAGCAACACCCTTCACTTATTCAGCCATATCTCACATAATACTTATCCAATTAAAATTTCCTTTATACAGCACTCAGATGACACATTTTCAAGCATTTCATAATAGGAACTCATCATCCAATTCTAACTCTAAAGTCTTCAAACAATTAACTTTCATTTCGTGTTTCAATCCCGTTGGTATTCTGAACCAGTTTCAATTCGGGGCCTCTTTCATTTGTTGGGCTCACCCTAAATTCGTGAAACAATTTAGGGATATAGTAGACATCTGTACCTACAACTTCTAAGTTTTGAGTTTCTACAAATTCACACGTTAAATAACTCAAAAAAATGTATAAGGAGGACCTACGAATTTGTCTCCATTGACAGCTTGAACTCCAAACCCTAGGTTTTGATTTACAAATCACCATAAACATGAAATTTTCCTCATGTTAATTTGTCATTAGACATCAAAGAATAAAAATCTATCATCAAACTCATAAATTCCATCAAATGGGTTTCATAGCTATGAAAAAGAAGAGAGAGAAACTAAACTTCAATCGGTAGAACTAAGTGTCAGGATTGACTGATTGGCTTGATTCTCCTTCTCATTCTTGTTACAAAGGTTGTAAACTTGAAAGAGAGCTTCCATGGTGAATTTTCGTGAGTGAGGGAGGAGGAGGAAGACAAGGTTTTGTCTTATTTATAACTAGCTTCTTTTATAAGCCTTTTTGCTCATTATTTACAAAAATGCCCCTCTTGGACTGGTTCTTTAAAATCTGCTCGTACAATTCCTATGACCACCGAAAGAGTGTCATACATCATTAATTTGAGGTTACCAAAAATTATAGTTCACGCTGATTATTATTTTTTTCGGGCGTAACGGGTAAATCAAATACCGAGTGTTACAACAGACATCCAAGATTTCCAAGTTTCCAGATCAAGCTCCAAATCAAGTTTTTCTTTCTTTTCTTTTGTTATTTTCATTAAACTTGATGTGTAAACTGGATTTTTAGATGTCTATTACATTCATGATGTTCTAAATTCTAGATTAGGGTTTGTTCTTGAATTATTTTATGACTTTGATTTCAATTGATTCAATACATACTTTGTGTTGTGTTAATGTTGCATGTATATACTTTGGCAATAAATCGAGAGAGTGAGTCAAAAGTAATATGATTAAATTACGAAATGAGAGTTGGTGATTTAATATGTCACATAATTAAAAAATCATCCATCATTCGAGGATAAATTTTGTGTGAGAACTTGGTTATTCAACAGATTACGTTAGAACTAATTGAAAACGTTAAGGAAAGGGTTGTGAATTGAGAGATTACAATTATGAAATTTTCAGATTCAATTAAGGTTAATTGATTACGTCTTGAGAGAGAGAAGTCAATCCCTTAGAAGATCTAAAATCAACACATAATTGAATCAATAGGGGTTAAAGGAACAAAATAATGACATAATAAATCCTAAGTTATTCAGCCTTAATCAACCTTTCTTTAAATTGGTAGCTCACTTGATATTAGCTATTTGATTGTTTGATTTAATTGTTTTAATTTTCACTTATTGTTTTATTAAAATCATCTTTTATCTCCTTAGACAAAGTTAGGTTCACTTAGTTTAGTTATTTCCTCGTAGGATCAAGACCTTTGATTTTATAAGTTACGATCCATATACTTGCAGGTATTAAGGTTTTATTAGAGGTAAAATTTGCTCAACAATAATTGATAGAGGTAAAGGTTTTAATTTTATTTATTAATAATAAAATAACATAATTTTTAATTAACAATTACTTATAGAAAACAAATTATGCATAAAAATGAGAAATTGATAATCTTTTTATTAGTATTATTATTGAAAACACTTAACTTAGTATCATTTTAAGTTGATTAATACATTTATATATGTATGTACGTATATAAGGTCCGGTTTCATATGATCATCTATGGCATTGTTCTGAAATAATTAAAAATTAGTTTAGTACTAGCTCTGCATTTTTATTAATAGCTACTGACTGGCCAATCTTTGACAGGGAGGAACCCTAGGCGGCACAAATTCCTCCGTTTGACTTTAACAAATTTTAATTAAATATAAGGCAAAAGGTAAATAAATGTAAATACAGCAGCCAGTGAATGGGATTGTGGTCCAGTGGCTTGTACCTAACTGGATAGAATTTCATGGTGATATCCTTGATTCCGCGTACGTGTACATGACATTGGAAAATACAAAGCTTTGATAAAATATAACTCAAGCTGTCTGTTCTTTGAATCAATCGGAAAGCACCATGTATTTCACATGTCATGAAAAAGGATGAACAGTAAATAACCAAACCTGAACGCGTTCTTCCTAAGCTGTTTGTTGTGTGGACTAAATTAAGCATAATATGATTGGGACACCCCAAGTGGAGGAACAGGGTGCTCCGGCCCATTTGTATTGTCGCCGTCGGATGTTGTTTTGAGTGTCACCGATTTACTATTTCCCTTTTTGTATTCTAGCCTCGTCTAGTGTAGTCTCAAAAGTTTCCAGTCCAAATTTGGCAGAAGCGGTAGGAGTAGCTTTTGGCATTGGAACTTTAAATCAGAGTTGCCAATCCTACCGTCTTCTGCACTTCATAAACACTCTCCAAAGCCACCGGGTCTGTTGTAACTATGAAAATGTGCAGCTTCTTTCCACACACCATTTCATCCTAGTACATGCCGCCTACAGCAAGAAGAAGAAAGAATTTTAACCACATCACTTCCATTTCTTGGCATAATTCTATCTTATTACTTCCAAAAAACTGAACAACTATAGTGTAACCCTTCAAAATAAATTAAGATCCACCAGAAATTCCACATCTTGTTCATATTGCCGGCCTTCTTAGTATAAAAACCCCCATCATCCAACCATGGGACCTTCACTGCCAAGGTGTTCACTGATACTCTCTCTCAGCAATGGCGACCCATCAATCCCAAAGCCCTGATCTTTCTTTCGTATTGTGCATCTGTTTATTGTCACTATCAACAATGGCTGACGCCAAAGCTTTCACTTCATGCAATAGTACCACTGGCCCTGTTGTGTCCACCTCAGCCTTGACCACCTTCCTTGAGACAGTGCAAGAAACTGCGCTCAAAACATTGGGAGAGACGAACTTCGACCCCAAGTACTATATTGATCTGTCGTTAAAGTTCAATCTTTCCACGACAAAGGAGGCCTTTGATGGGCTTCCAAGAGCTGAGTCGGGGGCTGTTCCCGTCAGGAACTTAGATAACTTTATATCAAAGTACTTTGATGATCCTGGGAATGATCTGTTGCATCACGAGCCGTCGGATTTTGTCGCCGAGCCGGAGGGTTTCTTGCCTAAGGTGGAGAATCCACAGGTGAGAGCATGGGCTCTAGAGGTTCATTCTTTGTGGCAGAATTTGAGCCGGCAAGTGTCTGATAAGGTACGCCGACGACCGGACATGCATACTTTGCTTCCCTTACCGGAGCCTGCAATCATACCCGGTTCACGTTTTCGAGAGATTTACTACTGGGATTCATATTGGGTAATCAGGTTCGTTATGGTTCTGTTTTCTTGGAAAGTCCCAAATGTTTGCTTCTACGATAGAGATGATAGGAAAATTGCCTTGATCATTCATTACAGGGGATTGTTAGCGAGCAAAATGTACGACACTGCTAAAGCAATTGTGAATAATCTGATTTCCCTGCTACATGAGTATGGCTATGTCCTGAATGGTGCCAGGACCTATTACACAAATAGGAGGTAATGTTTCTCGTAGTTTCGTTTGCCAGAAAACAAAGAAGTTGCTTGTAGTTATAATAATTGAGAATTGTATTCTGTGTCATTTTTTATTTTTGTTTCCTGTGAGAGACTGCATTAGCATTTTGTCCGTACTTGATCTGTAATTGTATTTCCGGTCTAAAACTGTCTTTTCCAACAGCTGTTTTATACAGCTTTTGGGTTACTAAAGAGACTACATTAGGATTTTGTCCGTAGTTGATCTGTAATTGCCTTTCCGGTCTAAAACTGTCTTTTTTAGCAGCTGCTTTATAGAACTTTTGGGTTACTAAAGTTGGGCTTCTAAATCTCTTTATCACTGATGCTTGTCCTGTTTCTGTGCCTTTTAGTTTAATAAATCACAACATGGTTGAATGTTTGATGATTCATTCTGTCTTTTATACTTAGTGTGGTGCTACACGTTAGCAGAGCCTAAAATCCCAGAAATCGTTGCATAATTCTGCAATTTCAGATAGCTAAAATTTTAATATTTTGTTGGACGGATTTCATATTATTTTCTACATTGTCTTAACTATCTTCCTTCTTTTTACACATATCTATAATTATTATTCCTTTTGTTTTCCTCATTCATGCTATTTTCTTTCTCTCGAACAATGAATGCAAGTGGTTCTCCTGAAATTGAGAGATTGAATGGTAGCTTTGGCTAACATGTTGCAGCGAGCCTCCCCTCCTGAGCTCAATGGTTTCTGAGATCTATAACAGGACTGGTGATTTGGAACTAATTAAGAAGGCTCTGCCTGCACTGGTTAGCGAATACCAATTCTGGAATTCTGGTATTTCTGTTTCTGTTGCTTTGTGCTTTGACTTTAATTTCAATAAACTTGAACCTTCTAATAAATGTCCATTCTTGATGTAGACATCCATGAAGTCACCATCCAGGATGCTCATGGTTTCAAACATAGCTTGAGCCGGTATTATGCTATGTGGAACAAGCCCAGGCCTGAATCATCAGTATTGGTATGCCCTTCGTCCAAGCTTACTGGTGTTAGACTGCAAATTTGTTTTATTTTTCTTCTTATTTTTTGTTTCTAATTTCCAAATGTAGGAAGTATGTTATTCTTTAACATGTAATGTTGCGTGTGTTACACCCACACTTCTCTAGGAAGAACCCCTTGAACCTATATTAGGCCAAAACCAAAATTACGTCTATAAATAGAGGAATAAAATTAGATATGTAGAACCTTAAAACTAAACCACAGTATTGTGCTTTCTTTCCCCTAACAGGATGAGAAATCTGCATCCAAGTTCTCAAAAGTTACTGAGAAACAGCAATTTTACCGTGAACTGGCTTCAACGGCTGAATCTGGATGGGATTTCAGCACAAGATGGATGAAGTAAACTTTTATATTCTAGATATCTTGGTGATTTTTCCTTGTAAACAAGTTTTCTTGAGGTTGATCATGCAATTTTTATTTTTTATTTTTACCTCTAGCAACCAAAATCAAGCTTCTAGATATTGTGTACATGTTGCCTTTAGCATTATGCAAATATAAGAAAAAGCTTGTCACACAGGAATTCCTCGGATTTGACATCTCTGTCCACAACGTCAATTCTACCTGTTGATTTGAATGTATTTTTGATCAAGGTATGACTAACTACTACTTGGTAATAAGAACTTGAATTCAGTAGTTTCAGCACATGTTATGACATGAGGTCTTTTATCCAGATGGAACTAGACATTGCCTTCTTAGCAAGTTCCACAGGGGATAAAAGCATTGCAGAGAGGTTCTTAAAAGCTTCTAAAGCAAGGAAAACGGCTATTAACTCTATCTTTTGGAATGCTGAGCAAAGGCAATGGCTTGATTACTGGCTGACTGATGACACTGACACTGCATGCAAGGTGACGGCCGATTACATACAATTGTACAGCTTTATCTTACAGGCATAGTTTTTCAAATCTCAGTTCTTTTCTGCATCCTCCATGATTTCTTTGCCCCAATAATTTCTAGGAACATCACGTGTGGCTGGCTTGCAACCAGAATCGAAATGCATTTCCTTCAAACTTTTTTCCTCTATGGATTCATCTATTCAATTCAGGTTTGTTGCTAAAATGCCTGCTTTGACTATAGTTGTTTAAGGATATCTTTTCACGTCTTGTTTTTAGGCATTTAGTGGACCTTTTTTATTCAAAGCCTACACTTGTGGCCTGATTAAGCTCATTTTTCCTGTTCATTGCTGAGATGGCTTGTGTGAGTGGAGATTTTGGAAGTTAACTCACAAATCACTGGTTGGAGTAGAACTGCTTGTACATTAGTTTCTTTTTCTTTTTCATTCCCCCATACCATAGCATTTGAAATACCCTGCAAAGTCTTGCCAACACCTGGTGATTTTTATCTGACATTTAATTGATATGATATTTTTGCATGCCATATTTAGTCAAACAGTTCGTAGGTAAGCATTCAAACAGCTACACTGCTACTTCTACTGTTTTCTTTTACTTAAATTCTCACCCTATCAAACTTCATACTGCATCTGCATTCAAGTGCTGCTAACTAGAACTTGGATACAGAAATCTAACTGCATCACATTCTAGTGGGCAACATCTCTTTAGCAGGAAAATAATCCATTGTAAATAATTTTGCATGTTACAATTTTTGAGCTGTTGAGAAATGATTTATAACATGATATGCAAGCATGCATCTGAATTTAACTTGCCACTAAATTTTTTATCGTACTTGGAGTAGTTAGAATTGAAAAATGTATACCAATGAAGTGTTTGATTGATGATATGGCATTTGTTGTATCAATATAAGTAGTCACCTGTTTTTGTAACGTTGATGCTGTCAATGTGCATATATGTCAAGATGCTACTTTGGTGGAGACTGTCACGAAAAGTCTTAAAAGCAGCGGCCTGCTTAATGCTGGTGGAATTGCCACTTCTTTGACAAATTCAGGGCAGCAATGGTAAGCCTTTTTACTGATGCTAAACTTGATAGTTGCTTCTTGCAATTAGTGAGTACAAAAATCAGCTGATGAAATGGTCGCCACTATTAATTATTGTCACTGGGATTGACCTAATTGAACTTGCAAGAGCAGGGACTTTCCAAATGGTTGGCCACCAGTCCAACACATTGTAGTAGAAGGCCTGATCAGATCCAGTTCACAAGAAGCAAGATCATTGGCAGAAGAAATGGCCGTGAGATGGATCAGAGCAAACTATGCTGTATACAAGAAAACAGGAGCTATGCATGAAAAACTTGATGTTCAAAAATGCGGACAATTTGGAGGCGGGGTGAATACGCCCCTCAGGTTGGTGCCAGTCAAAAAAACCTTGGTCTTTCTGTCCATATGTTATATACAGCTTTACGAACCTGAAGGTAAACTGTTGATGTCCCCTTGCAGACTGGTTTTGGTTGGTCAAATGGCGTTGTGTTAGCTTTTCTGGAAGAATTTGGGTGGCCTCGAGACTTGAATATAGATTGCTGAAATATGGAAGATTCAAGTAGCTATAGAAGGAATCAAGAGAAGGGCAGGTAGGGAGGCTAGACTCAACTCACAATACTACAAACATCTCTATTGCCTGTCTAGCTTGCAAGTTAAAGTTTTCCAATATTGCAAAACTTCATACTTATAGTTTATTATGCGACTCCATTGCATTGAAATGTTACATACTATTGTAAAGCAGCTCACTTGAATAAGAACTACATACTTTTTGGTTGATCGAGATCTTGATGTGTCAAATGTGAAGGAAACAGAAATATGCTTTAGGCCTTTAGAAGTTGTTTAGTATCAGAATTCATAGACAAGTATGCGATGGCATCAGCCAAAGAATTGATATTCAAGTTCCTCTGCCGTAGCTCAACTCAGAATTTGGATTTAGAAAGGACTATATTTCAGCGTGCCATTTTGCTCAATTGGGTTTAGCGGCAAAATGAGGTGGCCGGGCCAAATCTGAAATCGTGAGATTGGTCCCCAGCTGTGAACGGTTATTGTTAGAACTTAGGTGCTGTAACTTATGCCGAGTCTCTGAACCATCCCCTGCTCGTTGCCATTGCCGTTGCCGTTGCCACTACTTCCTCACCACCAACAAACGTGTTGGATCAGGTGCTATGTACAAACAGCTGGAAGTAAGGTCACTCTCTCAAATGCCTTCGTTGCCTGAATAATATTCTCATGGACCACCAATTTTAAGACCATCAAGATTTAGTATATGAGCCGTCTAGTCTTGCTGGATCTGGTGAGACGCCAGTAATCATTTTCTAAGCAAGCACAGCTTCAGCTATTACTGTACGGACTACCATCGTCTTATTTAACGTTGGTGTGGAGTTACTAAAACTATACATTAGGAATTTATACCATTGGTTTGCAGAGAGCAACTTTGTTTGAAAAAAATAATGCATAATTTCCATTTAAAACTATTGATGCCTCCAACAGATGCAGAGCATTTGTACCCAAATTACTGGTTCAGATGTTTGGACAACGAAAACACAAAACAAAATGACATTGAGACCACAAAAGACTATTGAGCATAGGATGTTGATCCTCCTCCACTACCATCAACGTATCTCATTGATCACTTGGTGACCAAGCTCTTGTTGATGGCATATTCCTAGTGGAATTTGGTGTGAACCATTGCAAGAGAGTCCCAAGTTCATGCTGCTAACACGGCGAACAGACTAAGCAGCAGTCAGGGAAAAATAAGTGGACCCAGGAGATAGCATAGGACCGAGTCCACTGAAGATATTATAGCAATGAACAGTGCTAAAAGAACTAGACTGAGGGTAGCAGTCTTCAGCTGCGTGCAATCAACAACAAAAGGCTCCAGATCTTTTATTTAATATTATGGTGTTTTATTGTGTCCAATAAATCTTAGCCATTTATTTATGTAAGTCTTGTATAAGTCCTAAATCAATTTAACAAAATAAATGGCTGAGATTTTATGAGACAGAACAAGACAGAGTAATATTGGACAGAAGATCTTGTCTTCAACAAAAAGAAGACCAATTCATTAATATTAATATTAATAAAAATATTATTATATCAAATTTATATTATTTTGATTTCATAAGATACGATTAAAACAAAGTAAAAAAAGGTATAATACAATATATTGAAAAATATTTTATATAATTTTTAAGAAATCAGAAATAATTTCATAATTTAAAAAAATATTTTAAATGATATCTGATATTGATATTATTACTCTACTAAACCAACATTCGTAACATTATTTCTATTTAATTGAGCCTTAAGCCCTACTCGTCTCGTCAAATTCCCCAAACTATCCAACAAAACCCCTTCACCGCCATCACCATCATCACTGCCATTTCTTCCACATTCACCACCAATGGCGAGACTAATTCCCGAAACCGCACGAAAGATCTTCACACCGGAGACTCTTCGCTCCGCGGCAAAACAGTCGACGGGATGCCTAGTCGTCCCTGTCCGCCTCCGCCGTGCCATTAAAAGATATCTCCGTGGTGGGTGGCGCATACGATGCCCATATTTACGCACCCATCTTTAAATTTTTTCCTATACTGAAAACATTTTCAATGCAGAGAACGAAGGCCCCCATATGAAGAGGAAGGTGTTGAGATTGTCACAGTCGTTCAGCGAAATTAAGGGCGTTAACTTGATGCTTACAGAGTGCACTTCAAAGGAGCTTGTAGAGGATCCGCTTAAGTCTACGGATAGTTCTAAACGTTGGAAAATCAAGAGTGCTTATGGTGATATTGGCCTCCTGTACAGTGATGATGAGACTATTGCTTATGTGGCTTCTCGAATGCCTTCTATCTTCTCTGCTTGCTACAGAGTTCTTAGTGAAGTACATTTCCTACGTTTTTCCTATTTGAGTTGTATTCTGATGTGGGCTTGAGTTATTTTCCGTGAGCTATTTCAACTTTTGTAACTTTCTTTTTCTTTAAAGGTTCAGAGAAGAATACCCGACTTTTCCCCAGCTAAGGTATTAGATTTTGGTGCTGGGACGGGTTCCGCTTTCTGGTGAGGCTTTCTTTTGTCAATCTGTTTACTGACGAGTGAACAAAAGGCTCTCCAATTTGTTTATATGTTCCGTTAATTGTTGTAGGGCCATGCGAGAAGTCTGGCCAAAGTCCATAGAAAATGTGAATTTGGTGGAACCATCCCAATCGATGCAGCGTGCTGGGAGGAGCCTTATACAAGGTAATTGTGGCCTACTTTAGCACTGCTTTTATATTTCAATGAAGCGATTTCATAGGAAGGAATGCAATGTTGAGGGCACAATCTAGTAACTCTTGAACTTATCTTTCCAAACAAAGCAATTGGCGTTGATAACTAAGTAGTAGGATGCGGAACTGATTCTTTTTTCCCCCTCTATTGATTCTTTCCCAATCATTGTCCTGCTCCCCCAGTTGGAAATATTATCCTTGTTGTCCAAATCCTCATTAGTAGTGAATGCACCATAAAGGTGAATGACCTGGGGCAGCTGTCTCGGGATGTCAGGAATTGGTTCTTTTATGAGTGCATTTAAATGCTTTTATTGCATGTGGTGTACAAAATACTCCTTTAGTTGTTCTACCCAAATTGTAGCAAGTGGTGGTAAATTTGGGGTATATAGTTGTAAGACTTTGTTCTAATTTCTCAATCTAGCATCCTAGACTGTCCTACTTCTTTAGACTTTTACTTATTTCAAGCATTTGATCCTTGCTTTACGTCACTTTAAAAAGGCTTAGTTGAGCTACTCTGATGCCATTTTATGACTGTTTAGGTATGAAGAAATTACCAGTTATTCACAGTTATGATAGTATTCAAGCGCTGAGTAAAAGAATCAACAAGTCTGATAGAGAACATGACCTTGTAATTGCTGTAAGTTGTGTTCTGTCAATGTTCTTCACTTATAATTTCCTTGAATGTTCGTTATGATTGAGATTGTACAGTGCCAAGAAGGACATTTTATGCTTGTTGTAACAGTCTGTAATCAGGTGCCTGTACAGGATTTGTTTTAGGGAATCTTTATCTTTTACCTAATTTATCTCTAATTTTTGATGCCATGAAGTCTTATGTTCTTGGAGAGATACCATCACTGAAGGACCGAGTTACTGTGGTGCGTCAACTGTGGAATCTTACACGGGATGTTTTGGTATAATTTCTTCCTTTTCATATCAATAATTTTTTATCATTATTTTTGTTTGTGTGTGAGATCGTTGATAAAGAAGAGTTGTATGTCTGGGAATCTTGTATTATTAGGAAATTATGATAATTATAAGAAATTTGATCCTTTTCTTTACCTAATGTATTTTGCATCATTCCTGGGGAGGGGAAGACGAGAAGGTTTTTGACTGAGAATGAAAACATATGAGACTATTGTATTTGTATTAAAATTTTGTGTTAGTTTTTCCTTATTATATCTGTTTTGTGATTCTTAAAACTATGCTGCAGAACAGGTTATAATTGAACCTGGAACACCTCATGGATCTAACATTATATCTCAGATGCGATCTCATGTATTATGGCTAGAGAAAAGGGTAAGTAAAACAATACGTTTGTTTAATCATATTATTTCTTATATAGGAAACACGTTGCCATGCTCATATATATAGCTGTGCTGACTCTTTTCCAGAAATGTCGAAAATCTGAAGGGAAAAACAATGAGGCATGTAAAGACTTTGTGTCGACCAAAAGTGGTGCTTTTATAGTTGCTCCTGTAAGTACAAATTTATTTGCACTTTGAGGTTATAAATTTTGGAAGCTTCTTTACCTTTGATTTCTTATTTTCACTTTTTGCCCTAACATCTTGGTGCAGTGTTCTCATGATGGTCATTGTCCTCTGGAGAAAACTGGAAAATACTGCCATTTTGCTCAACGGTTCCAAAGAACATCATCTCAGCATGCATATAAGGTTTCTTTTTAATTCCTGTCATGACTATTTTCCTGAATTTTCACATTTATAAGAATTTTTAATCTATGCAAAGAGTGATGTTGCCGGGAGTTACACGTGAACATTAAGTTGGTTTATTCCATATAACACTTTCTTTGTGGAAATGATGAATTCCTATTGGGCCAGCTGCTGTGTATCAGACTAGCTATTTGTACTCTTTAATGAAAAGTCAATATGATATCTGTAGGGGAATTTGTAACCAAATAAGGCTGCACTAATTATCCCTTATGGATTATTTTCATCAGAATATATCTGATTTCCCATGTGTACTTGCACTTATCCCATGCTGTCCTTTATGAATGTAAAACATATTGCAGGTTATCCTTTCACATGGTTTTGGATTCACCTAAAGATTGAAAACTTATCATTCTGCAAGCAGACTTTTGAAAGTTACTGCATGCGTATGTCCGTTGTAGGGATAAGTCTATGATAAATTTTAAAGCTTTTTATTTCACAAATTAATAACAAAACTTTTGCATGTTGACAATTGCGTTTTAGTGTAATATAAATTAAACAAATGGTACTTGTTTACAAAGGGTAAAACTACATAATGGTCTGAGGTGGCAACTTGCATCCTTGCCACACCTAAACAATGATATTTTTGTCATGGAATAATTTTGTAAATCTGTTCTCACCTTGTTTCTTTAAATAAGATCAAGTATTCAATTAGGAAAAATATAATGTTTTTAAGACTGATTGCGTGGAATTGTTGTATTATGCTTGAAGTTATTCATGTTTAAAAGGGACACCATGTTTTCCACCCTGATTGGTTGTAGTAGCGGTGATCATCATTCATATTACATACATCTTCTGTTTTGCAGCGTACAGGTCGTGGGCCTTTACGTGGTTTTGAGGATGAGAAATTTAGTTTTATTGCATTCAGGCGAGGACAACGCCCTCGGTCAGCTACCTAAATCTTATCTGTTGGCTTACTCATTTTTAAATTGGCAAATTTTAGGAAAATCTTGTGGAGCATTCACCATTGAGGTCCTGATAGATCTAAAACATAAATTTGTTGTTGTTGCAAGTAGATTACTAGTTTTGGATGTCATGAGCACCTCTTTATCTATATATTCTCCATATCTAATGTTGCATTATGTTTTTAGGAAGGGTAAAAGGCACCTAACCTCCCCTAGTTTTGGATGCCATGAGCACCTCTTTGTTATTATATTCTCCATATCCACTGTTGCATTTTGTTCTCTATGGTTTCATGAATTCTAATAGAATTTCCTGTGGTTAAAAATCTTCTGGGAGTCTTGTATTTTGTAAAAAAATCCAAATTAAACATTTTTATGATCCTCCTCTGTTAAATGTTGCAGATGTGGTAAATTATGAACACGTAGCAATGCCACATCAGTATAATGAGACCCATTTTGTGAATGAAATAATAAAACTCATATATCCAACGCCAACCTGAACTTTGCTACCCATTTTCTTCTAAAACTTATTTAGCCCAGATCCATTTTTCACCCCCTTCGTCCTCATGATAGACATTATTTCCTCAAGCCTTTCCATCTTCAATGTTTTTTTCTTCATCGAACAAAAAAAGCTTGATTCACAAAGGGAGTTTCAGCTGATAGCATCCCATCAGCACTAGTCATAGTCTCTTCCAAACACTGCTAAACGTCATCCATGTGCCGCATGTTCCCATTAGCAAGAACTGGGATTCTTAAAGCATTTTCCATAGCTGTGATGACCTTCCAGTTAGCTCGAATCTTTCCCATCTTTCCATTCTCTTGTTCGGCCATGAATAGCTAAAAGCAAGCAACTATCTTCCTCATCTACCATTTTGGTGTAGGCATCTGTATCCTCCAATTTTGGAAAGATTCCTACTTTGGATGAAATGGTGGCATTAAGATTGGGACCTAGTTTTTTTAACTAAAGCTTTCACGAATGCAAAGTTATTCATTTGGAAAGCTGCATAATTGTCAAGTCCCAGTCTGTTGTCCTCATCGCACCATGATGGATGTTCCAGAAATCAAGTTTATGAAAATAGGGGGGAAAGAAAGAAGGGTAAAAAAATAGGGTTGCACAAAATAAGTTTTGGGTGAAAATTGGAAAAATAATAAGTGTTTATTTTAAAATTTTCAAAAAATACAGGGAATTTTAAACTATAGGGATTAGGGAGGGAGTTTTAGTAGAATTCATGAATGATGAAAATGGATATTTATTAATTGGGAATGATATGTTGATGTTTGATATGAACAGGGAACCATGGCCTCTTGATGGTGTGAATTTGGAGACTCTCAAGGAACAACGTGGTAAACAAAATCTGGAAGATACTGAAATTGACTATGGTATTTGAACTTTTAAGACTCTTGAAGTAATTATTTTGTAATTATATGTTAAGTGCCCAACAGACTCAGTCGCATATTCATTATATATTTCTACAAAGTTTGTGGCACTACTAAGTCTTCAAATTATCTATTGTGTCTGTTTGTCAGAGGATGTGATTAATGAAGTGGAAGCTGAGGTTGTTCCACATAAAGCTGAAGCTGAAGCAGAAACAGAAGAAGAAGAAGAAGAAGAAGAAGAAGCAGAAGCAGAAGTGAATTCAGTTGACTGTGATTCTGATGTGACCGAACCTGACACCATCGACCTTTACGAAGAGAGTGAAGACAAACGACAAGAAGAAACAGGCGAGGCTGATCTGGGCGGAGGGTGGGGAAGGATACTATTCATGCCCGTTCGGAGAGGCAGACAAGTTACTTTGGATGTTTGCCGATCTGTTAATCGGGAAAGCTCTGAGGGGACGTTGGAACGTATAGTTGTAACACGTAGTAAAAATCCTGCATTGCATCAACTGGGTCGAAAATCTTTGTGGGGTGACTTGTGGCCCTTTTGAGGCTTACCCAGTCATGTATATCATATCACAGCAATGCTAATCGTAAGCATATTGAGGTTAATGCTTTTGGACACGCCCACGAATGTAATTTTGAATACTTGTGGTTCACTTTACTTGTTAAGCTAAGCAGTTTGGTTAGGTAAGTTTAAAGCTCTTTCTCCAAGTTTTTCAATTACTCTTAAGCAAGACGTAAACCTATCATTTTCTTCAATTTCCCGTAGAATCAGTCTGTCATCAGGTTAATTAACCCCCGTCGTTTTATTTCTCATGTAAAGAACACACCTAGTACATATGTCTTTATGGATATATTTCATGAGATACTGCACTTAGGGAGGTCTGCCTCGACCCACACTTGGGCAGTGCACAGATTAGGTTTGTCTAGGTTCAGACTGGTCTGTGGCTCGATTGAAAGTGACAAAACGTCGTTTTATAAAAAATGACATTGTTTTTTAAATTTAAAAAAAAAATTAAAATGGGCTACTTTTGGACTACATATGACTTGTTAATAGTAGACATACTTACCAAACTTATTTTAAGGTTCGTTGACTCTTAAACCAATCAATTTGGATTGCTAGACCATTCAATTTAATTATTTTATCTCATAAATTTTTTTGTAGAAAAATAAATAACCTTGAGAAAATTCTTAAGTTATTGACTACCATTTATGCTTTATTAGTAAGAACTAGCGTATATAAACCGCAATAGATTGGGTCAGTTTTAAACTCATCGCTAGTTCGACATAGCTCATTCCTCTTAAAATGAGGTTTGAACAATTAAATTAAATTCATACGGCTCGAGCTTTGACTCAGTGATGTCTTTGGAGTCTCTCTAGACTCTGATTTCTACTCTTTAATACTTCTTATCCGTTTTGCTCCATCTGATCTCCGTTAACCAGAAAACACAAGATTCGAAATTGCTAGAAACAATTAAACAATTATGGATGATAATTAGTGACCAATCTTATTAAATGAAAAATTTATTATTTATTATTGATCAATAAAAAACGCAAAAAATTAGTCATAAAGCATTTTGGGTAGAACATTTTTCAACTTGTCTTACCTAGATCCGAAGTCCTATAACTTAAGTCTTTGCATTTTTAGAAGTATAAATAATACTTAAAGATTAATCATTGGAAATTGCATCAAGGATAAGATAAGAGTTTTGAGGTCAAGATTACAATTTGCAAGAGAAAGCAGTGTTATTATTATTAAATGTTGTCATTAGTTACATACTAAGTGAATGTCATATTGCCATATGTCAAGAAGCAGCAGCAACTTCTCAACAACCTCTTCTGGTCAACTCAAATGGGAATGGTTTCATTTAACATACGTAAGAGGATATGTTAAGAATTTCACATCGGACAAATACGAGAGCATTCAACAATTTATAATAATATGCAAATTTCTCCCTTTTAAATTAACTTTTAGAGGTAAGTTAAGCCTTCCTAATAGTTTTAAAACTGTGAAACTTTATCAAATTAAAGCTTCATGGTAGATTTTCCCTTCATTTGTTCGTCTTTCATACTGAAGACACTGTTTCTATCCCTCCCACTCTCTTTATCAAATAAAAGCTTCATGATAGGTTTTCCCTTCATTTGTTCGTCTTTCATATTAAAGACACTGGGGGTATTTGGTTTGAGCACGGTGTTGGGTATGAATATAGGTATAATAGTAAAAGGGAATGAAAATGAGTATGAAAAATAAAAAATGATGTTTGGTTTGTAACTTGAGTTTCTGTATTAATACCAATAATGTTGTTTGGTTTGTTGCATTAATGAGAATGAAAGATAACATAATACTATTTTTTTATATCATATTTAAAATGGAATATAAAGCATAAAACAACATCAAAATATGAATGCTCACATTGAAATTAATGTTCTACATTGAAATTAAATATTCTACATTGAAATTAAAGGTAACTATTACGTTAACGAATATGAGTGCTCATAGAATGAGCAATAATATTATAAAC
>JANVCL010000214.1:24724483-24755439 GCA_026546855.1 Erythroxylum incrassatum | reverse complement strand
AGATAAACATCATCCCAAAAATAACAGAACTTCTAAAAGTCATAATTCTCTACTCCATTGTCCAAAAATGTCATACTTTATGTCAATGGAAAGGTAAAAACATAATCTACAACCTTTATGAAGACACTAAGAACAATTTCTACCTCCATCAAAATCCAAATTGAAGTTACTGCCCTGAAATTTCCATACTAAACAATATTCAAACTTCAAAAATTCACATCTTTCAACTCCCATATCCAAAAATGGCATGCTATACCTCATTGGAAAGCTATGAAATTCCTCTATAATTTTCAATAAGCTACTTGAATCAATAACACCTATATCAGTCCAGAATATGCCTCAAAGCCAGCATATCTAAAACCTACCCTTATGAACATTTAAAAAACAATGCAAAGTAATTTGTAGAACAATCATTAGCAAAACACAATAAAATATGATTATTCTTCATTAATATCAAAATATGAATTCTTACAAAGCTTTAGTGGGCATTTCTAACCCCAATACATTAAAGTCTCGAAAATTCAAATCACAAAGAAGCTACATGAGCAATAATTGTACTAGCTCACTTTCTCAATTATAAAGATGTCACCCACAACACTTACACAAAACAACATTTCAACTTTTTATTCTAGTCATCTCTACTCCATTTCTACCAACTTATTCATCATAAATTTCATAGTACCCTTAAACATGCAAGTTTACTAAAAAATCTCATAATCCTCAAAAACCAAAATCAATTATTCACTTCTCATCAACTTACTACGTTCACTACCTTAATCTTGTATATCATTTCAAATTCAAGAATTCCTTTTCTTTGCGCATGCATAAATCACCACCGATTCCTCATTTAATTTCATTTAATAATTCTAACTTCCAAGAAAAGTTCGGGGTCCAACATCCTAACTTCATCTATAGCTCATAGAAGCTAGAAATAGGTTTTGGGGGATTAGGCTAACCTTTTACTCCACTTCTTCCCCCTGGTGTAGAAGATGATCAATGTATTGTTTCTCCAGCCCTTAAGGTGCTCAAGATAAGAGCATGTACTTGAGTATCCTTCATTATTAGTTTCTTTTTGGGACTTAGACCTTCTTTTCACTATTTCCAGTTAGGACAAGAAAAGTTAGACTAGCAGATGTTAACAAGAAGTTGTCTTATTTGAGGATAACTTGGTCTTATTTACATTCTCCTGAAAGGCTGAAACTCAAAAAATCATTGAGGAGGGCCCCTGGCAATTTCTCTCAACTTTCAATATTCTTGTAATTGTGGCAATATAGTATTAATACGGAGAAGATTACACATGAGAGCATCCCTCTATAGGTTAATATACATAACATCCCTTTGGAATATTGGACCATAAAAGGATTGAGCTTGCTAGCTAACTTCATAAAAAAGCCCCTGTGTATGGATAAACACACTGCTTTGAGAAAAAATATTGATTTTGCAAGGAACATTAGTGTTGACTTGGAAAAGGAACTTCCAAACTGTATTCCTCTAATGCAATTAGGTGAAAATAACGTTCTCTTTAAGCACTCAATCATGGTCATTTGCCAATGGAAGCCCTTTATCAAAATGTAAGGAAAACAGTGGACAACTATAGGTAAATTCCTTAAGGAAGGTGATTATAGTGAGTTAATGGGTTTGGAGGATAATGATGATGAATTGTTGGAGGCTAAACAAGATGAAAGCATGGTCCCTAATATTAGTCTAGTGAATAAATCTAAAGCTATAATGAACTTTAAAGCCATTTACGAGATGTAATAAGGTTCTAGTTGTAAGGCTTAATGGAGATAAAAATGTGCAAGATTTTGATCCTATTCCTACCTCAGTTATTGGTAAAAAAAATATGGATGATCTTTATCCAGTCTCAACTCTAGTTGGTAAAAGCTTAATGGTTAATGATACTATAAATGTTAATACTTCTATAGAAGGTAAGTTTTAGAAAATTAAAAGAAGAAATTCTAAAAGAGGTAGTAGGGGAAAAGGCTCAAAAGGTGAAAATTCTATTTATAAATAAATGTTTATGGATTATAATATATGTGGTTTGAATTTCCCTCAAAACATTTTTGCATTAAGGGATTTGTCTATAAAGAAAAACTTGTTTTCTTGGGATTGCTGGAAACCATGAGAAGGAAGGAAAACATGAATAAATTGAGCATTTTAGGGCCTCATTGGCATTTTATCTCTGACCATCATTTTCATTATTATGGTAGAATTATTCCTACTTTTAACTCAAAATTGATCGAGGTTGAGGAACTAAAGGATAGTGATCAAGTTATATGGATGTTCTGATATACTTTTTAAATGAAAATATTATGGTGTTTTCCTCGACAGTCTATGGCTCTAAGTTTAGTTTTCAAAGGCAGCTACATTGGTACAATTTGATTCAAGCTTAAAGGAAATGTTATGGAACTTGGTTGATTTATAGGGATATTAAATCCACTTTATACTAGTCTAATGTAGATGGTCGAGCTAGTTTAAAAAGGCACTTCAATGATCTGAAGGAATCTATGGAGAACTTGGGGGTTGCTGATCTGAGCTATGATGGTTATAAATTCAAATAAGCAAAATTCCAACTATTACTTGAGCAAAAAGTTGGACAGAGCAATGATTAATCTAAACTAGATTATGAGCTTTCCTAAAAGCAAAGCTAGCTTAATGGAACCATCCTTCTTTGACCATTTTCCTATCAAAATTAGTGATTTATTCCTAAACGTGCATAGGAATTTTCCTTTTATATTTAATAATTTCCTTGTCTTTGATGATGAATTTCAAGAAGTTGTTGTTGAAGGATTGGAAGTTAAAATTTATAACACTAGATAGTTTGTATGTGTGCAAAAATTGATGTGCATCAAAGTGGAGTTGAAGCTTCTTATCTCAAAAAGAGTAGGAAATTAGTGTCATGTGCTAGAGAAAGGTTTGAGGGAGTTCAGAAAAAAAAATTTCCCTAATAATCTTAGTTGCAATGAGATGTTAGTGGAGGAAAAGATAACACTTAAGGAGTATCTGAATAGGGTTAAGGACTATGCTTCTTTATTAAGGAAAAGCACTAAAAACAATTGGCTTTAAGATGGTCACAAGTGTACAAGCTTTTTCTTCAGATCTATTAAAAAGAATTAATAATAGGATATGCTCAATTGTTTCTTATAAAGGTTTTCTCATCTCCAAACAAGAAAAGTTGATGATGGCAGTAGTAAAGTTCTTTAAAACGCTTATTGGACCTTCATTTTTTAGTAATTCTTTTGCTCTAAATGTCCAATGTTTTATAAGTACTAGCATAAACTACATTAATGCAATGTCTCTTATCAAACTTATTGATGAAGTTGAAGTTAAAAGAAATTTTTTTCAAATAAATGGTCAAAAAGCTCCTGGTCCTGATGAAATGAATTGGTTTTCTTTCAAAATTAACGGGATCAAGTGGGATACTTGGCGACAATAACTACGTTAGAGTTCGAGTTGAATAAGAGATTGCTATGTCTTGTTCCTAAATCCTTCAATCCATTAAAATTTGGTGATATTTGTACTATTTCTTGTAGTAACTTTATCTACAAAATTATTGCAAAGATCATGACAAACAATCTTCATTTTGTTATTAGTGCAAATTAAAGGTTCTTTTTATGGGGTAAGCAAATTAAGGATAACGTCCTTATTGCTCAAGAGCTTTAAAGGGGTATGCTAGGAAAATTTCGTTATATAATTGTGCAACTAAAATTATTTCGATAAATCCTTTGATATTATTAAAAAGGGAGATTGTGTTGAATTTGCTTAAAGCATATGGTTTCCCAAAAACTTTCAAGAAAGGAAATAAGTCTTGTATGACCTCTATTTCCTTCAGTGTGATAGTGAATGGAATTCCATTTGAATTCTTTAAGGATGCAAGGGATCTTAGGCAAGGAAACCCTTTATCTCCATACCTATTCATACTCAGTATGGAAGCTTTAACCCAACTAATCAAACAAGAGACTTTGAAGGCTAGCAAGTTTAAGTTCCTTAGTAATTGTAGGAAGAATGAGTTATCTAGCCTATGTTTTATTGATGATTTACTACTTTTCTCTAAAGCTAGATTAGTTTTACCTTAAGGTTTGATAAATTCATTAAAGATCTTTAAGGAAGCTTTTAGACTAGATATCAATTTCCATAACAGTCATCTTATTATTTATGTTAATAATTAGAATATCTATTAAACTCTCAACCCCCTTCCCCTACCCCTTTTGATGTACCTTAGATTACCTCTAGCTTCAAGAAGGTTACAATTCAAAGAATGTATGTCTTTAATAGAAAACATTAAAAAAAGATTAGATTGTTAGGTGAAAAGGGCATTATCTTTTGGAGGAAAATTGCAGCCGATCAAAATGGTTATTAACTTTATGGAAATTTACTAGAGTGCTTATATTTTCTTGTCAAAGGGATTAAAAAATAAAGGAATGATGAGAAATTTCTTGTGGGGCAAAGCTAATGAAGGTAGATACAATGCCAAAGTTAAATGATATAAAGTTTGCAAGCCGTTAGAAGAAGGTGGTTTGGGAATCAATTATTTGAGAAATACCAACATAATCACAACGACAAAGAGATTGTGGATGGTATTAATGGATAAGGAGTCACTTTGGATGTAATGGATGCATAACTATATATTAAAATGAAATAATCTATGGGCTCTCAAATTAAAACAACCATTCCTACTTTATTGCTTAAATTGTTGAGGACGAGGGGTATTATAGAATAAAACATTTGTTGCGAAGTTAGGAGTGGATTAGCTGCTTCATGGTGTGATGATTAGACTAGTCATAGGACTTTGATTAGAAATCAACAAGTTGTTCAGATTATGAGTGACATTCCCTCTCAAGCTAAAGTCTATACTTATATAAGGGATGGAGAATCGTATGGTTTCCATAGTAGCCTACATCACTTGCTTCCTAGCTACTCCTCTAATAGAGGCTTGCAGGAGAACTATAATTGGAAAAGCAACTCAAAGGGTCTTTTTTCTAATAAAAATTGCAAGGAGTGGCTTATTCCTAAAAGGCCTGTTGTTACATGGTCTAAGTTGGTATGGAACAAATATCTCAAGCCAAGTATACCCTTCCTTTTATGGTTAGCTACTAAAAGTAGAACCAACACATAGGACATGTTATCTTATATTCAAAATTGTAATTCTTATTTTCTTTTCCAAACTACAAGTGAATCCTTGTCGCATTTATTCTTCAAATGTAACTTCTCTAGAGTTATATGTAGTTCAATTAGAGAAATGTGTGGTTGGAAAATTAATGAATGTGTGCTTCGTGATATTCTACTATGGCTATATAATAAGCATGATCTGTCTAAAGACCCCCTTGTGGTGTATTTGGTTTATCTTGGTACTTCTTTACAAATATAGTGGCAAGAAAGAAATAACAAGCACTTTAAGAATGTTGAAAGAAGGTGTGATGCAATTTTGGAAAGTCTCGTATACACTTATTCAAGGATAATTAGTTCTTGGAGAATTAGCTCAATCAACAATTCATTAACCTTGCTTTTAAATTGTGGAAATTTGTATAACTTGTTTGCTTGTTGTTGGTTTTTCGTAGCTAGTTAATACATTATGGTGTTTGTTTTATCTTATTTATTCATTTATTAATATAATCTTTTCATTTCCAATAAAATATATTCTTTATAATTTTGAATTGAGATACGATATCTGTGATTATCACTTAGATATGATCCTTTTCTTTCTAAATTCCTACCAAAAAAACTCTTCACATAACAAGTGCAATATAGTGCGAGTGAAATTGAAAAGCACTTATTCACTATTATGTATATAACCATTCCTTATTTATAGATATATTGCTGCTTCAGAAACAAATAAACCGATGAAAATGATTAATACCTTTCTTTTAAAATAATGAATGAGGGCCCTTGATGTTTTACATAAATTTGAAAGTTACACTTTCCATATCAGAGAATACTATACTTTCAAAATTCAACATAAGCGAGGACTAATTTTCACACAAATTCTTTTATTATTTTATATAATTTCGTAGATGTCAATATTCACACATTATTTTTGATAATTTGTTTTTTGGTAATGTTCAACAACGTCCTTTTATCCCCTTATCTTTAGGTTTCTTATGATCAATATTTTGTATTTGTGGCCTATAACCAGATATCATTTTCCTCAAGTGAAAAGACATGCATTCCAAGCTAAACTCGATGCTTTCTGATCTTCGATCAGTTCTGCTAATGTTAGGGTTTGGAGCAATTTAAGGAAGCGGCCACCATTGTTAGATATTACATGATTATTTAATATAAGTAATCACATTCTTAGATTCTAGAGACTTCTTTTCCATGCTTTGTTTATAAGACATGTTCTGGTACGAAAAATGATACTAAGGTGTGAGTCAAATTAAAATTGTAATGCTAACTTGCATGTAACACCTACATACCCCCTGGGAGGATATGCAAGTGTCACATAAAACATAATTGAAACCATCTAAATCATACAAAACATTCATTACATGCATTCCCAGAAACTCAAGCAAGCATACATTACATATCATTAAATGTTGTTGTAAACAAACCCTATTGTACTTTATATATAATGAAGTTATCGAAATACATGCCTTAAACATAATCCATCCTATAATAAAGTTAATACAAACCATTAAACAAAATACAAACTGTCTCATATTGTAAGATACAACTCAAAAACTTAAATATACATCTTTCAAAACAAAAGATAAATTCCAAAACAGAACATAATCTTTATTGACCACTGTGGTAGTCCTTATCCCAGTCTTTAATCTTCTTATCAAAACCTACACGGAGGCAAAACCACCGTGCTAAGTATATAGCTTAGTGCAGAATAACTAAACATAATGCATAATGGCAAATGTTTCTAATAGTCGTCTAATATTCATATATACATATTCAAATCATATCACAACAATCTTTAATTGTTCATAATACAGAGTAATCCAAACATTAGGTCTCAGAACAGAATATGATTCATGAATCAATACATAATATTCTTGCATCAGAACAAAACTGATAAATATCAAAACAGAATGTACAACTATCATAATTGAATATCAGAATATGATATAATCCTTTCAGATCAAAATATGACTTATATTAGAACAAAACTTGCTTTGTATAAGAACATAACTTATTTTTATCAAAACTGAACATGTATCAGAATACAAAATAAGTTAAACTGCTAATCCTTTCTGACAGAAGTGGGTAACGGGACCAGAACAGAAGATACCATGATTTGTATATGAAGCAAAAGAGACTAATGTCTCTAAATCAAGGGACATCGTAGTGTCGATAATCAGGGGATACCGTAGTGCCAATATTAGGGGACATTGTAGTGCCAATAATTAGGGGACATCTTAGTGTTAAGTTACAAGAGAAGCTGCAGACCCTTCTAAGCATACTTATTTATCCACGACTAGGACTTAATAGTTTTAAAACAAACCATTTCAGATTTAAGAAATTTTATGTAAATGATGTAGTGCATAGCATGTGACCTTATTCATTTGATCAAACTTAACATGCTTTATAAATACAAACATATTCATTAAAGCATCAATAAATGTATTATGTCATCACAGAGTATGTATATTCACACAATTAGAAAGCATTCCAATACAATCCTAATTATCAAACTCCTCGGATAATTGATAGTCCGGAATTATCACAATATCATAATCACACAATAGTGAAATAATGCATAAGTATAAATTCATTTTCTTATGCCCAAATTGAACACGTTCATTCTCACTTGAACAAACTCAATATACCTTATAAACATAATCATTTGCATCAATATATCAATATAACATTAAGTCATTACATAATACATATAACCACTCAAGTTCCCAAATTCATAAACATTCATAACTAACATATTACCCTTGTTCTTTAAATCACATTAGCATTCATAAATAAACTTCATTCCTTTAACAACTTACAAGTTCCAAAATTAGATACTTTGTTATCTAATAACACCTTCCTTAAGTTATTACTTCAATTAAAAATCCAAATCTTATTAAAGCTTTAATTAACTTATTCCACAGCAAACTAGGTTCATTTTCAAGCTCATTTAAGTCCATTTAAACCATTATTAAAAACCTTAATCTTATATAGTCTAATAATTGTATAAAACCAACATTTTTCACTTTCTAAGTACTTCTCACTATTGTGGGAATAAGCCTTATAAATCCTACGATCGTGGGATGAATGAACCGAAGGTTCACTCACCCACCATCTCCAATTTGTTTCCAAAACTTAAATTCTTCACTTCCATTCGACACACCTTCACCAAAGACCATCAATTTCACTTCAATTCTAACTTATTCATAGTTCAATACCTCATCAAATTCATGTCCAAACTAATTAAAAAATCATTCCTTAAGTAATTTACAAATCAATATCTTCCACACATCAAAACCAAACCAAAAGTTGTCATACAAAGATCATTTTTCCAGCATTCATTTATCATCATCTTAACACATATTTCAAGCCAATTCAATTATCATAAAACTTGTAATTATACATGCTATCGAGTTTAGTAATCCCTTACCTAATTACCTTCAAGTTTCTTCTTCAAAGAACTAATCAAACTGGCCCTTATGCAATCAAAGCACTTTCGAAATCTAAATGTAAGATGATCTTAACACTATGATGATAACAATATAGAAGGTAGTATAAAGTAGCTTTCTTGATGCAGTAACTTAGAAGAGTTCCAAGAGAAAATGATCCCAAAAACTCTAGAAGTTGAGAGGAAATGAGAGGGTTTCGGTGGAGGGATTGTAAGATAAAGCAAAACAAAAATGACTCCAACAGAAACTTGTCTCATCCATTGCCAGATGTCATGAAATTGTAACGAGTGTCACTATGCGTGTTCTTCTTTTGTCTCACATTGGAGCTAGCAAATGTCAACAATATAATAAGTCATTTGTCACTCATTTATTGCTGCCACTTGTCAATTTACTAACTATGTCATTCGCCAATGCATTAACTATGTCAAATGTCAATAACTTATAGGCTTAGTCATTCCAATTTTTATGTACCAACTTATCTTGCCTCTTGACAATTTTCTTAGTCCAAATATACATTTTAATACCTCAACTATCTAATGGTATCGATTAATTCTAATTTACTAAGTAGGATCTATTAAACCCAAAATTCAAGTCATATGCAATTCTCAATCATATCACAATTTTTACACCTATCATACATATACTTTTATGAACATGTAACATTCCAACTATGATACAATTTCAGGCGTTACATTGTAAATAATTTATTATCGTACTAGTAATTACTATAGAAGAGAATGGAGAAATTAAAATTATCATGAAATCTGATACTTATTTAGAAGCTCAACATAATAACTAGCACTACAATTATTCTCCAATTCGGATTGGAAAATACTATTCTTTCTCGAGAAAGATTCACAGCACTTTTTATTTATTGCAGATGTGATTTCCTCTCTCCCATCGATCGTATCTTAATGCACAGAAGCCTATGCTATCTATCAAATTTTCACTATTTGGTGGTAAAAACTTAAATTTATTACAGAGAATCATAATATTAAATTAATCCTAATGCACATTTCTATGTTCACATTTGTATATCTACTGTTCTATCTCCGTAATTGATTGTCGTCATTAATGCACATATATAAGAATGACTATGCAACAAAAGTTGAAATCAAGTACAGCGAAAGGAAAACAACACATTTGCGGAGCTTGGACTCAGCTTCTTTACTGTTCATGCATAATATACTAACTTGAACGTACTAGCCATAGAGCTAACTAGTGCTTGACAGCATCTATTACACCGACAGCACTAGCCCTACTTTTCAAGTGTTTATAGATGACTGCGAATATATGAAAGCCATCGTTCTTGTCCATGTGCTTTGAATGAAAATGGGTCCATCTTTTGATTAAGAGGTTTTTCAGCAATGAGAAGAACATGGTATTCTTGTTTTATGTTTCCATTCATAAGGATCGGAATTGCAATGTGATATTAATTATGCTTATATCTTTTCTTATGATACAATATATTAGACATTGTGGACAAAAGCTCAGCTTGTGGCCTGTAGGAGAAAGGGTTGCTTCCACATATATTTAAAAGAATTCCAAAAGCAATAACAAATTTCGAATCAAAATCACTATTACTCTACAGTCTAATCTTAGTAATTTCTTGAACCTGATTTTTTTGAAAATTAACATAGATGTTGTAACTCATTAAATCAATTTAATGAAAATGAACTTCTGTATCCCTTATTTAAATTGTATTTTAAGAGCTGTCAAGTAACTAGTAGTACTCCTCTTAACTCAATACATAGACAAGTCTTCAAGAATATCTTTTTAATTCTATCTAATTTTAATTTTATTGCCTTTAGATTTATTTTTCTCTTTAATAGTTCAATCGATTACAACATTTCAAACTTTAGTTTATTGTCTGAACATGAAATGATTTTTACTTTCTTGTTTTCTCATTACAACAGAACACACTCTTAGTAATGTTTTTTTTGGCGATTAAACAGAAATCGTCGCTGCATGTAAACTTTTTGCGACGACTTACACATTTGTCACAGAAAGTCGCAATTTCGGCGACGTCATATAATATCGTCACCAAATTAGTTTCTTTAGCGATGATTACCTGAGTCGTTAGTAAAAGTTCTCAATTTAGTGACGATGTGAGTGTTTTGTCCCTAAAGGTCAAGCAAGTTGTGACGATAAATTAGACCATCGCAAAATCACCAAATTTTTGCAACGCAATAGTTTGTTCGTCGTTAAAAGTCTACATTTGGCGACTAAACCTATAAATCGTCGCCAAAAGTCGATATTAAAGAATTTATAATTAATAAATTTAATTTGATAATTTTTTTATGATAAATGTACTTAATAATTCTAAGGTTAATTATATTTGACATTTTATAAATGATTTTTCATATTTATTCATTTGCCTTCTTTATAAATTTGTTTATTTATATAGCTAATGCATTAGAACTCTATACATTATGTATTTCAATATTAAAAAGATAAACATACCTAAAAATTTAATATTAATAAGATAAAAAATAATAAATTTAAGTTAATACTATTATTAATCATTAATATTAATTAAAAATAAAATAATAATACATAAAAATATTGAAAATGGTAAGCAATACAATATAATGATATATGCAGGTAAGTAGTATAAGATTTTAATTAGAAGTTTAACAATTCTTACAGACATACAACAACAACAACAATAACAATAACAACTTAGTATAAATCTCGGTGATACGCGAGGCTTAGAGAGGTCTAATAATATACAGCCTTACCACTAACAAGTAGAGAGACTTTTTACAAAATTCTTACAGACATAATAATAAATAAAGTTTCATACTGATTCCATCGAAAAAAAATGAAATAATTAATTTTTTGAATTCCAAGTGACGTAAGAGTCAATAAAGGTAAATGAGTTCCTTATCTCTGGATTTCCAAGAAGGATCATTGCACGTTCAAAGGCATCAATTGAAAAAGTCATAGATCTTCCCTTAAGTGTTGGGTTATTGACACCTTCTTCTAACAACTTCTTGGTCATAGCTAAATTAGTTAGAGATACAATGAACGGATCCTTAGATGCATTATGGATCATTGAATTAGATAAATTGCCTATATGATATGTTTCACCTAGAAAATAATTAGTATTGTACTTAGATAGCTATTAAATCAAATCGTATAATGAAACCAATACGAAACACATGCATACCTGATTGAACATACATGGAATCAATGATTGTTCCAAAACAACTAAATTTTCTAATCCTTTACAAACTATCGTGACATCGCCCTGCCTCCATTTTCAGCTATGATCTCTTGAAGATTCAAAGAAGCTTAGCAGAACATATAGTATATAGAATCAAATGTTCATATATATAATAACTTCATAACGTGAAATGAAATCTAGATAATAAAGAAAGTGAGATAGTTCGAATGATACTAAAAATCTTAAAGAAGAAGATTGACTGTCGAAGGCAAGGGATTATTAGTGTATGAAGAGGAGGTTTGTTCTGCATTGATTTTTTTTTAATTAGGGACAATTTTGCCAAATTCATCCTAACGGAATTAATTTCTACCATCCGAAACTAGTTGCTACGTCGACATTCCTTGATGAATTATGTTAAGAGTTGTATTTTGAAAATTCAATTTAGAATAAAATTCATTATGTTCAATTAAATTCTCGATGATAAGTGAAAGTAATACAGGTTAGTACTTATACATCTTCAATTTGCCTAATGAGATGAAAGTTGCCCTTATTAGAATAAAAGTAATTCTTTACCCTTTATATCATATCTAAATTTTAGAATTTAAAGGAGCGTACACATGACCATGTTCTTTATATACAGAAATATAATATTTGATATATAGGGTTGTATTATAATGATTACAAGAAATGTGAAGTTTTCAATATAAACAAGTGGTTTATACTAAAAAAGACTCATTTTCCTTAATAACTTGCTACAAAGTTAAATACTGTTTCAAACCTTTCATCAAATTGTTAGCAGGCTTTACTTAAAGAAGATATGTAAATGACTTCCATTACAATATTCTTTTATTAGATAGTGAGTTGATAAAAAAATTACATAAATTGAAATTATCTCACGCAATTATAAATTTAAATGATTCTTGAAATTAGATATATAATATAAATCTAAATGCTTGATGGATTATTTTAATGTGAAAGAGAGATCTAAGTTAAGAACATTAATTATAATTTATTATACTATATTTTACACTTGGGGAAAATTATGAAGGAGATCATTAAAGTAGTTTGAAAAAATAACAGAGGCTTCATATGATTTTAGTGACAAGGTCCACATTACAAGGTTAGGTGTAAGATAGGAGCACCTTTATAAGTGTCTCTAACAGAACTTTCATCGAACACTTGATAGTAAAAAAAATCATCCCTTAGTAATAACAAAAACATAAACAATGAACCCATTCTGGACCAACATCAACCCATTCTGTCATAATGAAGTATAACAGTGGTAATTTACGCAGACAATCAAAACCACACCTCAACAAACAGAGGGATAAAGAAGAACAGGAAAGCACATCACAACAACCTAAAGAATGAAAGGAGAATAGAAAATTTACAATACATAAGGTGGACGACTTACTTAGACGGACAGACAATCAAAGATGACCACAACAGAAGATGAAGATTCACTATGCGAGAGGCTTCTTCAACAATTGCCAAAACCAGAGGGAGAATGGATGAAAATGAAGAATAGTCAAAGAAGAAGATGGATTCATCTTTGGCTTCATTTTCGTGTTAATAACCTAGTAAGGAACGACATCTTTTTTTGTACAACAAAACGAAGGTGTTTGTTATACAAAAAGTGATGTCGTTTGTTAGATGGTGAATGAAGAGGAATGTTGACAACCAACACAAAAATGACGTCATTTGTAGTTAACATAAATGTTCTTTTTGATAAAGTCGAAAGAAATATACCATTTAGTAAGGATTTTTCAACCCGTCCCCAAATGGTTTGCCATTACCATTTGGTTTCACATTTGGGTAACATAATAATATAATATATGTTACAGTACAAAATTTTGATTTAATGAAAAGATAATGATTATTAAATAGAGTAATATTATATATATTATATATATTACATAAGTAAAATATGAGAATATTTATATATAATATTGTTACATCACCTGTTCGATATCAAATTGTTATTAAAAATTTTAGTCAGTGTAAAAAACTATAATTTATTATAAATAATTTTTATAGTAATTTATGTTTATGATATATTAAAAAATTAAGCAAAAATTTAAAATCTATATAAAAAAGTGTAGCATTAGCGACACATTTGAAAATTGGTTATTAAAAGTGAACATTTTGCGATGATTTATGATATCATCGCTAAATAGATGGACAAATTAAGCAAAGCGAAACATCGTCGTCAAATTTATACAAACGACGATGATTTTTTAAATTGGTCGCAAAATGGGTATCTGGCGGTTTTCTTTTGAATGTTAATTCGTCGTAAAATATTTGGACATTTAAAAACATTAAGTTGAGATGACGTCATTTCTTTGACCCCAAACGATGTCGTCTCAGCATCTGTTAAATGAAACAACGTCAAGATCACCTTCCCTTTATTTCCTCTCTCCCTTGCCAACTTTCGCCTTTTTCCTCTCTTCCTTATTGGCTTGTCATTGTTATCTCTTCTCCTCGTCGGTGTTTGTGTGCCTCTGTCTTCTCCAGTTGCCATCCTTCTATCCCTCGGTAGAGGTAAGTCGTTCATCATTTATTGTTTGGTTTGTTTTGTATACACATTTTTGGTATTTTAAGATGGTACATTGCACGAGTTTAATGAAATTTTGGAGTGTTTTAGCATTTCTTTGGATTATCTATGGTGCATTTGGCATTCCAATGTGTTGATGTTAGTTGAGGAAGGAAAAAGACATGATTTCCTTAGGTAATTTGGGATCAATCTATTATGCCTTTGAAATGTTTGACGAAAGTTCAGAATGGTCTCTTTAATGGTTTTCTCCTTGTTTTAAATATCTAAATATCCCTTTAGGTCCCTTTTCACCTTAAGTAACACCCCAGAAACCACTATAAGACTTCCCTTTTTAGTTTTTAATGCTCGGGTACCCGTCTAGGTGTCTTTTCACTTTAGGAAAAATCTTAGAAACCAATATAAGACTTTAACATTTAGTTTTAAATAATTAGGCATCTTTGTAACTCTCCTTCTAACTTTAGAGAAAAATTCCTATCAAGCACTCTATAACTTCTTCGTTTAGTTTTAAATACCTTAATATTTCTTTAAGTCTCTTACTAATTTTGGAAAAAAATATAAACCATTTTAAGACTTCTCTGTTTAGTTTTAAATATCTAGATACCTCTGTATATCCCATTCCCACTTTAGATAAAACACAAAAAACCACTCTATAATTTATCTGTTGTGTTTTAAATGTTTGGATACCCCTCTAGATTTCTCTTTCACCTTAGGTGTAAAGTCCTAAAAAATAGTTTAAGACTTCCACATTTGATTTTAAACGCCTAGATACCCCTTTAGGTCTCTCTTCATTTTAAGAAAAACTCTAAAACCGATATAGGACATCCTTATTTAGTATTAAATGTTTGTGTGTAAAACCCTAGGAACCATCATAGGAGTTTTTTTGTTTATTTTTAAATGCTTAGATATCCCTTTATATCTCTCATCATTTTTTATAAACCCTAGAAACTATTGTAGTACTACTTTTTTTAGTTTTAAATGACTAAATATCCCTGTAGAGTCTCTTTAACTTGGGTAAAACCCCAAAAACTACTTTAGGACTTCCCTATTTAGCTTGAATTGTTTTGATATCCCTTAAAGGACTAGATATCCCTTTGATCTCTCTTTACTTTGTGTAAAATCGTATAAACTACTTTAGGACTTCCCTATTTAGTTTTAAATGTCTTGATATCCCTTAAATGTCTAGATATCCCTCTGGTCTACCTTTATCTTGGGTAAAGCCCTAGAAACAACTTTAGGACTCCTATATTTAACTTTAGATGTCTTGATATCCCTCTATGTATCTCTTTAGTTTGGGAAAAAACCTACAAACCATTATAGGATTATTCTCATTTAGTTTTAAACATATGGATATCTCTCTATATCTCCGTTTACTTTTGGAAAAAAAATCTACAAATCATTCCAAAACTTCTCCTTTTCTAGTTTTAAATGCATTGGTATCCCTCTAGGTCAAACCCTAATTGCATTGATATTTGTATAACGTGTTGGGATAGGGTATATTTTAAATTCAGAAGATGTTGATTGTTATAGTGTTTTTATGAATAAATAGATGTGTTTAGATTTTACAAGAAGGATTTGTATTTTGAATCTCATAAGATATTGATGTTGTAATGAAATTGAAATTGCATGGAATTTGAAGTTGGAAATTGAAGTTGTGAAATTGCTTATTATGGTAGTTTAAAGTTGAAATTGCTTATTATGGAACTTGAAGTTGGAATTTGATATTGCTTTTTATGGAATTTGAAGTTGGATTTTGAAGTCAGTTAAATGACTGTTAGAGTTGTCATATATGGTACTTATGGCATTTAAGAGTTGGTTAAGTTTTGAAATTGCCATTTTAGAGTTGTCGTGGATATCTATTTCATTTTATTTACCAAAAATTGAATAGAAAATGAACTATATTTTTATTTGCAACTATACCAATAAACAAAAATAATTTCTTTTAATACTGAAAAGATAAAAAATAATTGTATTATATTAAATATGAAATTCTCTTGTTTTATAGGCTCTGTTTTATGTTGAAGAGCGTCGATAATAGTCTAATGTCGTTCTTCTTCTTTGTAATTTTCAATTGTTCGTCCATCCAGGTAAGTCGCCCAACTAATGTCTCCAATACATTTTGCTTTACTAGTTGGAGCATTTGTGAGAATAATTTTTTGTGATTACAAATGAGGTCTTGTTTTTGTCTTGTTGTTTGCAACATTCTTAGTATCATTGATGAGTTTTTTTGGTTATGATTCAATAGTTTAAGTATTTTAGCTTGGGTATTGTTTGAAACATTGAGGGATAATAAACCCTTAAGATGGTATATAGGTTGGAAACTCGTGATGCAGCTCCCATGAGGCTTATTGGTTAGATATTCCTTAAGCCTAGGAGTCACAGTGAGAAGCCTTGGTTTCTCGATTCATGTGGTGTAACAATGCCACGTACCGTAGTGTTTGTTTCATGATAACTTACAATATACACTTATATTGATTAATTGACAAAATTTGACAAGATTTGTCATTATGTTATATAGAACAAGGATTGCATTTAATAATTCAGTTTTTTACTTTCAATTGTATAGCTATATGGATAAAAGTTGGATGTCTCATTGAAGATGGTCCACTAAATACGTAGAAGCAGTTAGGAGTTTCATGCAATTTATAAAAGATCAAATGGGTGATGAATGTCGTATTCGTTGTCTATGCATAGATTGCTTACATGTCGACTATCAAAGTCAAGATGTGGTATAAAATCACTTGCTAGTATGAGGCATATATAAAATCTATACTCCATGGCTTTATCATAGCGAACGTAAGGAAGCAAGTGTAGCAGAAGTGTTGGTATAAGTGTTGATTATAGTGACAATAACAATCTAAATGATGGGGATGATGATGGAGTAGGCGAGATGTTAGAGGATTATGGGAATTATATGGAGACTATAAATGAAACTAGTTTGCCTAACATCTTTGGTAGTATTACTGAAGATAATTTTGACAAGTTATTGAAAGTTGCACAAGAAGAATTATATCTAGGGTGCTCGAATTTCTCACAGCTCTCTTTTGTTGTGAAGTTGTTGCATTTGAAGGTGTATAATAAATGGAGTAACAAGTCTTTTGATATGTTAATTGACTTGCTCAATAATGCATTACCTGTTGGATATAAAATACCCAAATCTTACAATGATGCAAATAAATTGTTAAGGGATCATGGATTAGGATATATATCAATACGTGCTTATAAGTATAATTGTACTATATTTTGGAAGGACAATAAAGATCTTGAAGAGTGTCCCATTTGTGGAATATCAAGGTGGCGATTGGATGATGGGAGAGGGAAAAAGATATAGGAAAAAATCTTGAGATACTTTCCAATTTATCCACGACTATGGAGGCTTTTTATGTCAACAAAAACAACTATAGATATGAGGTGGCCTAAAGAGAAATGTATAGATGATAACATTATGTGTCATCCAGCAATTCAATGACATGGAAAGACTTTGATAAAAAGTTTCCATGGTTTGCATAGGATTGTCGTAATGTTTGACTTGGTTTAGCCTCAGATGGATTTAATCCTTTTCGTAATATAGGTAATTCGTATAGCATGCGGCCGGTAATTCTAGTACCATACAATTTACCACCTTGGAAGTGTATGAAGGAGTCTTTCATACAATTGTCTTTGCTTATTCCAGGACCTACTGCTTCTCATAAGGATATCGATGTATACATGCAACCATTAATTGATGACTTAAACAATTTATGGGAGGTTGGATTTCAAACATTTGATGTTGTTCAAAGTGAAACATTTATAATATATACGGTTGTTTTGTGGACTATAAATGATTTTCCAGCTTATAGGAATTTGTCTAGATGGAGCATTAAGGGGTATATGGCCTATCCTGCATATAACCATCAAACTTATTCAATGAGGCTATGAAGTAAAATATGTTACACAGGACATCATCGTTTCTTGGAACATGGGGTTAGATGGCAGAGAAGCAAATTGTTTAATGGTGATGATGTGGTTTACTACCTATCAAAATTGGGTGAAATTACACCCAAGTAATAGAAAGTGAAAGAGAAATGTTGTTGAGCTCAATTGGAATAAAAAAACATATTTTTCGATTTGCCATAATGGAACGAATTGCTATTGAGGCATAATCTTGATATGATGCATGTTGAAAGATATTTGTGAGAATATTTTAGGAACTGTGATGGAAATTGATGGCAAATCAAAAGATATAAATAAGCTAGACTAGACTTGTAAGCCATGAATATAAGAAAATATTTTCTTTTGAAAAGAAGAGATGATGGGTCATACATTATTCCACCAACTTGTTGCAACATGTAAAAAAAAAAAGAGAAGCAGGCTTTTTGTCAATTTCTTAAATCAATCAAGTTTCCTGATGGGTATGCACCTAATATAACCCATTGTGTGAATGATTGTTATATACTTCTATAACGATTACTTCCTGTTGGAATACGCGAGTGTTTGCCAAGGAATGTGTCCGATACTTTGGGTCAAACAAGTTTTTTAAGAAATTATGTTACAAGACACTTAAAGTTGAAGAGCTTGATAAAATAGAGAAAGAAATAGCTTTGATTCTATGTAAGCTTGAACTAGTATTCACCTAACTTTTTTCTATATTATGGTGCATTTGATAAGATAATTCACTTATCATATGAAGCAAAACTTTATGGACCAGTTTAATTTTGATGGGTGTTCCCCGTTGAAAGGTAATCTATATCAACTTCTACTTTTTTTTTCTTAACTTATTAGTTAGTAACAATTGATAATGTTTTATATTTTGTTTAGGTGTTTATATTCTCTCAAGCGATATGTACATAATAGAGCTCAACCTGAAGGGGCTATTACAGAGGCTTATATAATGAATGAATGCTTGACATTTTGTTCAATGTACTAAATGATGTCAAAGCAAGATTTAATAGACCAGAATATAACTTTAATTTTGATCAAGATGTTGGCTTATCAGTTTTCTCCAAAAAAAATTAGGCCACTTGGTGTCAAAAAATATGTGGAGTTAACTAAGGATGAATACAAAACTGCCCATTTGTATATTTTGAACAATTGCGAGGAATTCGATATATATATGAAGTATGTATATTACTTTTTATTCAAATTTTTATATTTAAATTTTGTTATTCAATCTAAATTCCTGATCTTTTCTAACTTTTTTAAAAAAGAGAGCACAAAGATTTAATTCTAACCAAAGGGATTGTTAATGTTGAGGAAAGACATAAGCTTAAGTTCCTATCATGGTTTAGGAATCGAGAAAGTTATCTGTTAATGGAATATTATTAACTTATGACAATTTGTTTCTCATATTAGCTTCTAATTTCTTTTTGGTCTTACAGATGATACAGTACATAACCATAACATGTAAGAGGGAACAACAACATTATATTCTTCAGCATGTAGCCCTCATATGTGTGGGAAAAAAATACACAGGTTGCATTGTTAATGGGGTTAGATTTCACATACAAGATCAAGATAGTCGACTTAAAAGCCAAAATTGTGGGGTTATCGTTGAGAGATATCATGACGAAAATTTTATCGATTTCTACAGTGTTATCTCTGAAATAATATAGTTGCATTACATCAAGGATAAAAAGGTGGCTCTATTTAAGTGCAAATGATTTAATCTTGTTGATATGAAGGTGAATGGCAATATTACTAGCATCAATGTTAGTAAGACATGGTATATATGATAATGAACATTTTGTCCTTGCAAGCCAAGTGAAGCAAGTTTTCTACCTTAATGATATTGTATTAGGCAGCAATTGGAATGTTGTTCAAAAGTTTCAACATCGAAGTCTCTTTAACTTTATGAAAGGGATAATGGTATAATTAGTGAGGATAATGATGAAATATATCAAGAGATTGAATTGGACTTGAATAATGAAGTCATTTTAATAGAAAATATAGATATATGTTTATTCCATAGGAGAGATGTTAATCCCAATATAGTATAAGAGGATGAATTACAAGCCAATTTTATCGCCGAAAGAGTTGAAGAATATATCGAGGATGAATTATACGACAATGATGATACTTTGGTTGGATATAATAGTGATGAAGAGTCGCATCATAATGTAATTAGTGATGATGATTTTGAAGATGTTGATGATGATGATTGAAAGGAAAAAATTGTTGTTTATATTGTTTGAAAATTGACAAGCCACCATTTAAGTTAACTTATGAATATAGTTAATTAACTAACTCGGGATTGGAGAAAACAATCAAAATAATCCCATCAAGGGATCTACAACTTTGATGTTCTAAGTTCTAATAGAAACCATACCCATCATGTTTGTTAATGTAATCTTTCGTACTATGATGATTTTGTCTCATTCATGAGATAATGTAATCGTATTCGAGGATGAGAAGTGATTAAAAAGTGTTATAAGACAAACCTTCTTGACATATTTATTATGAATTAAAATTTGCTCAACCTCTCCAACTAAACTACATCAAATAATCTTCCATCTACTTCTTGTTCCTGTATTTTGAATAACAAGTTTTTGACATGTTTATTATGAATTAAAATTTGCTCAACTCCTCCAACTAAACTACATCAAATAATCCTCCATCTACTTCTTGTTCCTGTATTTTGAATAAAATTAAATTATTTTCTCGTCACCTAGGTATATAAATGGACTTTTTAAAATTTGACAAGTTTTTAATGTTATTATTCTAATTTTCTCCTTATTTTATATTGGAACTTCATTCAGAAATCATTTACTAATATCAATATAATGATACCTGGTAGATATAAGGAAAAGAAGGTGGCAATTAGCGAAGATGTTCCACCTCCACACCAACCAGATCAACCACAACAACCAGCTTTATCCACCAATAAAGCCAATAAGCAACAACATGTATCTACCTCAACTATTGGTGAGGGATCTTTAGGTTTGTTACTCTTTACCACCTATGATTTCACTTATCTTCAAATATATATTTACATGTTTAATGTATTTTTCTTATCATTACTCTCTTGTTGTTAGGTTTCAATACCATTGTCAGGAAAATAGGTAGAGGTATCACTAAAAGTTCTGAGTTGCAATACATGAATGTTGCAATAAACGACAAGTTGTTTATGCATATTGACCTCCCATAAGGTCGCCCTGTTGATAAGGTTCAGTTAACAAAATTTTTCAGTGAGTTAGGGGTCGTCGTCAAGACTAAATTGCCTTGCCTTAAGCATGCTAAGCAATTGAGGGAAGACAACTTGCTTCAAAATGCTCTTGATAAATTTTCAATTTATTTAATTATATGTATTTTTAACTAATATTTAGACATTAATTTAACTTTTACTTGTTCACAGATGAAACTTAATATCGTCGATATTGAGAACCCTAAAGTTTCAAACTGTGTCAGTTCACTATTGGAACAAAGGCTAAGGATCATCATTATTGACTATATAAATACTACAAGTCTTTTCCTTCGGACGAGTAGGCAAGGAGACATGTTCTCGAACAGGTGACTCCAGAAATTGGAGTCAAATGTGTGATTATTAGGCCTCTGCCAACGTTAAGGTTTGTCTTCTTTTTTTCACATTTGCTTCAATTAATCTTGTGCCACATTTAATGACTATTTATTTTCTGTATTTAGGAAAAGTGCGAAAAAGTCAAGGTTAATAGAAAAAAATGAGAACTCCTTTTAACCGAGGCTCCAAATCATTTGTTGTTGTCTGAAAAGAATTTGTAAGTTCTTTGGTTAGAAATTATAATTATATAAGTTAATACAATATTATTTAATATGTTTCAATTTTTGTTTTCATAAAATTGAGTGAAAAGGAACTATCACACTCTACAAACTGACACACTATAAGGAAGGTGAAGGTTGGATTTCTAAAGATGCGCAGGATAATTATATAAGTCTAAAAATTTGTTTAATTTTTATGTTTATTAACTTTTGAATTAAATATTGATTTTTTAAAAATTTTAGAATAAGATATAAGAGTTGTTGCAGAGTTTATTGTCTAACAAAAATGAGCCAAATGTAGATGACATTTGTAACAACGTCTTTGGTACAAAATCATGCTACATCAAAGGTCTGAGGCATGACCTTAAGCCGATTGGGGCATCCTCATCACGACCAGCTTATGTAAAGATGCTTCAACAAGAGAATCGGTCGCTTAAGACTTCGTTACAACGTAAGAAACAAAAGTTAGATAGCACTAAACAAAAGTTGGCCAAGGTTGAAAAGATGGTCAAACAAATACTAGGCTCAAATTATGAAAGTAGTAGTGACGATAGAAACGACCCTTAGTTTGTACATAAGCTTTTTTAATTAATATTTAATGACATTTATTTTTATATAAAATGTTGTTTATTATAATTTTCGATTAATTTAATATAAATCAAAATATCTAAATATCACAAATAATATGATGGATTAAAAATCTTAAAATAATCATAATTGAATATCCAATTTTTATACGAATGTTTACTAAAAAATCAATCCACCCTTAATCAAAGGTCAGGGGTTCGATCCTTGGCTTTAGGTATGGAACAGCTTTAAATCCTTCGGCCAGTTGTTCCATTCTGTGAGGTACCTTTCCATCAGCGACAGAATTAGTTACTGGATCTGCCGGTGAATATCCCGGTCAAAGACCAAAAAACTCATCACCAAAACTTTTGAAAATTTCACCAATAATTTTTTAAAAATTAAATAAAAAACATAGCTAAAAAGATTTTCAATAATTCCAAAACCGCCGCCAAAAGTTTTTAAATACATTACCTAAACTGTTGCAAATAAGTGAATAACATTTAGTTACGTTTTGAAAATTGTCGCTAAAATATGTTTTGTTACGTAAACATTATCGTTGCAATATATTATTAGCTACAGGTAAGTAATGTAGCTAATAAATTAACTTTTAGCCACCAATAATAGCCATCACGAAGAGTCTTTCGCGACAATTGGTTTTAACCTCACTTATTTCTTTTAATGTTGTACCATAAATTAAAGCAAAAAATAATTTGCAACGATGTTCTGAAAACATTGTCGATAACATTTTGCTACCTGAATTTTGAGGTGAAATATTCAACGATTTTTATTCGTCGCTAAAAAAATATTTGTGACAAATTTTGTACTAATTATACCGACAAAAATATTTGTCGCCAAATACCCTTTCTGTTAGTATCTGTCAGCATTCTTGATCAGTTGGACATCGTCTCTTATGTGAAATTTTCTATTTAATTAACGAAAGGTTATTGTTATCCGTAAAAGAAAGGATTTAAAAAATCTTAATATACCTGAATATAAAAGGTACTGATCAGTATAAAAAAAATATTATAAAAGAACAATGCTGTATGTACTGGCCTTTTTAAATAAATTTTCTCCATAGAGTTATTAGATCACATTATTTATCAAAAGACCTATGGTAATTAAATTAAGAATGCAGAGCTCACTGCTCCACACAGCAGTTAATCACTTGCAATTTATGTCTTGTGAACGAAAAATCTGACTGTGGTCAGCAGAGCCACCATTGCAGATCATACCCATATGTTATTTTCGAGAATGAATTCTCTCCCTATTTTTTGTTGTTTTCTGTATAACATAGTAAGCAAGTTATTTATCTTTATAAAGGAAAATATTATTCCCACTTCATTAAAAAATAATTGAGCCGTGTAACCAGGGGTAGAGTATGATCCACTATTGCATCTCTCTCTCTCTCCGGAGCTACAAGCCATAAAGCAAGGTGGTACACAAAGATCTTTCACACACAAACACTACTATACCCTTCTTTTCCTTCACCTTCTCCTTCAGAAATTGAGTTATTCTTTCAAGATACTATCTCATCCATGGATACTGCTCAGTGGCCAAAGGTAAAAGTATATACAGATCCATGGCATGGCTAGCTCTTGATGATGCCGTTGAACTTTTCTCTCTTATGGCTATACTTTTGGAAAGTCAAATTCATAGTTAAATTGTATGGATTTGTTGCTTTATTGCGTTCTCTTTTTTGAAAAAAGATGAGGAGGGTATATGTTCATGGATATATATGGTGGTGCAACAGGTTGCTCATCCCAGTGATTTGGACTTGATGTTTATCATTTCTTCACATCCACATATAAGGCACTTTTATCTCTTTCTTTTGCTTTCGCTTGTGTATTAAATGTGTGATAAAGAGATAAAGGGGTGCTATTTCTCCTTTCCCTTTTCTTTTCCTACCTGATACATTGTAGGAAAAGTGTGAAAAGGTGGCCAAATTTGTTTGTACATGTTTGATGCTCTGTCAGCTATATTTCTTCCTTTCTTTCTTTCACTCTCTCCAGGTTTTTCATCTTCATGTTATCGTTTTCTTTATGTCTAATTTTCTTTCCTCTTTTTGCTTCTGTTGTTTCTTCTTGCTGCCTTCCCTTCATTAGGAGATAGTGGAGAAACCAATAGAAGAGATAGCCACAAAAACATGCCGAAAAGCTTCTCCTTCAGCTTCAGAGAGGAAGAAAAGGCCTCACAAAGAACAGGCCTTAAACTGTCCAAGGTGCAATTCAACCGATACCAAGTTCTGCTACTATAATAACTACAGTCTCACACAACCCAGGTACGTTTGCAAGACTTGTAGAAGGTACTGGACTGAAGGCGGTTCTCTTAGAAACATTCCTGTTGGTGGTGGTTCAAGAAGGAACAAGAGATCATCGTCTTCTTCTTCCAAAAAACTGCCTGCTCTTGCCTCCCCTCCAAGCATGTCACAATCTTCCACTCAAAACCCCAAGACCCCTGAAAGCAAAGACCTAAACCTTGTCTTCCCATCAACTCAAAGTTTCTCTGAACTGATGCAAGTTCGAATCTTGGAAAACAATAACAAGAACCTAATCTCTTCTCCTTCTTCTACATCAAATACATCTCAACTCTCACCTTTGGAGTTGTTAACTGGAATCTCTTCAAGAGGTTTGAATTCTTTCATGCCTATGCTGATTCAAGATCCCAACACAGTATATAGTACTTCTGGGTTCCCCCTTCAAGATTCCAAGCCAAATTTAAATTTTTCTTTGGATGGTCTTGGTACAGCGAGCAGTGGGTACGAACTGGTTCAGGGAGTTCAAGAAAACAGTAGTGGAAGGCTTTTGTTCCCTTTTGAAGATCTAAAGCACTTGTCTATCACAAATGGAATTGATCAAAATGCTGATCATGGAGATTCAATAGGATATTGGCCAGGGATGTTGGGTGGAGGAACATGGTAAATTAGAAGTAGATGGTAAAGATAATAATAATATGGGTTTTGTTTCTTATAATTTCTTAAGGTGGGTGACTTGTATTGAAATATTCATTACTAACAGACAGGATATTTTCTTTGTTAATTTAGCACCAGCGGTGTTCTTTACTTCTTTTCATGGATATGGGAACTTGAAGAGCTCTACCGACTTGTGTCATTGGTTGACTTGGCAAAACAAAACATAAATGTATATTGTGTTAGTTGTAATAATTTGTATGGATGGTAAGACTTCTATTCATCAGTTTTATTAAGATTTGAGAACATCAAATGTGTTGCAATGAATTCTCTGTGTTTCTTCCCAATCTTTCCTTTGGGTGTGTGGGTGTGTGCGCGCATATATATATATATAACGGGTTTCCGGTTGATGACCTCATCAGGATTTCTGATATTCTTAGAAGTACATCTTCCTGAAGCAAGCAGGTAGGAGGGTAGAGAAATTGCATTGAAGAACGCTTCTCATGAAGCACACTCATAGCGGTATTAAGTTGCTTGCCAGTTGCCACCGCCAAAAAGCTCAACCACTAATTTCTTTATCTTTACAATAGCTGCCCTATTTCCCAGAGGCGGAGTGATCATTGGTTTCACGCTCGTTTTGTTTTCTTTGTTTCTTCGGTTCTTTTTCTCTAGTTTAAATGCAGAGGCATCACAACACAACACATCCCTTTTTTTTGCGTCATGGTATTAGGACCCACAAAATATTCTCCCTGGTAAGTGTGCAAGAGAATAATTGACCCCCACTAAGTCTGATGATCCATCATCTAGGTCTCCACTGTTTTGATTTAAATGAGTATAGTACATCTTCGTTTCTTTGCTGTAGCCCACTAGTCGAATGCTGTTGAGTGCACCACCACCGCCCTCAGCATCCATTATGTGGGGTTCCCTTTTCCTGCCTAATTTTAAAGGCATAGTACGACCACCTTAATCCTGCCCCATCCCCCCTTTTCAATTTGTTGTTTGGTTACCCAGAATGTTCAACCATGCATTTGACTGTCTATCTGATCTCAGTTCCTCGCGCAACAAGATTGAAGACTTTTCAAAATGTTCCCCAATACTGGGAAATGTTATTAAATGAAATGCCAAAAACTATATAAACTAATTAAGCCGCCTCTAACATTTCATCTATAATTGTATATAACATCATAAGTAACTATATAAACTAATCACAACAGCAGACCCATATCACTTTAAGGGAGACGGGGGTAGAGAAACTTGAACAAAAAATGGCACTGGCATGTAAGTAGTCAGCTGATAGGACAATACGTCGTACATAATATATCGTGTCAATGCTACGACTACGTAGGAATGAAAATACCTAAGAGCATCGTGTGTTCTTTCTGACTATTGTTAGTTTGTGACGGTCATTTCCCCCCGTTCACGCATGGCGTTCTGAGCATTCTCTTGGATTCTGACAGGTCCTGTCATTTTCTTCATTCTTACCCGAAATAACATTCATTGTTCAGAGCCTTTCAAATCAGAAAGTCTTGACTGTAAGCATTAGTTGGCAGATATAGGAAAACAACGTCCAGTTTTTAGACCATGCATGGTTTCCAATGCCAGAAGTTTTATACATTGACTTGTTGTGTACCGTAGATTCCTTCCCTTTTTTTCCTTTAATCTAGAGAAAAATCTATTATAATTAATTTTGTAGAAATAGCTCTTATATAAGTTGGGAGAACGGGTAGCTACTTGGACTTACTAGATTGGAAAATCATCTGCAGATTTAGCAATTGCATTACGTTGCACTCCAACCACACATTATTTGAATTTGAAACACACCAACCTCGGCTCTAGCTAGGATTACGAATTGAAGATTATTCAGGAAATCATAAGCTAAGATAATTCATTATCCAGGCGAATTTTAATTTGGTTCATCCTCATCTACTTGATCCAGCCACAAACACACAACAATAATAAATTTACAGAAAGGAAAATTAAATAACGCAGTATCTTTTTATGTTCAATAATGTGTCCACGTATTAGGAATTTTATTCTCACTTGTTTTATAGTTTACAACGACAAAATCCTAGAGCTCTTTGTATACTGAAAACCTACAATAGAATATGAAAATCAAATTCTATCTAGACTAGGAAACTAATTAACTTTTCATATCTCCTATTAATTCATGCTAGAAATAAAATAATACTCCTAGCAATACAAGAAAACTAAATATTCTCATCGGTACCCATATCCTAACAATCTCTCACTTAGAGACAGAGACTGATGCTTTAACTAAAAAAACATCTCACCTATGCACCTCGAACAACTTTCAAGAACTTTGTGTGACAACACCTCCATCATCAATTATAAAGGCTAACTGAGGTCTTACATAACCTCAATTTTCAGCATCAACACACTTAGTAAGCATGTCTATTGGATCCCTCGAGCCAAGAGTCTTCTCCAAATGCGACATTCCTTCTTTAAGCAAATTACAAGTGAATTGATACTTATGCCCTATATGTTTGGTCCAAAAATGGAATTCTAGGTTCTTCACAAGGTATAAAGCACTTTGGTTATCACTGTAGAGTACATTGTAACGTTTTTTCCTATCTATCTCCTCCATAAAATTTTTCAACTAAACTGTCTCCTTGCTAGCTTTAGATATAACCACATACTCTACCTTTGTAGCTGATATAGAAACACACTTTTGGAGTTTAGACATCCAACTTATGGTTGATTGATCTATTATAGTGAAGATATAACCCAAAATATTCTTACTAGTTTCAAAATCCCTTCTAAGGACTTTGCCCTTGTCAAAACAAAGTGTCATACTCGAAGTACCATTTTAATACCTCAATAGTCATTTTACAGCTTCCTAATGCACTATTCCTAGATTTGAGATAAACTTGCTTACAAAATCCTACTGCATATGCTATTTCTGGTCCAGTACAGAGTATAGCATACATCAGGCCACTAATTGCATAAGCGTATGGTACCTTTAACATATATTCTCACTCTTCTGTAGTTTTAGAAGATTGCTACTTAGACAATTTGAGATGACTTCTCAACAAAGTGTTCTTAGGCTTAGTATTGTCATGACAACATCTACTCATCACCTTCTTAATATATTACTCATGAGACAATTTCAATGTTCCAATTGACCTATCTCATAAATTCTTATGCAAAATTTCTACTTTATAGCAACCAAATTCTTCATCTTCAATCTTTTAGCCAGTTTCCTCTTTAAATTATCAAGCTTTTTAATTCAAGAACCTACAATCAACATATCATCTACATATATAAGTAAAATAATATAACTATCATTAAACTTCTTAAAGTAGCATTAGGGATCCAAGTTACTTCTTTTAAACCCATTGTTGTACAAAAGGGCATCAAACTTTTTATACCACTATTTCGGAGCTTGTTTCAATACGTAGAAAGTTTTATTCAGCTTGCACACCAAATGCTCCTTCCTTGGAACTAAATAGCCTTCTGGTTTCTATATATATATATATATAGCCTCCTCTAGATCACCATGTAAAAACATTATTCTCACATCCATTTGTCCCAATTGTAAATCTTCAGTAGCAACAATACTAAACAAAATTCTAATAATTGTTAGTTTCACAATAAGAGAAAATAAATATGTCAATATAATCAATCCACTTTTTTTTATGTGACTACCTTTTAACCACCAATCTTGCCTTAAATCTCATGTTATAGTCTAGTTCTACTTTAATTCTGTAGACCCCCTTGTCGAGTAGTGCTTTCTTCCTCTTAGGTAATTCAGTTAATTCTTAGACGTTATTCTTCATTAGGGCAATCTCTCCTTATCTATACCTTGCTCCTACTTGATAGAATCACCCGCCTTCATAACCTCTTTAAAGGATTCTAGTTCACTAGTGTCAAATGGAAATAAAAAATACTGAGAAAGAGAATACCAATATGGCATTATGGGCACCCTTGTGGACCTTCAATATCGATTAAGGTGTAAGTAGCTATGTCCCTTCAATAATATTTTCTAACTTTTGTGTAACCTTGTTGCAATATCATCCTCTATGATTTTCTATAACTCCACCCTTCTAGGCTTTTCTACCATTCACATGTATAGTAAGAACATACACCATTCATTTCTTTGTATAAGATATTCCCATTAAAAGACATGTCATAGTGTCTTAATATTTTTTTCTCTTCCCAGCCACAACTCTTTTAGAATCTTAAGGCCTAAAGAAACTAAATTCCTCTATTTATTAAGTATGTTGCTATACTAATTGCATGCATCTACCCGGAACAATTTTAGTAAGCCCACATGAACCCTCACACTCTTCTCTCAATCATTCAACATTCATCTCATCCTTTCAGCTACCTTATTCTATCTAACCTTTCTATGAACGATCTTGGTCAATTTGATCTTGTTGTCAACACAAAACTTCTTAAATTCTATTTTGTCAAATTCCCTTCCACTATTATACCTTAAGAATTCTATATTCTTCCTAGTATGATTCTTAAACTCAACCTAAAATTTTCAACGAATCATCTATATTTTTATAAAGTAATCGCGTACTTTTCTATCATGGTCATCAATGAAGGTTACATAGTATCTCGAGCCTCTAAGAGATGTAATAGTTAAATGTTCCCGCATAGTTGTGCATATTAGTTCAACTTCTTTGCCTTTAGACTTCTTCCCAACTTTAAGAAACTAAATTTCTTCTATTTTTCATAGGCACATCTCTACAGAAATCTAGACTACCTGATTTTAAACTCAAAAGACCCTTTGAAGTTAGAATCTTTATACTTTTCTTGCTCACTTGGCCAATTCTATCAAGCCATAGCTTTGAACTATCAACATTAGTTATAGCGACTATACTTGAGCACCCTATAGTAGTTAATGTTACGAATATCGTATCGGACTTAGTACCGAATTGGGTTCTCATATGGTACTATACCAATACCGATTAATATCAGGTACCGGGTAATTTTTTAAATTTATAAAATAATTCTTGAATTTTTTAAAAATTACAAAATAGTTCATTGTATAGTTGTAGTTTATTTAATATAGTTTTTTTGTTTATATCTTATCCTTTTTAGTTTATATATATCTTTATTATATTCTAATTATTTTTATATATAATAATTGTCTAAATATAATAATTTATTGTAAAATAATGAAAATAATTCAAAATTTTTATTTATTAATTATTTTCTATTTTATCAAAATTTTGAATTATTTTTTTTGAATTGTTGTTTTTTCACATTCCATTTCATTTTACATTTAATTAGACAAAATCACAATTTTAATTTAATATATACAATTAATTTAATAATTATTAATAAATATAATTAAATTTAAAATATATTTTCAAAATATATAAATTTCAAGTAAATTTTGATTTAATAATTAAAAAAATATATAAATAAATAATAAATAATAATTTTTAAATTATTTATTTTAAAAAATAAAATATTTTTATTAATACTTTATTAATAAATATTATATAA
>JANVCL010000214.1:24693532-24707989 GCA_026546855.1 Erythroxylum incrassatum | reverse complement strand
ATTCTTTGGATTGCTTAGAATCTGAGAACTACACCCTTGTTTCCAATTTTCCAAGGGTTGTTTATGGTTCAGAAAAGTTCTCTTTGTCCTTGAAAGAAGCAGGATTGCATCCCCAAGCCAGCCTCTTTGTGGAGTTGAATTAGCAGAGTGCGTTGTCAAGGAGAGTGACCAATTGTAGCTCAAAATGGGAACGTGAAAGTAGGCGAAGGTCTGTGTTGTGTCTTTCTATTTCAACTTGGTCAACTTCAATAGTGAGATAGCTTCCTTGGCTTCTAAGTCAGAATAGGACCTAAATCAAGGGGAAAATGAAATGCTTTAGAATAATGGTATTCGCGCTTACGTTGGGAAATTATTATTCTGAATAGATGATAGCAAAAACACTCCGATTGATTTTTGTATAGTAAATAATGGCCTTTGATTGTTTACTGCTCTCAGAAGACGGAAATTTCTATTAGGTTCTGGGGAACTGGTTGAGTATCCTAGTTTCAAAAAGAAGGCAAACAGGATCATTGGAATTTTCATCCACTGCAGCTTTCCGGTGGTGTTGATCTATGCAATTTGAAAACGAGTATCAAGTTTATTTATTTCAGAAAGTAAGTGATGCTTAAGATGTATCATCTCTAATAACCTCTATCTAGGTGTAATTTATAATGATTAGAGAATCAATTGTGTAACGCTTAATGTTCATTTTTATATTGATGATTTTCTAGTTGATATTTAAGAATTGTTGCTTTAAAATTTAATAATGCATCTAATGAGACGGAATTGCAAGTTCTTAATTGTAGATAATAATTTTTTAGTCCTCTGATGCTAACATCTATCAAATATCTTTTTCTCTGAATCTGCTAACGGATGTTGTCATAAGTTGTACACCATATTGTGATGGCCCTGATAACATTTTGTAATTAAGGTTTTGCTGGACTTATCTTTTTCTCTGAATCTGCTAATGGATGTTGTCATAAGTTGTACACCATATTGGGATGGCCCTGATATCATTTGTAATTAAGGTTTTGCTGGACTTTATTGAAGAAGCGTAAGAGTAGTTACTTTACTTCAAAGTTGGAATTGAAATGCTTGGTAAAAGACTTGATGAAAACTTGATAAAATTACACTCACAACATTGAAGATACATGTATGGAAGCATAATAGAGCCTTTAAATTAGAAAATTGAAACTGTTTTGTATGTAATTTTATCATGACTTCTTATTTTCTGAAAAAAATTCATATATGAATTACATTCCTTTTAGATTCTGTAGAATCTGTAAATGAGATAATTACATTCCTTTTTGAAGTTATTAATATATGCTCAAGTCTATGTTTGGTCCGCTCAGTTTACTCAATTTCGAATAAAAGAAATCAAAGAATTTTCAAGAATATTTACTGACATAATATGTTGCCGGATCAAAAAGATTTTAGTTGCTCATCAAGCTAATAATAATCTAAGCTATTCTATTAAAAGAATATGGAGAATGGAGTGATTTAGCTCTATATTCCAATCACAGTTGTATAGAAGCTAAGATGTTGTACTTTTCCTTTGGTCATTATAGCCTTGTATTTTGACCATATCTACCTTTTTAGGCCTTTCAATGGCATACTTTATTTTCCCAAAAAAAATTATTAATATTATAACAAATAGTGATAAATTAGAGGATTGCCAATGATTGGTTATACCTTTTGGTTTAAAAAATGTCCCATAAATATTTCAAAAGAAAATGGCTAATGTCTTAAAATATTATAATTTCATACATTTGTTCTATGGATGATATTTTAATAGCTAGTGATAATATTGCTCAACTTGTTATCCATCTCAATAAATTTACAGACTTATGTGAACAACATAGTTTAGCCCTTTCTAAGAAAAAAGGTAAGATTTGTCATACTAAATTTCTTAGCATGGAGATAGTTGGTAGGAGAGTTAACTTCAACCTCGTATCCTTAAAAAAAATTGCACTTTCATGGTAAGTTACGAAACAAAAAACAAGTCCGAAGTTTTTAGGAGTATTAAACTATGCTTCATATTTTATTCAAAATCTAGTTGAAATAAGAAAACCTTTTCAAATAGTTTAAAGAAAAATCAAAGATTTGAATTTTTCACTATTTTGACTGACCAGGTAAAGATAATTAAGATTTTGTGTACAAAATACCTTAAAGATTTGAATTTTAATCCTATAGGGTCGAGTATTGAAAAGATAGATTATAATGATTCTAATATTAAGATGAAAGAGTCTCTTTGCACGTATACGAAAGAGTCTCTTTGCACGTCTACCTCAAGAACTTTTACAGATACTCAATAAAGATATTACATAAATGAAAAGAAATTACTGGCAGTGGTAAAAAGTTGTAAAATTTTGTATTGCCTAAAAATTTTATAAAGAAATGATAATAATCATGTTAAGCATTTTATTCAAAATGACTTACCCTCTAAATCTAAATCTGAATATAAAAGATATTTTAAATGGTAGACGTTATCAGCATAATATACCTTTGATGGGTAAATTATTTTGTTATGGTATTACATAAGTTAAATTGATAGTTTATATTAATTAATAATTGACAAAATTTTAAGTTTACTAAAATTTAGAGTGATATTAGGAATGTTTTAGAAAAAGCTAAAGTGTAATGTAAATATTTAAACATTTAAGAATATTTTAAATATTTAAATCTTTTAAGATATAATAATGTATGAGATCTCTGACTTTTAACAAGGGTGAATAGATATAAAAGGCAAATCTTACATAGATAAGAAGGAAGAAGGTATGGTATTATTTTATTTATTAAAATTTTACGTTTCAAGATAGAGTTTCTTAGAAGAGAGATTTAAGAGAAAAACTACAAGAAGGAAAAAGGTTAGCATAGAAAGCAACCGGTATAATTCTATTAGCTAAATTAATTTCTAGATAGATTTTAAAATGCAATTGAAGATTAACTTCAAGGAACTAAAAGTTGCTAATATGAAATTTACATTAAGAATAACTTTGAGATATGTTAGAATTGAAAGCCACAAATTGAAATTCTGATAACAATTTAATGATTGTCAATTTGAACATAACTTTGTTTTAGGTATTTAGAATGTGATTTAAATAAAAATAAATAACAAAAATTAAAAAAAAATAAAACAAATAAAATAATTCAAATAATAAGTGAAATAGTGAGCTGCCAAATTAATTTGGGGTTTTGATCAAGATAGAATACTTATGATTTATTCTTTCCATATTTTGTTTCCTTAACTATTATTGATCTAATTATGTGTTTGATCCTATATTTCATAAGATATTGATTACTCTCTCTCAAGACCTAATCAATTAACCATAATTAAATTAAAAATTATAGATTTGCAACCTCTCGACTCATAAAAATTTCCATAACGTGTTCAACTAGATCTGAAGCTATCTATTGGATAAGTAATTTCTCAAACAAAATCTCTCTTCGAATGATTGTTAATTTGATAATTGTGGGACTATTAAGTTGCCAACTTTCGTTGCTCAATCTAATATGATTACTTTTGACTCACTCTTTCAATTTACTGTCAAATATAAGCATGCACAATTATCACAAACACTAGAATATGTATTGAAATCAACAATAATCAAGGTCACAAAATAAATCCTAATATAAAATTTAGAACTTAATAAACATTTTAAACATCTTGAAATTTAGATTACACATCAAGATTGATGAAATACCTAAAGGAAAAGAAGAAAAACTCTATTGGAGACTTGATTAGAAAAGTTGTAATTCCTGGATGTTTTTCTTGATCTCCCATGTTTGATCCACTTTTTGGTGTTAGCTGCTTTATTTTTGTGTGTGTATTTCATGTTCTTAGATAGTAGTTTAGGGTCCTAGGGTTGTTTCTAGGGTGATTTTCCGACTTCATTATGTTCCAAAAATACCCCCAAAGCCTAAAAGAAATGAAAAAACTTGTGCCTGGAAAGTGTTTTGTCAAGATTGTGACATAGGAGTTATGATCGTGCTCCTGGGAATTTTCCATGATAGTTCTCCTATGATTTATCCCTTTATCTTTTTCATTATTCACCTTCCTAATTTCCAACACTCATAAACACATTAAACACCTCTTGAATCATAAAATTAAGACCTAATTCTTTTTCTAAACCAAACAAGCATTTATAATACATACAAACATTAACAATAACATAATTATAAGCTTATACACATGATAATCATCTAATAAATACCTAAAAACATACCTAAACACCAAAATAAAACACAGTATAATTTAAACCAATCACAAATGCGATATGCTTGTACTTTATACAAATTTAAGTATTAGAGTTATGCTTTTAGTTTACCTTAAATTTGAATATATAACTTCAAATTCCATTCATAAATATGAATGTAGTTAATGTTAATGGCTTTACTTTTTAGAATAGAATTAATTTTATAGATTTTTTTATTGTGACATTGAATTGTTAATAATTAATTTCTCTTTTAAAGAACTCTTTGATTAATAAAAGTCCCAACTTTCTGTGATTTATTTGTAATTACTTATTGTATTTGAATTGAAATTTATTAACATTTTGATTCAATTATGGATTTCATATCCATAGACTAAGAATTCAAAGATATGAATAGATCATGGCAAGAATAATAAAAGTTGTATAAAATTTTAAATATACGAATATATAAATCTTCTATATTAGAGTCAAATCTAACAATGAAATTTATATAACTAGTTAGTGTACTCGATAAGTTCTTAATTGATTATTTATTAAATGATGGGATAAAAAGAACTAAAATAATAATTTTGGTGTAGTTTTATTAATATTCGGTCTTATTTGCCATCATGTAGCAAAAGGAGATGATTTAAGGTGAAATTGGGACAAATAATAGAAGAATTGGAATCATGTTGGACCCATACATCTATGTGAAGAAATACACGACCGTGTAACCTATATGGTCGTGTGAGGGACCGTGTGAGTCACTTTAAATGTTTATGATCTCGAAGATGTTGTTTCGATTGTGTAGAAGCATACACACCCGTGTGAATTCTGGAAACATGTATGTTTGTGATTTTTGAAGAATTAACAAAAGATTAAGTTATGTGATCACCTACATTATCATATGGCTAATTGTATATACTCTAAAAACCATAATTATGAAGTATAAAAGGCAATTAAGAGGTCAATTAATAGGGATATACAGGAAGGCCACCAAGACATGCATATTCTTCTATTTGGATATGTGCTTTGAAGAACTATGAGAAGCTAATTCCTTCCTTCCAATTTAAAGGGTACATCGAGGCCTAGTAATATGTTTCTACATTGATCAATTATAATAACATTGTTCCTATCTCTCTTTTGAAATTGACTACATTATTTTGTGTTTCAAGTTTATGATTTATGTACAAATGATTTAGATAGGGCCTACTAGATCAATTCATATACATATTTATTATCAGAATTATAATTGCAATCTATAATTGTTGTTCATCTGATTCAGTTGTGGTAAACTAATGATTGTGCATCATTAGGAATAACTTATCATAAGTTAAATAAACTAAGCGTGTGTGATTATTTCTTAGATTAACTTATTTTTCCCTAATTTTTAATATTGTTGTCTCATTAAATCTAGAGAGTTTGTTCTAATTTGTTTGATAGTTATAAGAGCTTATTTTAATTAGTTATGATTAAAGGAAAAAATGGGATTAGAAAGCTTGTTATGAATCCACATTTAATAGTTTTAAAGAGAGGGATGAGAACAATGGTACATTTGATTTTGCTTTTTTTAATTGATATGAGCTGGTGTGTTTGTATATTTGTATAGATGATCTAACATTGTTTTTTAGGCAAATTGTTGTAGGACAGGCATTTGTTAAAGCATATGAGATATGTACCAATGTGAACCATTTGACAGATTTATGCCAGCATGAACCATCTAATAAACATGTGCCCAACTTTACAAAAGGAAAACATGGAATGTGTTAAATTTGTAGTAGGAAAATTTTCTCAATAATACAATCCATAGTCCAGACCTATAACCTAGTTTGGAAAGATCATCCTAACCAGATTTATGGAGGGAATAGGTAGCGAAATTACCTCCTAAATAGGTTATAGGGTACACAATAGTTTTAGTCTACACCACAGACATCCTCCTTTAACTTAGGTATGTCATTGGAAGATATATTTAGGTCTTGTGCCACTAATATCCTATAATTTCAGCAAGATGTGAAACAATTTCAGTAGGAGACAATATCAAAAATTCAAGAGGCAAAGTTTATCGTTCATAATTTAGAGAACTAGGTGAGTTAAATGACAGTTGTTATCAACCATTTAGAAGCTCAAAATGGAGGAAAGTTTTCATCACAATGTAAGATAAATCCAAAGAACGTTAGTCCAATAACATAAGGAGTAATAAGTGTTGAGAAAGTTTTATTTCTAATAAAACTCTAAATACCTGTAAGCATATAGATCGTAACTTGTAGTATCAAAAGGTATCAATCTCACGAGGAAATTGGTAAAACTAATTGAACATAACTTTGTTTATTGAATCAACAAAGATCAAAGTTACAAAATAACTATGAAATAAACCCTAATCTAGAAATTAGAAAATCATAAATGTAATACAAATTAGGAAATTTAGTTTACACATCAAGTATGATGAAAATAACAAAGGAGAAAGAATTAAAAACTTTATTTGGAGCTTGATCTGGAAAACTGGCAATTTATACGTTATTTTCAATCTTCCTTGTTTAATCCACTTTTAAGAGATGGTAGTCGTGGTTTTTAGGCTTCTTAATGTCTTTAAATAGTCTCTTAGGGTCTTGGGGTGTAACTAGGGTTTTCTCCCTTGATTGATTCCAAAAATGCCTTAAACCCTAAAACAGAAGGAAAAAGTTATACCTGGGAAGCCTCTATTGTTAGAGAAGTGCTCTAACGACAATAAAATTTAGCACATATTGTACAAATCATTTTATAATTAATAAAGGAATTTTCATTATTTCGATGTTCATACATTTACGAATGTGATGTTGATATTAAATTGATTTAATGAAGTTCTTGATATAAAACATAACATGGAGGAAATCATGATGAGATCATGATAATGTGATTCCTATCATGTGTAATTATGTTAGTATTTAAACTTTCTCTGGTCATAGGATTAATGAGATGGGATATCATTAATTCAGATAGACTAACACATATTATAGTCTTTGATTGGATCAAGCAGTAGATCTTATAAGCTATACACATGAGTTGTTTAGAATTAATATGTGGATGCTGACTAAGGATAGTAAGTACATTAGATTGACCTACTATGAGACAATCATATGGATATTATATTCTAGTGTCAATGATAGTTTCATCATAGGAATGGTGTAAGTATCCTTTGACTTAAGGTGCTCAAGGATATCTCAGATACTGATCCTGTGCTTTGACTCCATTCATCGGTACTTTTCAGGGGTTACTCATAGGGTGGAGATTGGGTACAAATTGAGGTATTTAGAAGTAATTGAGTAGCCAATAAAGGATTCACCACTCTTGATAGAAGGAGATGATATCCACAACCTCTTGTCAGGGTCATTACTCGAGAGTCTCTGGCCATAGCAGATATATGTCATTCAGAGAGTCTTCAATGATACATAGAGTAATGAGATCCTCAGGACAAGATCTAATATCACTTGGACTAGATGTGACATAGTTAGTCTAGTGGGAGTTGACACTTTAACCATACTTTGAACCAAGTGGGATATAGATGGTGAAAGGACAAATTGCATGGCAACATTGCGTATGGAAGGGTTCATAGTCAAACCACTGACTTTCTGGTTAATTAGAAGTCATAACGTGTTGCTAGATATCGCTCTTAACTTACTCGAATTATGTGTTAATTCAAGTTGCCAACATAACTAGGAATCTAACGAGTCACACACATAGGAGATCCGAAGGATGAGTAAAATGGTCTTGAATGGTGATTCAAGATTTGAGAAAGTGTTTCTAGAATGTATCGCGATGTGATCGTGGTAGAAAACGTTGCATGGAATGGATTAGAGCCAAGTGTTATTGGCTACCAATTTGGCCATTAACTTCCCAAACTTCCATTAATGCATGCTATTCATGGTCATTAACTTCTCATAACTTCCATTAATACATTCTATTCATAACCATTAACTTCCCATAACTTTCATTAATGCATTCTATTCATGACAATTATCTTCCTATAACTCTCCATTGGTGATGGGGGTTATGGAAGGACAAATGGTACAGAAAATAGAGATAATTTTTGTGGATCTTGTCTAAGAAACAAATGAAAGAAAGTTTTTTTTCTTACACACACTCCTTTTCTCTCTAACTCTTACAAGAGTTCTTGTCTTTGCTAGCACAAAAAAGAACTCTATCCATCTCCTAGTGAGGTTTCATCATTCTATCTTTGTGTGAACTTTCATTAGAGATGGTTTATGTTGATCACTGTGGTTGATGACAACCCAACGCGAAGAGGATTAAAGAACAAAGGAGATCGTCAGAAAGGTATGTAAACATATTACATTTCATGTTTTTGTTTTCTATATCTATATGCATGAGTAGTTCTAGTTGTTAAAGTTTCGTTTTATTTTTTTCTGCGGATATTTGACATATATTATGTATGAGATGCATGACCTAAACCTTACAGTGATATCAGAGCCATCCTGTGCCTTGTTAGATGTAGAATACATGACATGTGAAAACTATTTTCATGGTTGTGGCAGCTTAGGGTATTGTAATGTTTTGTTCGAAATTAATTATAGAAAATATTTTTCACAATTTTCTTTCACCAATATGCTCATATTATTGTGTGTGAATGATTTAGTGTGATTTAAAATATTTTAAATGTGATTAAAATATTTAATTTCAAATTTACAAGAACATCCACGAAATCTATCTTTCTATTGGGCACGTGATGTCTATTGGTTAAACTGATGAAGTTACAAATGATTTTTGTGGAATTTGATTCTAGAAAATTTTTGTGAACATATTTGAGATGTTTTTATACCTATGTAATTTTTTTAGTATTATTAATTTTTTTAAATAATTTTATCAAACAATTTTCACATCTGGACAGTTTTCCAGAATTTGTAGGATATGTTTTGTTTGATGTTTTTGTATGTTTATATTTTGTTTACAGAACCTTAAAAATATTTTTACTTGATAAACATGTATTAATTTGATGTTTGATGCATGCATAAATGAATGTGCTCGAAATTTGATTTTTAGAAAAATTTTAGAAGTCATATTTGTCGTTTTTGGTGATCATAATAATATTTGGGTGATTCCTAAATTATTTTGATCATCATGAAATGACCTAGAGATTCTTGGAATGATGATTTGTTGTTCTGGAAATTTTGAGAAATTATAGAAATTAATTAATTTTGGTAGAGCAATAGATTTTCTAGTAACACTAGAAAAATTGGCATGTGTGACAAAATTGAAGTTGATTAATTTTGGACACCAAGTAATTATTTTAAGGTAAATTAATTATGAATTAATTTCTAGAATTAGTAATTCATATTAATTAGATTAATATTAATTCCAATCTAAATAACATACAATAGTAATTTTAGCCAAGTTAGTAAAAGGAAGATAGTAAATCTAAGTATTGGATTGGGCTTTTCATGTTATGATCCATAAGATCTCATAACCAAAATTATGTGTTTACATATATGCATTAGAGAATGCATGGTTAGGAGAATGTGTGGGCTTACCTGATGAATGGTTATGGGCTTAGGCCCAATTTGATTGGGTAGTTCATATCATGCCATGTAGTTATAGTAACTATATATATATATATTGCATGGTTACAAGAATGTGTGGGCTTACATGATGGATGGTAATGGGCTTAGGCCCAATTTGATTGGGTAGTCCATATCATGCCATGTAGTTATAACTATATGTATATATATATGTTAGATGGGACTTTAGTTATATAAGTTAGATGAAACCATCTAAGTTAGATGAGACTTTAGTCAAACCCCTCACTTGGAATTTTAAAACTAACACCTTCCTTTAATATGGCGAGAACTAGAGTTCTAAAGTTAGGGTTGTTGGGCAAACCCAAGCCCGTTTTACACTAATATGTTCAAACCATGAAAATAAGATTTCTAGATTAATGGGTCGGTTTTAACTAGAAGCGTTGGTTTGTTGGGCAAACATATCAACGTGGACGGAGGCCAGTTGGGTAGTGTACATTAGATATACACGTGTCAAGAGTTGATAGCCCAGTGAGTGTGCACACATCAATAGTTGATAGCACTAGATTCGATAGTTGCATTGGAGATGCTGTTGGTATGATCGATACCTACCGGTTGAACTAAGGTGGCTTGTTGGGCAAACCTAGGTCATTCTTAGGGATATTAGATATTAACCCACTAAGAGAATTTCACTACTAGTTCTCTCAGATTTATGTTAAGGGTTATGAATTCGTGAAAAATAGTGGGAGCTATAATGCGTGTTATTAAAGACCTTATAGACATGCATTTAAGTACATTTTAATTTTTCTCTCTTTGATGAAAGGTTACTATTGTCTGAGTCAACATCATGAGTACTAGTGTGAATATAAGATCATTGATGAATGCTAACAAGTTGCCTGGACCAAACTTCCTTGACTGGTTTAGGAACTTGAGAATAATTCTTAAGTTCCAGAAGCTTGGTTATGTCTTGGAAGAACCACTTCCTAATCCCCTTGTTACTGATGCTTCTGATGATGATTAGAGGGCATATAGGAAGCATCTCGATGATAGTGAGATGTTTAGTTGTATTATGCTAGCTACTATGTCACCGAAGCTGCAAAAGCAACACGAGGCCATAGATGCTCATACCATAGTCTATCATCTTAGGGAGCTCTTTGATGAGCAAGTAAGACCCGAAAGGTTCGAGACTTCGCAATTGCTCTTCCACTCCAAGATGGTTGAAGGGACATCTCCAATGTAGTATACACTAAAGATAAATGGATACATCGAGCGGTTGGCCTCCTTGGGTTTTCTTTTGGATCATAAATTAAGTATTGACTTAATTCTGACATGTTTAACTGATAGTTACAATTTGAGCTAATTCTGACGGGTTTAATCAATAGTTACTCACAATTTGTTCTTAACTATCAGATGAACAATATATCCAGCACAATTCCCAAGCTGGTGAACATGCTTAAGGCAGTTGAGCCATCTGTCCACAAGGATAAGGTTATGATACTGATGGACTCTTATGGTTTAAAGAAAAAGAGCCAAAAGAGGAAGAAGTCTGGAGGGCCTAAGGGAGTTGTCAAGAAAGCAAAGAAGACTATATCTAAGGGAACTTACTTCCATTGTGGCAAGAATGGTCACTGGAAGAGAAACTGCAAGGCCTATCTGGAGTCCTTGAAGCAGAAGAAGGCTTATGATGACGTTTAGACATAATACATTTTGATGTATGTGGTTTAACATCCATATATGCCAAAGGTGGTTTTGTTGATCACTTTCTCATCAAATTTTTCTTATCACACATATTCTTAACTTAATCCCAATTTTTCACCTTTTATGTCAATTTCACCACATTTACTATCATATCACATCACTATATCTACAACTCAAATTCCTTAACATATTCATTCTTACAACACACATATATATATCCAAGCTCAAGTTATCTCATCTTTCACAATTTTCATCTCTCAAAAGCATAGCCAAATCAATTCATCCCAATTTATCAAAAATTTCTAATATCATTTCCTTTATCACACTCTTACAATCAATCATAATTCTTGTCACTTTGATCAAACAATCAATTAAATTCTTCAAATATTTCATGACATACCTCATATCATTTAATCCTATCCTTCAAGTATTTCTGATTTCATCTCACACATGTATAGCTAAACTCAATTCTTCTAATTTCATCATGAAATTCTCTTCTTAATTTCCATTAACACTTTCTTATAATCACTCATCACTCATCACCTTAATCAAACAACCCACTAGGTTCTTCACATCATGCATGAAAAATCCATTTCCATCTTTATCACTTTCTCGCTAATTCAATCTTATCCATTTCAAACTCTTAACAAACATATGCGCCCAAGTAAGATCCTATTACTGCGCTCTGATACTATAAATGTTGGAACCCGATCTCAAGACCAGTTCCCAACGGAAACCAACACGGGATCAAAAGTGAAAACGAACGGAAAAACGGAAACGCAAAGAACAGGAGCGAAGAACGGATACAATCAAAAGCGGAGGTAGCAAACGGGCGCGCAAACAAATGAACGGCAAACGGAAACAAAAACAAAGTAGAAAACAAACGGATTCGACAACCTAAACAAATAAGAAAACTGTCGCGTTGGAAACCTTAGAATCAACCTATCCGAAAAACCGGTATAAATTTTTTTTCTTCTCTTTTCTTTTCATTCTTATACAATTCAAAACAAAATAATTTCCCTATTAGACAATTTCATCCGCAAACAAAACTTAAGATCCTTTGCCATAAATCCTCCATAATCTCAAAATCACTAAGATTGGTCATACACATGCATATCTTAATCACATCTTGAAACTTCTTATTCTAATACTAATTCTAACTTTCCCTACACCGATTTTTATCGAAAATCGGACAGCATAACGGCTGTATTTTGAATAACCCAAAATCTGCAAATCAATACACACTTCTAAAAGTCACATCCAACCATACAACCCTCATCGGACCTCCTGTCCAGAATTCCAGCAGAAACAAACGCAAACCTATGACTAAACACTTCAATAAGTCTCACAATCATATTCAATCTCAAATTACTGTATCAATGTAAAAATCCATTCAATAAAATTCATATACAAAAATCCTTCCTTCATACACAAACTCAAATCCCATACATAAACTCGTAACTTATATACATTATACATCATGAATTAAAAGCTTAACAATATTTATGGCTTTCCACGCCATAAACAATACCATAATCAAAATCCAAAATACACCAAATACAAGATGTGCGAAATCTAACAGAAGTCTTGACGTTCTTTCATCCGAACTCCCGCTTATACCTGGAGATGGGGATGAAAGGGGGGTGAGCTCGACGGCTCAGTGGATAACATAATTATAATTCGAAAAATAAGCAAAAAGTCTCTTTCAAAAATTTTGCCATATCATAGAAATTTCACAACAGAAAATTTGCAAAATCCTTATTTCTCAACTCTTCACTTTTCAAATCAGTCAGGAACTTTCGTAAACACTTTCACAAATTTTACGGTTGAAAATCTCGATTTCTCATTTTTCACAAATTCTCAAAAGTTTTCACATATTCCTTTTCGCAAATCACAACAATATCAAAACATGAACGTAGTACATAAAAATGCATCCCAACATAAACAAAACAAAACACATAACATGTCAAATGGTTTGGGTCGGTCTTAACAGAACGTACTGCACATTCGTGCATAGTGGTTCTGTGCAGCCGTGAACGGAGGGGAGTCCGAAATTGGAGCTCCTATGCCACTATTGGGCAGCCGGGAGAAGGCTTTCAAAGGGAGACCAGTGCACTGACTCATACGGAGGGGACCTAACCAAGCCCACATAATTCACATAATCGAAAACGAAAATTTGGATTGCCCGAAGGCACATTTTGAAATCTTGATTTTCAAAATCGTGTCTAACTAGACACACTGACATTCACAACTACACATAAATTTCACGTAGCAATTACATAACACATTCCCAATCATTGAAGAATGCACAATTTCCAAGACATTTAAACAAAATGTCATTCCAATATTAAAAATCTCACACATTTAAACACAAAGAATGCAAGCATCATAGTAATTCCTTAAAATCATAAATCAAACGATTTTTTATAATTTATCAATTCAAACAATTTTCATAATTATCAATTCATTCAGAAATTTCATCAATTACTCAAATCATTCAAAAACATTTAATTTAACAATTTTCTCAATCTTATCAAATCATTCAAAATTGGAGAATGTGATCAATTAAAAACATTTTATTCAAAACATCCGAAACCATTTTCATAATTGATCAAATTCGTCGAAAATAACGAATTTAACAATTTAAGCGATTTCTTACATCATTATAACATCAATGAATTTCAGAATCTTTCTTAATTTCTCAAACCATTTAAAACTTGTAACATTTTCCAAACCATTCGGAAACAATAAAAGTCAATACTTTCCACATTTCTCAATTACTTTCACAGTTCAATTGAAAACAAGGAATTAAACCTTTGTACTATGTTTCGTAATTTCAGAAATTTCAAAATTTTCCTTAATTCATCAAACATTTAAACTTGCAAGAATTCTTAAAACATTCGAACTTAACCACTACTTTATAACAAATTCCAAATAGTCGAAAATCATAACTTTTCTTTATAACACTCCCAAAAATATTCGAAAATCAGATTTTGTTTTTCAAATATTTGCCTAAATGATATTTTTATACAATTTCCAAAGTATTCGGAAATCATCATTTTTCAAACACGTTTATAAACAAT
>JANVCL010000214.1:24677740-24689003 GCA_026546855.1 Erythroxylum incrassatum | reverse complement strand
ATCAATCGGTTTGCCACTTGGCGATTTTTTCCGGTCCTGGAATTTTCTCTGGAAAAATTCCTAAAAATCCCTTAAAATATAAAACACACAATGGCTCACTCAAAATAATTTTTCAAATACAATGACCACGTGAATCACAATAAAATTGCATTAGGCACGAAAACCAAGAATGTCATGTATGCATGTACAGTTATTTCATGTGCACAAATTCTCTGTGTATCAATACTAGTAAGCATGAACAGTCCTAATTCAGCCTAATCACTCTCATCCTATGCCAATTTACTATTCTACCCTTCCAGTAGAGGGTGGGATGTTACACCCTCCTTTTTCCTTTAAAACTAGCATCTTATACATCTAACTTCTTAACTAATTAGCATGGACAATTGAGGAAATTTGATAATACTTCCTATTAAAAAAATGCTCATCATTGTCTTAATTTTCTAATGACACCAAAATCATTCAATTTGGCTCGAAAATCTGAAAGTTATAACCTAAATATTTTCGAACTATTCTTAAACGGAAACAATATTCTATGCTCAATTTCCATCCAAAAATTTAAACTCTTAGAGTCTGAATTAGAACTCAATTTCATCAGATAATTTGTAGCCCTATTTCTCTAGTTTAATCTAAATCAAGAATCGTCTCATTTGGATAACTAAAGAAAACGTTATGGTTAAAACACCGAAGCATGCTTAATGAACATGTTCCAACTTTTAACTTCCAACATTTCACATATAATAGTTCTAACTTCTAAGAAAAGTTTGGAGTCCATCATCTAGTGCTTTGATTAAAGCATTTATATCCTTAGCCTCATTAGTCATCCATTGAGGATAGTTAGACAACAATCTTCTTTGATCTTGAATACTATTTAGAGTGGCTTGGCATTGCTTTACCCTATCATTTACATTGCCTATTCGCCTCAAATTGAGACTTTTAAGAGCTGTTTAAAGTAACTTGAGTTTAGACACCTCACAAAATATGGGGGTGTCCTGGACTTGAGTGGACCAAGATTCTTGTACTATCTGTAGGAAGTCTGGTTGAGAAGTTAGAAAATTGGAAAACCTAAAAGGTGAAAATCTCCTTTGGTGATTTTGTAATTTGTAACAACTTTTGGGTAAAATCGTCTTGTTGTTCTTTAATTTCTCAACCACTTAAGCAAAAATAAAGGATTATGTTTAATCTACCAACTCAATTAGTTATTTAACATGATCAAATAGTCAAATATCTCTCAATTAACCAAAAAGTTGATAAGCTATTTACCAACCAAGTCTATATTTTCACTTGGCAGAAATTAAAAGAAAAAAGATCGAATAAAAATGAAAAAATAAAACACAACAACGGTGTGTCGTTTGGGTGTTTCCTTTTTCTCCCCAGAAATAGACTCGCGCACTCGCGCCGCACCCTCACTCTCAGCTTCTTTTTCTCTTTCTGTCTCATGTCAGTGTGGGAGAGATTTCCCTCTCTTGCCGACTCAATCTCAGCTCTTCTCCTATTGAATTAAGGTTTGCCCTTAATTTTAATATCATTCTTGTTTCTCATTTGCTTTTGCTTTTGCTTCTGAAGGTTCATTTGATCGATTTTATGAGTGATTTGGTTTGTTTTGTCTGATCTTCTCAGCGTATAATTCCAATCCAGTGTAACCATTTTAAAGCAAGTTTTAGCTGTAAATAACGTGCCATACTTGTGCCTCTCTTAACTCTCGGTGTCGAAACACTAATTTTTCCTTTTCTTCTGGGTTTTGGTTTTACTAATTTTGTATGCCCTGATCACGAGTCATTTCTCAGTTCGATGTGGTTTTCTTCGATACACAAACTATCACCAGCTGCTCTTTTTCTGTTTACAAGACTATAGTTATATGTTTTTACTTTGTCTTGTTTAGTCATGGTTTTCCCAAAAATATAGTTATATTGTTAAAGAAACGATAATGGTCTCATGGATTTAGATAGTAGTCTGTCTTTCTGCTGTTGAAACTTTCTTGTCCTCTTCTTCAAATTCAATTTGACCGAGTTTATTCTCATCAATTTTCTTAGAGATTCTTGGGTTGATTGGTCAGCAGTCGAGTGCTTTTAGATTGTCAGCAATGGCAGAATTGGTTGTGCCAAGGTTGTACAGTTGCTGTAATTGCAGGAACCATGTTGCCCTTCACGACGATGTCATTTCTAAGGCATTTCAGGTAATAGGTTGATGCTCATGCTCAATCTTCTCTACTTATGCTTTTGTCTTGATTCTCTTTTCTGTTTGATCGAGTGACCAAGTAGTATCTTGAAAATATTTCATAGAGAATGAAGCTGCAAATAATGGAAGCATGTCTTTTTGAAGAACCTTCCCCTGATATTGCTTACGCTGCTCATACAAATGAAATAAGCAGAATTTGTATTGAATCTATTGAAGAAAGTTCGATATGTTTACTCTCTTTGGTTATCCACTTTGTGCTACTAGGTGGTGATCACTTGGTTTACTTTGTCTTCAATCTTTTGATTTTTATGTCATCTCTGTTCCCTAATGGTCGAATTGGCTTAAATGAAGTCTATGGGTGTTATTTCTATTAAGTGCTTGGTGTAGCTTGATACTCATTATCAACTCTGCTGATCCAGAAGCCACTAAATCTCCGTACTGTGGTTTTAGGGAAGGCATGGTCGAGCGTTTTTATTTTCCCATGCAATGAACATCACAGTGGGCCCAAAGGAGGACAGGCAACTCATGACAGGCCTCCACACAGTTGCTGATGTGTCTTGCTGTGATTGCCGTGAGGTGCTTGGTTGGAAGTATGAACGAGCTTATGAAGAAACACAAAAGTATAAGGAAGGAAAGTTCATACTTGAGAAGTCAAAAATAGTCAAGGAGAACTGGTAGCATTGAAGCCACTTCTGCTTGTGTTTCCTAGCATCCATTCGAGTGTATAAATGGTACTGCATGTTGATCTTGTTCTGCAAATCTCTTCAATTGCAAATAGTTATATAATGTTCCTTGATGTGCATTATTGTTGTTTTCCCTGTGGACAATAGGGGATTGTTATCATTATCAATAAGATTGTGAATATTTCTTGTCATTATCTATTGTTGTTTTCTAGGTTAACAAAGTGAAAAGTTTACCATCATTTGAGCTCATTGATATCTTTTACTCGCTGGTTAAGAATGCTGATCATATGCGTTTCTTTACAATATTTTTTTCCTTCCTTTATATGATCATATTACGGTCAGAATGTGGGGTTGTAGAACTATTTCTGCATCAACCTGATCTGATAAATTTGGGTCATATTGTCTAGCAAACTGTGCAATTGTTTTGTTTATCATTACAGTAGTCAAAATTTATAAGCATTTTTGGCAAATTACTTGTAAATTGTCATCATGTTTACTCTGCGGTTTGTTGCAATTTTTTTTTCATTACGAATGACCGGGTTATATACACCATTGATTGGTCAGACCAACATTGTATTCAAAGAGGACATTGTGACAAAATAATTGAATTGGAGAAAGTGACGTGCCATAGGATATTTTAGTTAACTGGGTAAGATAATCAACTGAAGCGAGACGTTCATATCACATAAGAACTGTTGAATGTGCACATATGAGTGTCTTTTGTATTAGGTTGCTGAGTCATGTAACGTTTAGCTGATTAAGGTTTAAATTATAAGTGAAGAAGAGGTGACTGGTGATTCAAGACGTATCTAATGGGATTGCTAGTGCATGATTCGACGTAGAGCATCACAAACCAAGCTTTCTCATGCTGGTTGATGAAGGGTTGTACCTGAAACTGCTCGATTGGAATCATTTTCGTATTTATTGCATTTTCTTATGCCTCCCCTCGATATTCTCTTATTGAAGAAAACATATTTATTTTCTTAATTAATAAATTATGTTCTTGACGTTTACAGTGGTAAAGATAACGAAACCAAGACATTTCCAATTTTGTAAAGGAGTTGATGGAAACGGATCAATAGAATTGTTGACAACTTGTTTATGAAGAAAAACTAGAAAAAAGGATTAGAGAAAGCAAAATTCAAATTTTGAATTAGAAGTCGGTAAATGGATGTTTGGGTATCCTGATTTCATCCTCTTCAATTTTCGTTTTAGAAGATAAAAATTTTCTATACATAAGGAATCTTGAATGATGATGGATACAATAACCTATGTCTGTTTCCAGATTTGGAGAATGAATTATAATATAGTTTTGTATCCTTCATTACAAAATTGTTATCATATTTGAAATAATTCACTTTTTCATGTTGACAATTTTTAAAAATGCGGAATTTAATACCAACTCTAACAATTTAATATTACTATTTAAAAGATTTTTTTAAAGATGCACCAAAATAAGGCTTCAAGTGTAGACCTGGTTGCACGTAGTAACACTACACAAAATAACTAAACGTAAAATTATAGCGAGTAATGAGTCTAGGTTGATTCCATAGAGATCGTGTATAAAACTTTTGAAATTAAAAGAATTGGTGTTATGGGGGGTTTGTTTTAATTTCAAATAAGAAAATAAAGTGAAACTAAACTAACGAAAGAAAATTAAATCAAACAACATAAAAATGAAAAAAAAGTGATGAATGTATTAGATATCCTGTCATCAGTTTTATCTCGACCTACATACAATTAAGCATACTTCATTGCTTTGTTATTCTCATACCTATCCTAGTAATTATTAATCGTAGGTTAACAATAAGCTTTGTTAACTTTAATTTTCCTTTAGGTTGTGTTTAATTAAAACGAGCTCTTTAATTAAACCTAATTAACGTACAACTTAAAACAAGCTCTCTAGATTTAGTCAGACAGCTACATTAAGAGTTAGGAAAGTAGATTAATCAAGACAACAACTACATAAGCTCAGGTCATTTAACCAAGACTACGTTATCTCTAAGGATTCGACATCATTTGTAGCTAGTAACGAACATAAAATACAATGATTACGTATTGTATTGAAGATTCTAACAATGAATTTACATTAAAATAATCCAATGAGCACATTGAGATCATTCTTACACAATACCCAACTCAATAAGCATAAAATAACATAAACAATTTTGAAAGAGAGAAAGAACAACAAACACAATGTAGATACGTCCAAATGTGTTCTTCGGCGTCGATTTAACCTCCAAACCAAGTTGGGGAAGCTTAGCCCTCTATGGGTCTCCAAAATATGCATGCTCTGCCCTCATTTTGCTTTCGAAACAATTCGTGTCTATTTTTTCTATCAAAATGTTTTGTTTAAACTAAAAATTAGGTTTCGAGGCAGCCCATATTGTGAAAGTCATAGTTGTGCACTTTGGGTCACGGCTGTGGATTTTGAGTCACGATCATGACTCCTTAATGCATTGTCATGGATTTTGATGCCTAAATCATGAAGTTCACGACCGTGAACTTTAATGCACGGGCGTGAACTTTGCACTGTATTATATACTCTTCATTTTATGTCATTTTCTTATCTCCTCTTTTTTCCTCATCCATCTCTTTCTTGTTTTATGAAGACAATTAAGTGTGAATCTTAAGAAGGCGACTCAAAGAATGTGCTTTCAACTCACTTTGGCTCCTATGCTTTCGAATTGTACCTAAAACCAAATATGAACCATAATGAGTTTCTTAAACAATTCATAGCATTAATTATTAAGTGTTATGGAATAAATGTACAATCAATTAAACACTTATCAAGTTCCCCCTAAACTTAGCTTTTGATGGTCTTCGGGCAAATCAAAAAAATCAAGATCACAAACTAAAACACTTCAACATTTTCCATATTTTCCAAGAATAAATAGTCATAAGCAAAGAGAAATAACTTTTAAAACCATAACAAGCGCTCAACATTCAATGTTTCTACTCATGACCAATCAACCATCATTCCTTTTAGAAATTGACTAATCTAATGGTAGACTTGGAAAAAGTGTGTGTAAATAAAATTGATCCATAGGTACACTCAAACACCATTTATGATCATAACATTCCATGACTTTGCAAATAATTTTATTTCTCCACCACTAAGATTCAAATGCATAACCATGAATCGAAGGACTTTTCAAGGTTATAATGTGGGTAAGGGTTAACATGAGATGTATTTGGATAGTGTAGCATAAAAGCCATCAAAGCTAGTTAAACAAGAAAAAAACCTCAATATAACATCAAGCTAAAAAACCAACATTTACTCATAACCATGTACATCAGTAATGATAAACACAAAAACTATGTTCCATGTTTTAGATTCAAGCCCTCACATTATAAACCATATGAAGCATAACCAATTAGAAGTGATCACTTACAAAATTGATGAAATAAAGAGTGAGCCATCAAAACATCTCCCCGATATGCATCATACACAGATTACCCATTCCATATAATTATAGGAGGAAAAACTAATAATGATTAACTTTGAAAAACATATGCATTTTCCCCTTGATACTTTTATTTTAAAAAAATTCCTTCTCTTTTTTTCTTTTTCATTCTTCTTTTCTTGATAAAAATTGGAAGAAGCTATATGGACATTTGAAATTCATTAATAAGAGATAAAACGACATTCTAATCATTGTAACCAACTTATATATATGCACACCCCAACATTTAGTTATGTTCATTACACAATCATCAACAATTAGCAAATGGTCTATTATATTTAAGGCTTGGATAAGACATTTGGTTAGGTTTAAAGCATGTAATGTGGTTAGCACAAAAAGAACGGCTGACAAAGCACAAGGGGGCTTAATAAATGGAAAATTCATATCAAAGGGTAGGTTATGTGGCTAATGTAACTTGTGAAACAGTCTATATCATTTCCATATTATTTCATATGATAAAAATGTGATCTTAAATAGAAAATCAAAGCAAAGTCAAGATGTAAATGTTATGAAGGTCACACAAGAACAAAAGATAATGAGACTGATATAGAAGTGCCAGTCTATAAAGGCTTAAAATCTCTCTAACTTTTGTCTACCATTGTTACTACTCTTCTAAAGATAGTGCATATTGACCAATCACAAGAGTAAAAGTACATGCTCAAGTTGCCATGGAGTTTTTTAGTCATTTCACTTTCTAATTATGACTATATAATCCTAGAAGCAATAGAAAAAGAGAAAATGTTTGATTTTCTTTTTGATTCTCTCTCTTTTTGTTTAAAAACACAAATATATATAAGAAAGAAATGAGAAAATTTAAAGGAAAAGAAATAAACTTCCCTTGGGTTCCCTCCTAAGAAATGCCTTTGTTTAGTATCACTAACTTGACTCTTTGTTTTCCTCATCACGTGAAAAAATTATAATCTTCAGTGTCATAGTTTGTGCTTTCTCCACTTAAGGTTCTTTTGGATAGGGCCTAAGTTGATGGTAAGTCATATCCAATGTTTTCCCTATCTTTACACTCTTAATCTCTACTGAGTCCCAGCACTCTTGAAATATCTCTTCACCCTTTTCCCCTCATTTAATTTCTCCAATCCGCCAAGTAAAGGTAAAGAGTTAGTCTTAACAACAATTAGGGACTCAATACTAACCTTCGAGCCAAATGATATATCCATGTTTCCTTAAGCTCCATCTCCCATTCTTTTACACTAGTAATCCCTTGAGTAATCTTCCCAGGATTCTGAAGCTCCTTTCCACTCTGTAAAGTTTTTGTTTTAACATTCCTTAGGCATACCTCAGGTTTAGATGGTTGCATCTCTTTGCTTTGTGATGCTAGGCAGTTGATAATTCTCACCATCTGACCCATCTGAATTATGAAGTTCTAGATTCTAGTATTGGAGTTAGTAAATATAGTGCCCTGGAAAGCAAGTGTATTTACATGTAATCTTCTCCAGTTACAGTTTTGTAATGAAAATATTTATTATTAATAAAACAAAAGATTTTGATTTTATTTGTATAAGCATAATATAACTAGTCATAAGGAACCAAGATTTATTGTTGATAATATACATATACATGAAGATGTATGGGAAACATGTATATTATTATAATTTAAATTAATTGATTAATAGTTGAATAATCAAGTTAGTTGCTTGATTATGGTTTAGACTGTACTGCTGCAATTTATCTCCATGTAAGTAAAGGAGTTTGCTTTAAAGGAATGATGAGTTTTATATCATGATAGTAGTCAACTATCGATAATGGCAATATTAAAAGAATCTAGAATTAATTATGTTTTCAAGAGTAAAGTAGGTCATTACTTTAGTCTTAAAACATGTATTTTAGCATTTGCTTATTATGGACCACAATCTTGACAAGCGATGAACTCATATGTATTTTATTATAATTCTTGATATGATTGGAATGGATTTTTATAGAGTATTAATCTAGTATCTGCATGTTGAAATTATTAATTGAAACATGTATCAGGGAACATTTACTTAAATAAAGAGTTTATAGTGATATCATCACTTCTAGATATTTTATGGAGATTGGTGATTAATCTGGCGTTAGTAGTTTGATGGACTAGCTACCCATCAAATCTTAACACTAAGATGAGATCTTGTGTGTTAATCACCATATAAAGTAAAACGGGAGATCCAGAAGAAAAAACCAATATAAGGAAAAAATGGTAATTTTACACTTTGTTGCATGGATGGCTATAATAAGGTTCATAATAGGGTTTGCAATTGGACATCTTATTTGAAATATGTGTTCTCATAATGATTAGTAATTTGCTTTAGTGAAATGACATTTAGTTAATAAGCTAGAATTAATTCTAATAAGATTAAATTAATTTTAGGTTTATTGGAGCTTGAATTATCTAAGTCCAATAAGATTCCCCACTTGACTTCAAGGAAGGATATCAAGCAAAGTAAGAAATATAAATGGAGGTTTTAAAGCCCATGATTGAATGTTAGGCTTGCACTAATTAATGATTAATTAGAAGCCCAAATGAATATTTAGAAATGGGCTAGACTTTGGTTTAACTTGATTATTTAGATTAATTAAATTAAAACAAAATTCTTAAAGAAATGGAAGGTGCAATTTCGGTTTTATTAGGGCTGAATATGTTGCACATTTAGCATTGAATTGCTAAATAAAGATGGTATTTTTCATCCTTTATCATCATTAAATTGTGTAATGATCTTATCATTAAATGGTTTAATTAATGGTTGTCTTTTAGTGATGACATGTAATGTAACGTTTTAGCATTCATTTGAATAAAGATGAGAGAGGTGTATTTGATAGATAATCTTCCTTCTTTCATCACTAAAACCGAAATTGACATGTCATTTTAAGTTATTGGTCTTTTCATATAGACATCTTAAAACAAATGAGAAAAGTCTCATTTAATGGTTTTTTTATGTTTGATTAAAGAAAGGTATGATGCATTGGATGCTTCTCTCTTCTTTCTTTTCATGCATAACTAAAATTGACAAGGTGTAAGAGAGGTATTTATCATCCTTTATCATTAATAAAGGTATGATGCATTGGATGCTTTTTTGAATGTGTTGCACATTTAGCATTGAATTGCTAAATAAAGATGGCATTTATCATCCTTTATCATCATTAAATTGTGTAATGATCTTATCATTAAATGGTTTAATGGTTGTCTTTTAGTGATGACATGTAATGTAACGTTTTAGCATTCATTTGAATAAAGATGAAAGAGGTGTATTTGATGGATAATCTTCCTTATTTCATCACTAAAACCGAAATTGACATGTCATTTTAGGTTATTGGTCTTTTCATATAGACATCTTAAAACAAATGAGAAAAGTCTCATTTAATGGTTTCTTTATGTTTGATTAAAGAAAGGTATGATGCATTGGATGCTTCTCTCTTCTTTCTTTTCATGCATAACTGAAATTGACAAGGTGTAAGAGAGGTATTCTTGCTTTTTGAACTCTCTCTCCTTTCATGCATGTGTTAGCCAAAATTTGTATGAGAAGGTGTCTCATTTTTTACTCCTTTCTTCTAAGAAAAATCTCCTCCAAAGTTTTCTTCTTCTTTCCCACCAAAGGATCTTGTTAACCAAATTGTCCAAGAAGAACAAGTAGAAGATTGGATTGGTTAAAGATACAATATCGAGAAAAGGAAACAATAACATGAAGAAGAGGATGCATAACCTTGGAGAGGATATATTGGATATGATAGGATAGCATAGCGAGGACTTAAAGCTGTAGCAAAGGAGTCGGTAATATAATCTCCATCTTGTTCTTATGATAATTATTTTCCATATACCATATCATGTATGGCTTGGCATGGTGTTTTGGTTATCTTGCTTCCGCTGTGTTATGATTTCTAAAAAAGTTTTGAAATCTACCGTTTAACCAAATCTTGCATATTTTCTTTTTCTGATCCAACAATTGGTATCAGAGTCATTTTTATTATGCATGATTTCGGTCCCTATATGTGATGCATGGGTTGGCAATTATTTTTTGTATGCTGCATATTTTTATATGATAGAAATATATATGGTGTATGTTTTGCTTTATGGTTGTTCATACAATTTATATTTACCATGTAGGATTTCTTCATTTGGTTTGTAACAAGGTGGGTGGTCTATCATCACCATGTTTCCTCCTTAGCTTCATTTTTCTATTTTCTTTGGTTTTTTTAATATACAAATTGATGTAATGATGAAGATGAAGCAGTCATGGATTGAAGAAATGAAGAGGTATGGTTTCGGTATATCATTTTGTGTATTGGCATAGTTTCGGTTTTGTGAAAACCAAAATGCTGGATTTTTGTTTCAATGAACAAGTTTTGGTTTTTATGTCAAAACAAGTGCCGGATTTTTGTTTCAATGAATAAAATTTCAGTTTTGATAAAAAACATAGTGCTGGTTTTCTGTTTTAATGGAACAAGTTTTGGTTTTAAAGAAAACTACTACTGGAATTTTTTGTTATGACAAAGATTCGGTTTTATGAAAGCCAAAATGCTGAATTTTGTTTTCAAGGTAACAAAATTCGGTTTTACAAAACGTCATTACATTTTTTTACTAAATGGGCCAGATCATGTGAGCGAAGAGTTTGAAGTGGAAGATCCAAGTCCAAGAAGAATATTTTAGGCCTAAAAGGCTTGTAATTATTTTTGTGTTCTAGGATAGACAATCAAAAGTGGTTTAATTAGTTCATGTGATGAATGGATAAATTAGTTCAAATAATACGTGATATTAAGTGATTGCATGTCATTTAGAAAATTGCCAACCATAGGCCTTGCCAAGCATTCATTATGTATGAGATATATAATGAAACAATATAGGATGGATAATAAATTGCATCTAGACAAGATGGTTTTTAAAACTTAAAGCCCAAAAAGATTGAGTGGGAGAGGATGCTCCTGTGAGAGTCCACGGTCTCCAAATGATGGCCC
>JANVCL010000214.1:24585249-24597201 GCA_026546855.1 Erythroxylum incrassatum | reverse complement strand
GACTTGCCGGTTATCAACCCCCGGCGTGCCTTATTTGTTTCGCAGGTGTTCTTTAGCCGAAGTCAATCGAGATCATGGATCCAAGCAACAACGTCCAGCCCCATCAAGGCAGAACCAATACTTAAAAAGACTTATATTTAACTTTAGATCTTGTTTCAGTCCCTTAATAAAAGAGCAAATTTGGAAAGATTTAACTTAAATTAGAGTTATATCTGCAAACTTTTAGTTGAGGGATTAGAAAATAGTACCAATACCTTCTCGTTTTTTAACAATACACTTTTTGTGTTTGGACAAGGTTTTTACATGAATAAAACGACACTAGCATGAACCCCGTGTCCAGATCGTGTACAATAAGGCGTCATTTTGTTTCCCTAAGCATTGCCAATATTCATCAATACGAGAGAAATATGGTCCCAGCCCATGTTGGCGATGTTTTGTTGTATAGAAAAAAAAAAGTCGATAAGGTGATTAAGCAACGCAAAATGCCAACACAGCCTCGTGTTTGGGTTTCGTTGTCTAAAAAAGAAAAATTTTTAATTAGTTTTTGTGCATTAAAGAAGGCAATTGGAAGCAAACGAAAAGCATTTGGGATTAACGAAAGAGCAACCTTGCTAAAAAAAAAGTAAGAAATCTATCAAGATTCACCGAGAACTTCATGGTTCAAGATACGTGAAAATGTTACCTTTTATCTTTGTTCTTTCTTGTTTAATTTGGATTTTTTTAGTTGAAGTATGAACTAATTGAAATATATATTTAGGTGAAATAAAACTTTAAGTTCTAATATTTTAAATTAATTATTTGATTTAATAAAAAATCGTAGTTTTCTTGAGAACTGTTCATACTTATATTGTATTAAATTTAAATTTAGCGACATTTTAATTCAATTTCGAATTTCATACATTAGGATCAAGAGATTATATATATGAACAAATCACAATATGAGTGATGAGGGTTGAATGGGTTGCTAGAATTAGGACTACATAATATTTCTAGGTTAGCGTGAAATCGATTAAGAAAATTCACAAATTGAGTTAATGCGTTCTTAAATTGCTTTAGTTAGAAAGATATTTTTATCAATCAACTTAAGGGTAGGAGCCATATTGCTCGATAGAGAATATGGCTGTAAGTTAGAAATTCCTACGAGTATAAAGAATTAGGATTAATCATTGAGTCCAAGATAAATTCAATGTATAGAAAAGGTTTTAGGGAATTTCTTATATGAATTATACTTATCTATTGGTTTCTTTAATTTTATTCATTGCTTTAATTTAGTGATTTAAATTAGTTTTGTTTATTTTCTTTAAATGAATTACACATTCTGTTAGATTATATAATAGGAAAAAAATTAGTACTAGTAACTAAAATCCTTGTTAGATTGACACTTAGATCACCTAAACTATAGTATAAGAAACAATAGGATACCTAGGTGATTTTTTAGTATTGTGTTATGTGTTTTATTATATTTATATCATTTAAAGTTTTTGGCATTATTACTAAGGATTGAAATATTAGAAAAGCCTTATTTTTATCAGTCTAATTTATTTTTGAATATTTTTTTTAATTTTATGATTGTGGCGATATTGCAAGTCTATGTACTTTGGTGTGTGATAATAAGTAGTCCCGAAGTACCACTTAGTTCAGATCCAAAATTTGAATGTACATTACTTTGAAATCTGAGATAAAGAAACTTAAGAGTTCGAATGCAACAGCCAGGCACAATGGCAAGTCAAAAAGGGAATGACAATCTGGAATTATGCTAGAATGTCACTAACTAAGACTGAGTTTAACATTATTAGACCAAGATTTGAGGAAACAAAACTTTAAGATTAAATCCAATATGATCTAAATGGGTTATTAGTTGAAGTGCACATTACAATTTTTCTGGAAATTTTGTGACATATTCTTTTTTTTTGGTAAATCAGAAAAATCAATTAAATAGACAAAACATATATACAAGAAAGTTCTCAGACACTGCCACAAGAGGCACAACCAGCAAAACCGCAAGGCAAACTAAAATAAAACAAAGGGACATCGCAACAAGGAAGAAGTAGCCCGAAACCCAAACAACTACAAGAAAACCAAGAAATATAGGCAAAGAAAGTCCAAGTTACAAGAACCCATGAAAGAACCTAGCCAAAACAAACCAACCAGTAGGAAGCAAGCCTAGGAGAGACTAACATAAAGAAACTGCAAAAACCTAGCACCAAAATTAGGCAAGATAAAACTGCCACAAATGATGACAGGAGCTTAACGAAGTTTGAAAAGATAAAATTCGATTGAAATTGTTCCCTTTTACATTGAGGGACTAAGCTAAATCATGGTTAAAGTTACTAGCTCTAGGATCTATCACCATATAGAATGGTTTGTCTAAAAAATTTTTGGCCAATTATTTTCCTTCAAGGCGAATGATAAAGCTTATAAGTAGCATCTTCTCCTTCAATAGCTAGAGGGTGAGATGTTATATGACAATGAGGATAGATGGAAGCCAAATGAGTGCGATAACTTAGCTGATGCAAGTCCTAAATTAATGAAAATTTTGGTGGGAAATTAATTAGAAATAAGTTAATTTTATTGGGAGTTGATCTCATAACAATTCTTATAACAATACCTATAATTTGGGATAAAGAAACTATCTAAACTTCCTATAGGATAACTAAGGACAGCAGGACAAAATCCTTCACCTAAATTTCAATAATAATAACAGTAAAAGAAGCATAATCATAAAGATCTTAGAGCTAAGTTTATTACTACATCCGAGATGTGCTTACAAAATCAAGATGCCTCCATCAATACCTTAGAAGTGCATATTGAATAGCTTTTTAAGCTTGTCTTTAAAAGGTAACAAGGTACTCTACCTAGTAACACTAAGCCAAACTTAAGAAAGCAAGCGAAAGCAGTAACACTAAAGAGTGGAAAGGAGTTGGTAATAGAAGTAGAGAGGATATGAATGATAAGGTTGTTGTGAAAGAAAAGAATGTTAAGGATAAGGAGAACAAGAAGAAAGATGAGCTAAAGAAGAAAGCTATCAAGCAATACAAACATTTGCTTATACTTCTAAAAAGGCTTAAAAAATATCGAAAGGAAGATCAATTTAGTAATTTTTTAAAATTATTTAAACAATTACATGTTATCATCCCTTTTATTGAAGCTTTGTTGCAGGTGCTAAGATAAGCCAAGTTCCTAAAGGATCTACTTTTGAATAAGAAGAAACTTGATGAGTTGTTAATAGTTACTTTAAATGAGGAATGCTTTGTCATCCTTCAAAACAAGTTTCGTCAAAAGATTAAAGATCGAGGGAGTTTCACTACCCTCTGCAGCAATGGTAGCTGATTAATAAAAAGGAAACTAGTAGATTTAGGAGTGAACATTTATTTAACTTATATGATATGTTTAAAGAATTAGGAATAGGTAAGCCAAAGTCTACTAAGATGAGCATTTAACTAGAAGATAGGAAAAGTAAGTATCTTATGGGCATTATAGAGGAAGTATTGGTTAATATTGATAATCTTATATTTTCTATTAACTTTGTGGTTTTAGACATAAAGGATGATATAAAGGTTCCTTTATTTTTAGCGATACCTTTCATTACTACCACTAAGATAATTATAAATGTACATGATGAAAAATGAATCCTTAGGGTAGAGGATGAAAAATGTGCATAATTTTTTTGTATAATTCAGTCTTTCATCATACAATTTTCTGATAAGACATAGAGTATGAAATTAATGTCTATTGTATTTTAAGTCCAATCATATTAGTTCTTTGCCATGAGAAATTGATTTCATTAATAACATTTATAAACTATTGACAAAGTGTCGATTCGCCTTGGTCAAAAATCTCTTACATAAATTCTAATCAGGAACAATAAAATATTCTTCCTAATTGCTTTAAGGTGATGAATCATATATTGATCACTCAACCACCTATATATAGTTCATATTATATTCAATAACTACAACTATTAAATTTTTAACAAATAATGACAATACAGAACACAAGCACAAATACAACAATTTTTGACTTCCTATGTTCATATTAAAAAACCTTTTATCTTCTTTGTACTTTCCCCCACTCTTATATTGTTTTTTTATTAGAAATTTTTTTAATTGAAGTATAATCAAATAGTAGAAGATTTATCTATTGTAAATAAATCATACTCGCTTCCTTACACGATGAAAAATATCGTTCCTTTTTTACAAATATTAAAAAGAAAATACGCCACATAAATGATTTCTTACCCCTTGTTTCATGCATCTGGTAAAATTCCTTCCTAGGATTGTCCTAGTCACCACCGAAAAAATCAATCTCATTGTTTGAGTTTCCACACCATTTCTTTCCTTGTGAATCTTGAACGCTTTCTACATTGCTTTTTATTGTTGATAAAGCTTGTGTTCTTTCCACTCCAGTTAGATTTTAAATAGATTATGCTTGAAACTTAATCACATATATCCATTTAGTTGTATATGTGATGTGAAAAATATTTGAATTTCTACAATATAAAATATTTTAGGTTAGAAGGAATCTCCTCAGTAAATTTTTATAATTTATAGTGATGAACTTCAAGTTTTAATATAAACTCCTTTTAACTTTGAGTTGCTTCTATCTCTATTTGGACAACCAATTTCTTTAGATAATATTTTTCCTTCTTAATTGAATAGATTATTTTCTTCATAGAAATCCGTTTATAGCAATCCGAAAGAAGAGAAGTTAAATTTAGTTTGTAATGGTTAAAAGTGACTTCCAAAGATAGTTGGTTGTTGATTGCAAGCAGCAAGTACAATATAAGTTCATTTTTGTCAAATTTAAAGTAGTAATAATAATTTTAGCTAAAAAGAAATTTAGAATAGTAATTTATATATGATTGTTCTCTTGAAAAAAAGTTTAGGTATCTGATATAAGAGTGTGCAGTCTTCCCACTACCCTTTTAAGGCCTTTCATATGCCTATTTGATAGTTCATGTATAACAGCAAAATTAAATATTGATCACCTGCTAGAAACAAATATAGAACACTTTCTATTATATTTATTTCTTTGTTTTCATACAAGATTGCGGGAGGGTAGAAAGAAGCAACAACTCTACATTGAATGACAAGGAGAAAACGAAGTTATTGCAATCTCTCTCGACCAAATCATAAGTGCAATGAAATGACCAAAAGATTTGCAAGTAAAGATGTACATACATCAATTCATAGGATTGCTCCCAATCGTATCTTTTTGAGAGAAACAGTAAACATAACGAATTCCCAGAAAGAACAGTAAACATAACGAATTCCCAGAAAGAACATGTACTCAAACCTTCATTTATACCGACTAATAAAAATAACTTGTAAATTTCCTAGTATTGGTTTCTAAGGAATATAGATATATCCAGCACTGGATGTATACCAGTTTACTGTACGTAGTTGCAGAAAGTCAAATAACCGTAACTATAGTAACTTTGGTCATTCTATGTAACTAGAGGTCATTTTTTAACCGTAAACTGCCTCTTCGCCCACAGACATTCAAAACCATTTATCCACTTAATGATTCCACAAGGGACGGCCTCCAACACAGGAAGAATTGCATTGTTGCCAATCCCCAAAGAATTTTGGAGGCTTCTTCCTGCCAAATCAGACAATCAATGGCTCAGCTTCTACCTCCCTCTCTTTCCTTGCTATCCAGTCTTCTGATTCTGCACAAACAGATTTTTTCAAAACCATAGGCAGTTCAACCAGAATTTAAAGCATAAACAACTGAAAAAAACTATCCATTCCACCAGAGCTTCAGAATCAGCACTAGGAGAAACTGTCGATATAGGCTTATGTGACATTGATAGTTCAGAGATAAGCGAAAATCAAACATCAGAAGTTCAAACGAGAATAACTTACTTGATCTTTGGCTCTCAGCAATAATCATGAGCCGCCTCTGCAGCAGCAAAGCCACAAATAGGAAAATAGAGCACATGCCAAACATCACTATCATTGAAAATGCATCAACCTTCAAACAGAAAGGTATACATCAGCTCTTAGAATAGAAGTATGAGAAAAATATATCCACTGGTGGAACAGTATAACAACATTATATAAACTTTGTACATTGAAAAAATACTCCAAGACATGGGTACTTATATGAGATCAATGGGGAGAATATGTTGTTTTATACAATAGAAGCTTACATTGTATAAAACAACGCAAACAAATATGTTGAGAGGAATGCGGAAGAAATTCATTATGGTGCTCCTAGCTTCCTCAGGAATATATTGGGACCTCATCTTCATAATAGATGGGCCAGAATATACCAACGCAGGCCTCAAAGGCACAGAAACCACCAAGCTGAATACATCCAGAAAAGGAGATGCTTCCACCTTTCACTCCAGTGGGCACCAAAATGAACTGTTCAAAAAATTCGATCTTTAATTTTTTTTCATCACCTTTACAAGGTAATTAAAAGCAAGAGGATGAATGAAAGGATTCAGAATTTACTACGTACACTTGTTATAACAGGAAGTAGAAGCGAAGCCGCAGAGACTATGAAAACAATCTGCATATAGCTCTCAACTTTCAAGGATGCCCGAGCCATTAGTCGAGATGCAATGGAGCTTCTCAACACCGAAGCCAACATGAAAGTCGCGAAAATGAAACCATGAGGAATTTCCTCACCATTGGGACTAAGAGCAGGAGTCCAGAGGAACACAAAGGTATACATTGATCTTCAAACAGAGACTGTATGGCACCCAGCAAAGCAATTTTTTCATCTGATTCAATGTGGAATATAAAATAAAAACTGAGGTAACTGAAATAATTGAAAGATTAACATGGAGAAATATATAGCAAAGGACGAGATGATAGTCACTCTATTTGCAAATTAATGCTGACTCAGTTATGTTATGCAAAATTCCTGTCAAATTGGAACTTAATGAACAATACACTACAAGAAGCATGCGAGGATCCATATAATGTAACCAGAACCAAGACAAAATACAAAAAAGAAAACATGCATATCTATATTTATTTAATTTCCTAAATCCTGATATGATATTAACAGCATGGAAACTAGAATAGAAAGCATGCAGAAGAAAACAACTTCTCCACTTAAGAATCTCACTGCTCTGCACCTAGCTAGAAAATAGAAGGGAAGGGAATCTTCATCAGAGTTCTATGGCTTTTGGTTCTCAACTCTGTATTTCAAAAATCCAACTGACAAGTATCCTAAGATTGTTTCCTACTGAAATTTGTTTATCAAGTTTATTTCATCTCATGGCCTGTGTTTAACCCATCCATTTTACATAATGGCACCTCTGCACCTGTCATCATCATCACCACCACCCTAACCTCAGTTAACATTCTGATGTGAGCATGCTTCCAATCTAAAAAGGGCAAGATATAGAGGAGTACAAGGGCACAAGGAGAGGGCAGGTGTATCTGATGGTGGGGAAAATAAATGGAGATGAATGGTAGAGGGAGGGAGGGGTGGGACTGACAGGTGCTAGTGAGACGAAAGCCATTATTGTGGAGGTTGTGGGTGGAAAGAGTGGTGATGGTGGGTGGCACTAATCATGGTGATTGTGATGAACAAGGACAATGAAGACTGATAGTGGTTGATAGTGTGGTTGTGGTGGTTGTGATGGGTGATGATAGTACAGAGGTGGTGCTAGGAAGCCAAATGGAGGTGCAGATGGTGACTTGTTTAGGGTATACAAATACGATAACTAGCTCTTGAAATATACATGAAAACAAACAATAAACACACTTGAAAACATCAAACTGATATTATGTAAAATGTGCTATGCTCTCAGAACTGATAATCGAGATGGAAAGTACAACCATTATCTGTTTCCATATAAATAGAGAATAGAAACTTGATCCCAAAATAACTTGCCAAACATAACCTAAGGGATCACCTGAAGCAATAGCAACAGCAGCACCCTTGAATTGGGTGAGCAAGTCCTTGTTCTCTGACGAGTCTCCATAGTTTTCACCCCATGTAGACATAATGATTGCCATGCCAATAGCAAGAAAGCATGCTGCAGCATCAAATGGAGCAACAGGGCCTAGTGCCAAGGTATCCACAAGTAGATTGCCAAACAATCCAGAAATAATGGCAACTAAACCATTTCCAAGAAAGATTGCCTTGGAGAATGTTACTGATAACCACTGAGGATCAAAACCCCTCTGCCAAATTATAAGACAGCAATACGAACCAGCATAAGCAGCAGATATTACAGAATCCTCTCAAGTGAAAATGCATACAATAACCAAAACTACTTTAAAAGATTTTCAAGTATGAGTACACTTATTGAGATCTTACAGACAAAATAATTGCAAAGGAAAACAGGTTCAATTGAGAAAAAGTTCAGAGTATTGATCGCAAAATTGCAGTGTAATAGGATCCAGGAAGCCATAGCAATCACCTCCTCAGCATGCATAGCAATGAGTGAATGCCATTGTACATGTAGAAAGTTAAACACTATCCTCAAAAGCAATAAAAAAGAAAGATAAGGAATTATAGCATTCCAGAAAATTACCCACCTTAAAGTGCTCAGCGACAAGCCAAGATTCAAAGGCTGAAAAGAGTAAAGAAGTGGCAATGCCTCCCAATACACGACCTAACATCAAAACTTTATACAGGGGAGAATGTTTGGTGACGCAGCTCAGTATGTAAGTGATACAGTATGTAATACATGCTCTCTTCCGACCCCGGCTTCCATGACACAAGCCAGTAAGAAGTTCCAAAAGACATATCGAATCCACAAGGTAAATAAGCTAAAACTAATAAACATAATCTTGCTGTTTATCAGCAAGAGAGCCAACAAGAGTTCCAAACAACATAGAGGATCCAAGTCCAGGAATGAAGAGTTGACCGATCTCTCCTTTCCCATAACCGTACTGACTGTATAAATAGTACACATATGGACCCTGCAACCAATCACCAGCTGTTCCCAGAATTAAGATCAGTGAGTCGCATTAGTATAAGCTGCTTGGCAATAGCCAGCAAAACTATAAGCTTTTATTATCAAACACGGATCCAGATACCACACTTCATATTAATCAAGTAAAAGAACATTCATTTCCATTTCAATGCAAGTCTCTAGCGACCCAAGCCATTGAGTGGTACAAGTAGTATTAGTAAGCAAATAACCAAATCACAGATCTAAGCAATGCAAGAGAACAAATTTTCTAGGAACAAAATCTCAACAAAGTGGATCAAACCCAGGTTAAAAAGAAAATTACATTGCCACGAATACAACTAGAAATGACAAAAACTCATAAGAGACGGAACGAAAAGAATAAAACAAAGGGCAGATCCAAAGCGTACCCATCATGAGAGAGTAGACAACAAGGTAATTGTTTTTGACAGCATTGAAAGCAGAGGATGTTTTGATGAGATCTCTGCTTGTTTTGGTGAATTCAAGGAGAGCGACCACAGCCGCCAAGCCCCCGAAAACAAGGAAGTAGATCTCCATTTAGTTTGCTGAATGATTTCCCGGGGCAGTTAGTAGTGATACCTGTTAATTACACGCAATGTTTTAAAATACATATTAGAATTTAAATCGATAAGTTAAAATTTTTTAAAGAGGTTAAACTGATATTAGGCGTAGTTTTAAGATTTAAAAATTAAATAAAAATTTAAAATATAAAATATAATTGAAAGATATCATAGTTATTTATCAAAAAAATTTAAAATTTAAATAAAAATATTTTAAATAAAAATTAATTAATTTTATTTTATAAAAAAGTATACATATTAATAAATTTATCTATTTTTAATAATAAAAATTATTAAAATAAATTCACCTAAAAATTAAATATTTTAATATTTTTACAATTAAATCGGTTCATTAATTATAAGCTTAGTTGGGTGAGTACGTTTTGTATTTTTTAACTTTGATAATATTAAACATATTTATTTTACCAAAAGTTAGGTAATAGGTGCGAGTGCGACTCACTATTTAGTATTTATCGATGTCTAAAAAATTAGAATAAAGATCATATTTTAGCCTTTAGGATTACAAATTTATATACGACAATAGTCTTCTGTTAAGTTGACCTGATAAATATTTATAATATTTTAATAACTAGTGACTTCTACAGTATTATGGCCTTGCAAATAGGAGGGCTTTGTTTTAAAAATTGGACCGGACCGGTCGGTTCGATCGATTCGATCGATGACCGGTCGGCTATCCCATCCGGTTCATCCCTAAAAATTGGTTCGCAATTAAACCAGTGAGAACCGGTCAATTACCGATCCGGTCTAGTTCGACCACTGGTTTAATAAATTATTTTTTTATTTTTTGTATATTTTTGTATTTTTTAATATTATTAATATTATATATAATTATATATAATTATTACATAATTATCCACTGGTCAAACTGGTGACTAATAAAGCCTCTGATTTGATGATCGGTCCGAATTTTAAAACACTGCAGAAGGAATTACATCAAATAACTTAAATAATAAAAGCCCTTGTGAAGGCAAGTGCATCAAATCACTTAAAACAACCCAGTTTCTTAATCTCTTTTGCCTCTTCCTCATAATGGTCAACCTTCATCAGTATACCGCTGTTGGGAGGTGGAGTAAACAAACCTTCTGACGAAGGGCCTATTGCTGTTTTTGTTTTTCACATACACTTTTGTGCTTGAAGAGATTGTAACAGCTGCTCTAGTTCATTCACAAAGTTTATTGCACCTCTTATAATAGATGCTTGGTCACCCATTTTGAGCATGAAAAAGAAAGTACGCACCCTTTTCAAAGTTTATGAGAGACCATGTTGTTCATCGATTCATCCTCACCCTTACCGCAAACTTGATCTTCATAAAGGACCTTCATGGTGGAATCGAAACCGAGCATTCTCTTGTGAAAAATTTCATTTTTGGTCAGCTTCTAATTGCCGACGAACAAATCTTGCGCCGATGGCTGGTTCTTCTTCTCTGCATCATCCACCTCCATATCATGGCTTGGAAGGCCAGTGTAGCGTTGTTTTCTATGTACTCAGGGTGGTTCAGTAAGTCGATCTTTAGGGCTTCTCTAATTTTGTCGTAGTTGTAGCTCCTGCCATTGAAACAATAGTTAAGAAAAGTAGCACTTTGTGGTTGTTAAGGTGATAAAAGGGTTCAGATCCAAGTCTTCGGTTTCAGGAAACAATAAAAAAAGAACAAGTGAAGGTGTTAGATGGAAATTTGCAACACCAGTAGATAGGAAGAGCACCACTGCCATGATAAGAAACTCCTGGAGTGCAAGGATATGTGTACTTGTAATAGTCATCACAATAGATCTTGCTAGGGCTTATTTCCTTGTTATAACAAAGACCCTAAGACAATGGTCCTCCTATTGCGACTATATAGCCACCTGCAAAAATTTCTCAAATAAGATCATTTCTTAGTGTGTAGTGTGTGTGTCCAAGTTTCTTTTAATAACTATATGAGCCATGTGCATTCTTGCGCTGCCATTGCTGCGGCTCTATATTCGACTTCTGTACTTGATAAGGACATCGTTGATTGTCTCTTATTGCACCAAGAGATTGCTCCCGAGCTAATGTTGAATATGTATCCGTTTGTTGATCGTCTTGTGTCACAATCTCCAGCATAGTCGGCATCGCAGTACCTTTTGACCTGACATGTACTATCTCTCTTATATAAGAGACCATGGTCAATATTATTCTTAACATACCTTAAGATTCTTCGTGCTGCTTCCAAGTAAGGCTTCTTTGGATTTTGCATATATCGGCTAACAACTCCAACTAAGAATACGATGTCTGGTCATGTGTGTGTAGTGTGTAGTATGTGTGTCCAAGTTTCTTTCTTCTATTCTTGTTTTTACAAATCCTTTGGTGTTTTGAGTTTTGTATTTGAGTCCTTTTATTAATAAAATTATCATCGTTTTTTTAACACTCAAGTTGTTGGACCCCGAACCTTTTTGATTAATTGAGGAATTGTTCATGATTATTCATGTATAAAGAAAGAAGAATTCATGA
>JANVCL010000214.1:24566936-24578919 GCA_026546855.1 Erythroxylum incrassatum | reverse complement strand
AAGGAACTACAGAAGATTTCAAAACCAGACAACTCCTATGAACTCTCTTACAGAGATCATCACTACAAATATTAGAGCACAACTGATTGTCAGTCAGTTACACCTTCATTGTAGTGGCAGAATGGCTTACATTTGGCGACTCTAAGCCTAGAGGAAGTTTTCTCGCATCCACAACACAAGCTATGCAGAATCTAATGTACAGCTCAGAAATACAACTTTGATTTCCCCTCCTCTGGGGAAATCAATAAATCGAGACTTACTTTAGTCAGAGGCATATCTGGATTATTTTCTACTCATCATCGTCTCTCTTCGCTTCATGGATAGATGTAGGCCAGTCGTGTGGAGCTCTGTTTCTCTGATCGATCTCCTTCCGGAAAGCTAAAATGATCGGTAATAAGGATCAAGGACTCTTAAACCTTACGCTCATTAAGGGAATCAGCAGTTACTTACCCATCGCATGTCGTATAACCACTCTCTCGGCTATCTCCTGTCGACATGATTCGCGTTGCTTTTGATACTGCCACCTGGAGAAGGCACATAGATCATATCTTTTCTCAATACTACAACCAATCAGAGTATTTTCACCTACCTGGTCGTCACCTCGTCGTGCTGCGCTTTCATCCCTATAGTCCTCTGCCTTCTGATTTTGCTGAATTAGGGCTTTTTTGTTGGAGTCGGGTGAAAGGGGAGTTGCTTTTGCCCTATCAATATGATACCCCCAACGGCACAGTTGTTTCTTTTGCTCTTGACTTGCTCCTTTGCTTAGCTTAAATGACGTTGCTTTAATTACTAGTCTCCTTGTCTTTTAAGTTGTGCTTTTATGCTGACTTATTGTACTCTTCTTCTTTGTTCCCTTCATTTTTTTATCAATGAAGTTTTTTAATTTCTAAAAAAAAAAGAATCCTTACCAAGTGTAACAGACGAAAATTTTACCATATAACAATATTCATAACGAGAGAGAGAAGACAAAACATATGACACTACTATTATGAGCGAGGCTACTATTGAAGAGGCTAATATTGAAGAAGAAGAACCAGAAGTTTAATATATTAAATGAGATAATTCTCTTTATTACAATGATCCTTATTATAGATTTGAAATGATATACTCTAATGTGTGTTAACTTTTTTACGGTATCACCAAGCAAATCGAGGGAGTACCATAAAGATATGAGAAGACAAATGGAATTGGTATTAAATATTAAAGAAAGAAGACCTTTGGATGAAACTTGGAGAAGTCCAAATAATCCAAACTTGGCTATTCTCTTACGCTGCCGATCTAGTTTTAGAATCCAACTAAAAGACTGAAAGAGCGCTTACTAAGAGAATCCAATCCTCTGCTTTTTTAAGTTTAACCTTTTATTGGGAATAATATTTTAGCTTAGGCAGCAGAAAGAGATGAGTAATTGAGAAGAATGGGCTTAAGGTAAAGAGTAAACACAATTTCGAGTTTCGGCCTTAATTAAGAATTGTTTATCAATCCATGGTCGTCGCAAAGTGTGCTCGAATGCATTTATGTCGAGACGAATACAATATGAAGTAGCTAACCGAAGTGTGCAGAACTCTGTCAAATATAGCGGTCCATATATCAAGACAGCACTTGCACCAGGAAATTTATTATCAACATCAAATGCATTATGACCAACTTCGAGAGGGGGACACTATCCTTTGTTTCTAACTTAAATTTACAATATCACTCGTCTACATGAACAAAAACAAAGAGATTACACGAAACATGAGGCCACCATGTATGATCAAACACTCCATGCTTTTTCTGTTTTCTCATGTAATACTACTTAACAAAATACAAGCAAATCGAGGATCTGATTCTCGTGAGAACTAGTAAAATGGGATGACAGGCCATCCCCGAACCACGTATAAACTCTATCAATTCAGATCCCAGTTGAACGCCACCTTAAACTGCAACATCCAGTAGCTTCCAGGCATGGGAGATTTTGTAGCTACTTCACATTTTCCTTTTTACCAATTGGTGAGGAAGCTTCCCATCCAGCCAAGATAAAAAGAATAATGAACACTTTTTCATGATGTACAGCTCTTTGCCCCAATTTACAAGGTGTACTCACTTTACGATGATGGAAAAGTTCCAGTTTTCAGGTATCAAGTTCCATCCCATCCCCATTTTCTTGCCCAGACACAGATTTCAAATGTTGCTGTAACTGTTATAAAGAAAACCGTATCACAAGATTAATTTAGTTATCAGCAAAAAAAATAAAAATAAAAAACTGAGACATGGACTCTCATGCTTTACAAATCCAAACAAATCTCTGGGGGTTCCTACAAGGGGTATTAGGTCAGGAGACACAAAGTATTGTTATTATTGTGGAAGCAGTGCATAAAAGACGGAAAAATAAACAATTACGATCTTGATTAACTCACTTGTGCATATTTTAGTCTTTCAGTATTAAGTTCTTCAATCACATTGCTCATCCTGCAAAATGAACATGTTTAAACAAGTAACGTTCAGAGAATGGTTTTGGGACGCAGAATCAAAAGAATGAGCAACAAAGTGCCCAACCTAGCTTGAAGCTCGGAGATCTTGAGTAGCAGTAATCGCTCCCTTTCAAAACCTGCTACCTCAACCTGTCAAATGAGAACATATTAGAGTCATAGAGAAACTTCAACTGCATCCTGGACTGGGCTTTTAGCCACACTTCTTCAATATATCTTTTCAAGAGTCAAATTTATAAACATGACTAGACGAGAAAATCCCAAAGAAAAATAATGAATGAAGGGAGCAAATCAACAAAAGGGTTATGAGTCCCATGAAGCAATCACAGAGAATTGGAATCTGTTTATACAAGCTTGCATCCTGGAATTTCATGACCAAAGGCTTAAACTTTTGTGTGAGAAAAATATTATTCAAACACATCATTGCAAACTTGCTGACAAATCACAAACCCCTCATAAAGGAGGGTAGTGCAGCTTGAACAAACAGATCTCTGAGTTGTAAATAATTTGATATCGTGCATAGCATCCACCTCAAAATTTTAAACTGTTAAATGAAGTTCTAGAGTAGTCCAATAATATTCTACCATTCCTAAACAGCCATATTGCACTTAACAATATATTCTACCACTTTCACAAAAGAAACCTATCATCCTTATAATGCACAAAACAGATGAGAACGGGAAAGAAATTGCTCAAGGAACAGCAAGCAATGGAAAACTGGATAAGCCGGAAAGTTATGATGGAAAGAGTGCTTACAGTTCCATTGTTCTCCGCATTGGGAGATGATACTAGCAACTTCCCATTTTGAGCAGCTGCTATACATGAAGCACCACAATAGATTCAATAGCTGATCTACCAATCTATACATAATGTATCATATTATATAATAAGAATTCTTGCACTCACCATCTGTACCCTCGACCACTTGCAAGCTGTTTAACAAATTTAAGATAAGGTCCTGCATCAAACAAGAAGTTTGAAGGGAAAGAAGTGTCCAGCTTTCAGTTGCAACAATTTTCAAGTCAATTATACAATCTATAACAATAATATAGCCGAGATGTGTTGCATCAACCACACAAAATTCATAATTTTACCTGTTGCACTGAGTTCTGCTGAAAAAGATTCTGAAGATGAGGCACAAGGACTGATGCAGGTATGTTGATATTCCTGAATTCGTTTGTTGATTGATTGGTGGGCTAAACCAAGCAACAAAAATGAGATGACATTACTTTTTTGGCAAACAAGTGTCATGTCTCGTTATCATAATATATCAAAGGTCATAACAACATTTTGTCCCCACAACCGAATCTGAAGACAATTCAGACAATAGGATATGCCCAAAAAGAAATGGTTAGAACACAAACCATTGGTTTTGATTCACATATCCAATCCCCAACACTAGCAGACTTTCTCAGCGGTGACCCCTGAGAATAACAAAGAGATTACATCAGAAGGAAATTTAAACCAAATACACAAATGCATAAGAAATATTGCAAAGAAATTGACCACCTACCTGAGAAGATCGACGTGGAACAGTACTTAATGGGATATCCTAAACAAGTTCTTCAGTTAGTAGAGACTGCATAGAAAATCAAGAAAACGTAAAAATTGAGCACTTACCTTTGCAAGATCTAAATTCTCAGATGTCACTGAGAATCGCCCTCTAATTTGCACCAGATTAGCCTTTGATTTGTCATCCAAACAATCTCTGAATCCTATTAAAAGATACCAATTAATGGTAGAGGCTTCTAAGTCCATCAACACATGTTATGCATTGATATAGTTCTCTCGTTCTTTAATTGATAACAATACTAAAATCAAAAGAAGGAAGGAAAAGAAAGACAAAAAGGGGGCTAAGAAATGATATTCTTTGAACCTCCTGACGGTTTTATTGGAGCTGATAAACTATTAGCTGAAGCACGGTTTGGAAGCATTAGAGGACCACTAAGGCTTGGAGCTTTGCGGATTTCACGGATGGCTTTCTCATTTGCTGGCTCACTTTCATTTTCAATCCTAGTGATCAACAAAAAAAAACCGAAACTCATCAATACTGGAGCATAGAGCAATTTTAAAACTTCTTATGGTTCATTTCAACTGTTTGAAGGCAGAAAATATAATAATACTTTTCATGAAAAAATCATAACGCATTTGAAGATTTTGATTCAAAGAACAATAGAAACTTCACACAAAATTAGTCACATATCATAGAGGAGTTAAACAAGAGAGTTAATCATGCCCAGTAGATATTCTTTTTTTCAAGATCCAAACTTTCTTCAACATTCATGTCAAATTGTTTTTCTGTTTTAAATCCTTGTTCAATTTACTATGGCAACAAGAATTACAAAATAACAAGCTGCACTGCTCAGAGTATTCCAAAGAGATATTGGATTATGTATTTCAATAAACTCTTAATGTGACTCACACTCAACCAACTCGGCCACAAGAATAAACCATTATTGGCAACTTACATGACAGACCAAAGCCAACTGAATTGAGTAGATGATGGTGAAACAACAATAAAATGGAAAGTCTAATTTGGGAGAAGTTATCAAAGACACCATTTCTGACATCATAAAATAGATTCAACAGATAATAATCATTATTCAAATATTAATAGAACAATCTACATGGTGTTATTTCTTTCACATGGTTGCCAATAACCCTGAATAAGATTTCTAAGTCATGCTACCTAGATGAAAGGGCGTTTAAGAAAATCACAAAAAAAAAGGGCTCAAGGTACTAATACTCTATACCATTTAGATAACCTTATCTTAGACAGAACAGTAATGTTATTCCATTGTACTCCATACAAATAAAACAATTACACCACAGTAAGAAAATAATAATAATTAAAGGAAATAAACCTTTCAGGATGCCCCCGTTCTGATGATGACAGATTCAGCACAGCACCTGGCACTAATGGTCCACTCTGAGTTTGACGACCTTTTGTTTTAGCCTTAATCTGCATTATTTCCTTTTCTGTGGTTGATGCGCTTACCTCGCTTAAACCATTCTTTCTTGGGTCATCTTTTTCCGGGTCTTGTAAGCCATTTTCAGGAAGCTTGCCCTTTCGGTCCAAGCTATCAGATTGTAGTAATTCATCTCCACCTGTTTGACTCAAGTACCCAACCTTGTGTACTATGCTATCTGAATTCATTTCCTTTGAACTAATGCAGGACTTGTTCACAATCTGCCAACCAATGGAAAAATCATAGGCTTACTATGACACTCAAATTGTAGTGCAGCCAGCAGCACTGAAAAAGTTCAGATTACAGCGCAATTATATTAACTAACTGGAAGGTAAAATCCAAATTCTAACCTTGTGACCAGCAAATGGTTTTGAGCTCTCATCATCTTCCCTTGTCTCGGGTATATCATCATCATCATCTCGCACCTAGCAAGATGATATGATTTATTCAGACTTACTGAGTCCATAATCATCAAGCAAGCTACTACTTGAAAGTTCTAAGTCAGCAGGAAAAACAGACTATTGTTGATAGTTTTACCAGTGATGCTTGGGCTTTCAAATCCTCAATATCAAAGTTCCAAGCACTAACTCCTCTCTGGTACTCACTCTGACAATGGGAAGACAAACTATTAATCCAAAGATCAGAAAGAACCAAATAACATACATACAGCTCTGCAGAGTAGCAAATGAAAAATGTTAAATTTTAAACCTAATTTCTCCCCAGTAGTAAACCTATTCCTGTAAATCTTCGCTACTGAAGGACTTAAGATTACATGTCTGTATAAGCAGAGTTGTTTCCTGGGTCTAGTTACTGTTATAAGAAGTTTCACAAAACATGCAGTCATGAATGAAGGATAGACTGATTATTGGTTTTATCATGTTACATTCTGTGTTGCTATAACACAATTAGAATTCAGAACTGGAGTTACCAATTACAATTTCATCATATGACTGTTACTTGGAACATTATTGTGCTTCATTATGGAAAACCAATAAATTGAATTCCAGTTGTTTCAAAATAACTAAATCATGCTCAGTACTGGGAAACCTTTTATAGTTTTAAATTTTTACTTTTTTCCTTCTTTTTTTTCCATGGACAAAGCAGAGAGAGAAAATTTCTCCTCAATTAATATAAATTAAAATTTTATTCCATAACAAGATGCAAAATAATCAAGGAAAAAATTTTAAAAAATCACAGGAGAGGGAAAGAAAAGGATAAGGAAGAATAAGTAAAAAAAGTGGAGAGAAAAATGTAAGAGTAAGACAAAAAGATAGTATAAGATATAAAATGGTGATTAAAACAAAAATGGAGTTCCTAGCAAAATAGGAAACCATATAACAATTTCATATTGAGAATGATGGAATTGTTAGAATTATAACACCAATGTTTGGTAAATTACAATAAGTGATATCTGGGATTTAATTCTAGTTAGTAAGTGATATCTGGGATTTAATTCTAGTTAGTACCCACAAATGCTAAACAGTTTCAAACATTAATAGGAAAATAGAGGGGGAGGATTATCTAAAATCATCCCCCAACAATTATCTTCCAAGTAAAATTCATGAGTGCTAGATTTTTTGAACAGTAGTAACAAGCATACCTCCAAAACAATGGAGAGGAAGAGTGACAGTTATGGAGAAGCCGTCAGAAACAGGAAATCCAATGCAGACGATTTGAGATAGAGACCAGGCAGGGAGAGAAAGAGATAGAGTGGGGAAATACGAGAGTATATTGGGAAAAGAAAAATTGTATAAGAGAGATAAAATGTGAGAGATTGTGTGGTAGATAACATAGTTGAATAGAGGAAACAAAGAAGTCAGGAGGAAGAGACATGGAAAAGAATCTGGGACATGGGATCGTATCCAAAGCATTGAGCTTGGAATTAAAAACACACTTAGTAACTAATAAAGAGAATAATTTTGAAAATAAGATGTCTCGATTGTAATTTCAGTTAAACATCCTATTTTGACCCTCAACTCCTAAATCCAAACACTATCTCAAAAATTCTGCAAATGTTAAATCGAACAATCTGTACAGTTGTGTATGAGATTTTATATTCACCTTCCTTTATTTTATTTTTCCTTTATAAGTTTTCCTTTTCCATAAATAAACTAGAGGCAAGGGAAAACTATATCCAGTTTAGTTAATATGAAAAAACTAGCTTCCAATTTAGCAAATCTTATAATCAAACAATCAAACTAGAGACAAGGGAAAACTATATCCAGTTTAGTTAATATAGAAAACTAGCTTCCAATGTAGCAAATATTTATAATCATTCAATATCATACTATATAACAACATTATGTCTATGAAAAAGAACTATCAAGATAAATATCGTAATTAAAATAAATTTTCTGAAGTGAAAAGAAACTTGAGAATATATAAAGAAAAATGTGAAAAGCATTTTTTAGTTTGTTCCCAAAAGTATGCAAATTTATTAAACTAGAAAACTTAGTTTCCAAATATACTTCCACTAATACAAAGATTGAATTTGAACACAGAATTTTGTTTTGCTTTTCCTCAAACTTTGTTGTATAATTGCTTTAGCTTTTTGTTATCGGAACATACCTAGAATTGCAACTTTGATTAAATTCCAATAAATCCACACACACTATTACTCTTATCATGGTCTCCCTCATTTTGAGTGAGCAGTTGAATACCCATGGTTCTGATATCAACCATGGAAAAAGTTACTGGTAGAAAGACATGCTTACTTTGGTGTGAACGATAATTTTCCCATTTCATAGGGTTATAGGTAATGTGCAGAAAAATCATCGATGAACTTTAATGTAGTCATTCTGATCAGTGTGAATTCCGGTCTCAAGTTGTCAAGCATAGAAGGAAACAAATTCCAAATCATCTATAAGCTAAGTCAGGAAATTGTGGAAAGTGAGCATTTTATAGTCAATCAATCCTCATATAGAGGCAAGTCAGTTGAAACGCTATTAAGAAGCATTCTTTCCTCATCCTGAATCAATTAATGTTGAGGCATTTTTCTAACCTGGGATAAAGCTTCTTGTTCAGCAGAAGGCATCCTTTTTAGAGCCAACTGTGCTGCATCTTTAAGCTGCAAATTTTGAAGATTGCCTCAGATAACTCTAGAAAGGAAACGGAAGTAAAGTAGCACTGCGATTCATAACCTGAATGGCTTTCACACGATTCCAAAGTGGAGGCAAGTCCGCAAACAACTTCTTTACAGAAAGCTCGGGAGGTTTTACATGTTTGAAAAATGAGTGTTTTAATAACTTCTCGGCAGTTGGTCTCTTTGTTTGGTCTTTCACCAGACACATGGCAACCATTTCTTTAAAAGACTGATCACAACTGGAAATCCTCTAATTAGAATCCCCATATAATGAAACCAAAAAGATCATTGAAAATTCGTACTCTCAAAGCTCTTTCATTATCTTACTAAGTAACAACAGGAAAAATGGACTGAGTTATTACATATAATTTAGTGCCGGAAATTAATAGAAGTGTTTATAATCTATCCGGAAAGAATTTCAGTACCTTTGAGAACTTCTTGTCACGATCATAATCAAGCCCTGGAGGGGCATTTTGTATGGTCATCAGAAGTACCTATGAACAGCAAAAGAAAACAATATAGGAGTCATTATAGTAAACTGCTTAAAAGAAAGTTTCTCTTCTCCGAATACTATGAAATGCAATTACCTTCATTGGAGGGTATTTTGAAAAAGGTGCATGCCCATGTGCCAATTCTAGAGCCGTTATACCAAAGGACCAAATATCAGCCCTATATAAATACAAAAACAACCAATAAGCGGTAAATCCAAATGGGATCTTTTTCGTAATTGTTCAATTCTAAAAGTTGCGACAACATCATTTTGCAGATCAAATTATAAACACAGATTAGTGACGCATAACTAGTTGAGGGAAAAAAAAAAAAGAAAAAGAATTTCCCAGTGAAATATGGGAGAAAGTGACAAACAAAAGTAGCATTGATCATTAAGTTCCATAACCATCAAGCCAACCATAGGCATGCATTTGTATATGGACAAAGACGCACGTATACAAAACATGTTTCTTCATGTATAGCAACTTGAAGATGCATACGTTTGGTCCCAAAGGCAAAGTTGTCCATATCCTAGGCATGTTATAAATTGTTCCCATGAAATTTAGCAAACATGTAGTAGACAATATAGAACTCACTTGGAATTATATCCACTTCCTGGCTGTAAAACCTCTGGTGCCATCCTGTGAGTAACAAAGTTCAAGACTGACAACTTTAGTTTCAATGATGCATCAACAGAAACGAAAGGGGAAAGGAATTCCTCTAACTGAACTTACCAGCAAGGGGTCCCTACAAAAGTATTCCTTGAACGTTGTCTATCACCCGTATCAAAAATGCATGCTGAAACACCAAAATCAGCAAGCTTTACAACCCCATTACTATCAAGTAGTATATTCCCAGCCTGTAAACACAATCACAATTATGAAAACAAACATCTTCAGCCAAAAAGTAGTTAAAAAGAGAAAGGAACATAAAACCCCTCATACAGTGAAAATCCACACAAATAATACACTAACCTTGACATCCCTATGAATATGCCCTTGTCGATGTAGGTACTCCAAAGCCTTGAGAGTTTCTTTCAAGATGGAACCAATAGCAGCTTCTTCAAATCCATCTGGATATGCAATCTTCATGAGATGTAAACAAGAACCCTCAGCCATAAATGGCATAACCACCCAAAGATTCCGGCCAACAACAAATGAACAAAATGCCTTAATAACATTTGGATGATCTATCAAACTCATTGTTTGGGCTTCCCGGCGTATGTCATCCTACAAAGAATATAGCACATTAGATAGCAGCTAAAGGAAATATGAGACAGAATGAAATAAGAATTATCATCAAGACGATAGAAATTTATAGATAGAAAATGCTTGCATAATTTTGCACAAATTTAAGGGGTAAATGATAGCAATATGAATTTCCCCACAAACACAATATGAGTAATAAGATGAGTAATTCATGAACAAATTTTAGAAAGAACAAGAGTTAATAATAAACAGGTGATCCAGGGGTTGTAATAAACCCACAAGTCATGAATTCCTCGATCTCATCTCAAAATTTCCTAAGGCAATGACTTTAAATACCAAAGTTTAAGAACATAGTTTTTTTTTTGGGAAATATAATTGTATTAAAAAGCATGAAATGTTCTACAATGAGAGTAGCATTCAGATGAAAAATGCAAAAAAAAAACATGCTACAAGGAGCAAAACCCCAGAATCAGTACAAGGAGGAGAAACCCCAAATCGGTTCCTAATCTGGGAACATAAAGTTGAAAATTCAAGCTGAAGTTTATTTACAGTTCAAATTTTATTAATGACATGATTAATAAAATTTTGACATGATTTTGAGGCATGAACTAATGACATGATTTTGAGGAACAAAATGCTAAACCGAGAAAGGGTCATCAATCATGATGCAAAGAGTTAAAACATCAATCGAAGACTTGAAAGGAACCCCAAACAGATGTTGACATAGATAAGCAAAAGGAAAGAGATCAGATGTTGTAATGGAATTAAAACCAGACTAAAAGCTCCTCTTCCACACCATAACATTTCGATGAAAAATGCTGCATATAGCCCACTTCAGGAATAAACAACTCTCTTTTTCCAAAACATTGCTTGTTCATCATTATCCCCATTTACACCTCAATCCCAAAAACTCAGTGAAATTCACGTCAAATCTCAAGTCAAGATGATATCAAAATGAAATTCGAAAGCAAACAGGATCTGAACAGACCAGATTACTATTGCAGCGATCGAGATCCAAGCACTTAACAGCGACGACTTCGTTGGAGGGAAGATAGATCGCTCGATAGACAACAGCACTTGCGCCATAGCCAACCTCCTCAAGAAGCTTATAGTCATTAGGATTCGCGGAGAAGGTCTTCTGGTTCGCGCCCATCCTTCCCATACTAGTCAAAAGTGGACCAAGGACAGAGACGGAGGAGATGTGATCGGAAAGGCCGAGTTTTTGTTAGGGGATTGCTTGCAAACTGACTTTTCAGAGAGAGGAGCGAAGATAGAGAGAGGGAATGCTGACGTGGAATGCAGCCAAGAAGTGATTGAGATGGTGACACGTGGATAAGGACATAATGTGGAAGTCTCGGGCCTACTGAACTGACTACCACCACTGCTTCTCATTATTTAAACCAACGAATTTTAAGCATAATTAATTGTATAAAGATGATCGAAAGGGCAGCAAAATAGCAAATAATGCGGAACAGTGCGCTTGGGTAAACGAATTTATAATCTATTACACAATCTGATAGCTTGCAAATGAGTTTCCCGACAAGTCAATTATTTAATTACTATATTTCATGGAAGAATCAGTGTATCGAATACCGTTCCGTACCGGCTGGTACCGGAACGGGTTCATATATTCCGGGACAAAATTTCGGCCAGTACCGGCCGTTTTCGGCCGGAACCATAAATTCCGGACAAATCCGCAAAAAAAGAAATAGTCAGGGACCAATTTGCAAATTTTAACAATCAAACCCTAAAAATCCTAACCCCCCC
>JANVCL010000214.1:24554452-24565507 GCA_026546855.1 Erythroxylum incrassatum | reverse complement strand
GGACTATTTTGCAAATTTTAAAAAGTTTAGGGACTATTTTATAAATTTAAAAAATATCCCGAAACGGTACCCGGTACCGACTGGTACCGGTACAGTTCCGTTCTAGAGCCCAATCTGGTACCAAGTCCAGTACGATATTCATAACATTGGGAAGAATAGGAATCAAGAATTAGGCAAACATAAAAATTAAGTGATTATCATGGATCATCACTTAATAGGTAAATAAAAGATAATTAAAAAATCTAGTAATAATCTGCTCAACTAGATGCCATAGTTGAAATTTATTATCAAATTTTAATTATCTTGATTTTTTGTTTGATAATCATTTCATAATCTTTACACACACTCTCTGTAGGATCGACCCAGACTCACCACAACTACAGTAATAAATCTATTTTATTTTAATCAACGTTAGGACGCGTTTGTCAATTTTGGCGTCAATGTCGAGGAGTGCGGAATTTTAATTTTTGTTTGTGATTTTAATTAGTGTTTTTGTATAAATTTGTTAGTAATTAGTTTCTTTTCAATTATTTCGTGATTTTTTCATTTGTTTGTTTTGTATTTGTGATTATAAAAAATAAAAAATAAAAACTATGAATGGAAGTAATTTTTTCTTTAACTCTTACTCTCAATCCTATAGCCAAGGTTGAATTGATTATCCTAACTTTAGTTATAGATGGAATAATCAACAAAGTTACTTCCATTATAGCTTGTAGGACATATAACAATTCCCGTACAGACTAGAAGTTTCTTATCACGATTCCTCATTATATTTTTTTTACGTATGTTTGTGTTCAGTTTGTTGGTTTTAACTTGTTTTTAATTTTCAATCAAAATGAGAGAGAATAAAAATAAAAAAACAATCATTTTCTTTTTTCCGTTGCTTTTAGGACAGTATGTTATAGCTTGTAGGACATATAACAATTCTCGTACAGACTAGAAGTTTCTTATCACGATTCCTCATTATATATTTTTACGCATGTTTATGTTTAGTTTGTTTGTTTTAATTTGTTTTTAATTTTTCAATCAAAATGAGAGAGAATAAAAAAATAAAAAACAATCATTTTCTTTTTTATGTTGCTTTTAGGACATTATAGTCATGTTGAATTGAATAGAGAATTTCATAAAAACCATAGCATGTGCATTTGCTCTTGTGATTGGTTAATGTGCATTATCTTTAGAAGAGTAGTGACTATTGGTAGATAAAGCCGGTGAGATTTTGAGTCTTATTAGACTGACAAATCCTCATCAGTCTCCTTGTCTTTGTTTATATCTGACCTTCATTACATGTGCATCCTAACTTTGCCTTGATTTTTTATTCGAGACCACATTTTTATCACATGCATTAACATCAAGACGATTAGGTATTCTTTGCTTTTTCAAACTACCTTAGCCAAATAGCCTACCCTATTGACATAATTTCTCCCTTGTTAAACCCCTTTGAGTTTTATACCTTTCTTTTGGTATAAACCACATTATATGCTTTTAAATTGAACCAAGTGTCCAACCTAAGCCTTAAAGTTAGTGGAGCATTTGTGATTGTTGAGTTTATGGATGTACAAAAGTATATGTGTAAGGGTGTACATATGTGTGGGTTGGTATAATATTGAGATGATATTTTATGTCTTATCATTGAATTTCCCATGTTAATGTAGTTTCTTTTAATGTTTATGTATAGAAAAAAAAGAGAAAAGAAAAAACAACAAAAGAAAAAGAAAAAAGGCAAAATGAAAAAGTATATGTTTAAATATAAGTATCAAGGAGGCAGTGCACACGTGTTGTTTGTTTATTATTAGTCTTTCCTCTTAAAGTTATAATGAATACGTTATTTAAGTATCTTGGTTATGAGGTGGATGTTGCTTTCAAGGGTCGCTACTTATGGTTACAAAATCTTGTTTATGATCAATTTTTATGAGTGATTTATGCTTTATGTGGTTTGTGTATATGAGTTTGACTTTGAATTATGAAACATCGTTTTGCATTCATCATGGTTGATGTACACAAATGTGAGTGAATGTTGTTTTTTTTTCACTTGATGTACATTAAATATTCCTTTTGTTTCACTAGCTTTGATGACTTTCATGCTCCTTTACCCAAATAAATCTCACTTTATCTTTACCCACATTACAACCTTGAAAAGAACTTTGATTCATGATTTTTGCATATGACCTTTAGTGGTGGAGAAATGAAATGATATGCAAATTTGTGGATTATTATGATCATGAATGGTATTGAGTGTACCTAGGGATATATTTTAGTTAAACACATTTTTCAAGTCTACCATTTATTGCAAGGTTTTTAAAGGTATTGAATGTTGATTGGTTATGAGTAAAAGCTTAGAATGCTGGGTTTTTGCTATAATTTTTTAAAGTCATTTATCTTTACTTATGATTATGTATTCTTAGGAAATATGGAAATTGAGTAAATGTTTTTGGGTCTTTAAGCTTAATTTTAATGATTTGTCTAAGGACAACCAAAAGCTAAGTGTGGGGAAAATTGATATTTGCTTAATCGATTATGAATTTATTCCATAACATTATAGTGATTATTGCTATGAAAATGCTTAAGATACTCACTTTGACTTATATGTGATTTAAGACACAATTCGGAAGCAAAGAAGTTAAAGTGAGTAAAAGACACTATATTTGGGCCATTTATTGAAGAATAATATTCACATGTCTTCATGGAGTAAGAAGAAGAAAATTAGAGCAAGAAGAAAACAAATTCAGTCCAAAAGAAGACAACCAAGAAGCTACCAAATAAAACAACACAGTAGTTGAAATGAAGCAAAAATAGTAGCGAGAGTTTGAGTGAGGGGTCTTCGGTGGAGGCTCTTACGGGGGGTTGAAGCAAAATTATTTTTAGAGCTTTTGGTTCCAATGAAGATGCTCTTAACCTTGGGAGACCCATAGAGGGGTAGCTTTTTGACATCGGTTCGAAGGCGATATCAACGCCGACATCCTAGTTAAGCATTCCTTAACTGTTTTTGTTATTTCTTTCTATTTTTAGAAATTGTTTATGTTATCTGATGTGTATAGATTCAGGTATTGTGAAAAGATGAATTTAATGCGTTCATTGGATTGTTTATTTACAAACTCACTGCTAGAATTTCGATATAATCTGTAATTGTTATATTTAAAATTCATGTGTAACAGCTAATGATTCCTAATCATTAAGAATAACATAACCTAATAATGCATCGTATATGGTTGTTTTCCTTGATTAATTGATTTTTCTAATTCTTAATACTATTGCCTAATTGAATCTAGAGATCGCATCCTAGGTTATTTGGTAGTTAGGTTTAATTAACGATCATATCTTGATTATACACTATCCTAGGGAAAACTCAAGTTAATTATTAACCCACGATTAATAGTTACTAGGAGAGGTTTGAGAATGACAAATCATTGAAATATGTTTAAATAGGGTATAGGTCGAGATTGAATCAAAGAATTAAGTCTTTACCGAATTCCCCACTTTTACCATTTTTTACATGTTTTCTTTAAATTGCTTTTGTTAATTAGTTTAGTTTTATTTTATTTTCTTAATTTTGAAAATCCAAACCCCCCAAAAAGAAAAAACTAAACATTAATTAATTTCATTTCATAAACTTTACATACACTTTTTATGGATTGACCTAAACTCACCACTGCTACAATAGTAGGTGTAGTTTATTTTGACTAGTGTTACGACTCGCGTGTCATGTAGCTAGTCCAAATTTCATGCCAAATGATAAGAGGAAAAAGGAAAACTAAAGAAGAGATGTTTAATGTTTTTAATGCTTTGATTACTGAGTATGTAACTGAGATTGCTTAATTAAAATTTTACTTTATTAAGTTTCCTAAGCCTCCCTTTAATAGTTAGCCATAAGATAAGTTATCCTCTTAGTAGATTGTGGTTAAACAAAACTAACATAAGTTTGTTCATCCTAGTAGCTCGTTCCTTAAGCAATTGAAGATAAGTTCTTTTATGAAATTTACTTCAACCAGATTAAGGTGTCTTCTGTGTTGGGATTAGGTTTGTAGTAGGGGGAATGTTCTATTGTGAGGTTAACCTTTTTGAGTGGAAAATCTATTGATCCCTATCTATGCATCCACTTTGGCTTGGTCTAGCACTAATGTCCCAATTTACTCTTACTTGGATCTAAGTGTAAAGTGTAACACCCACATACCCCCTAAGAGGGATATACAGGTGCCATACAAAATATAACTAAACAATCCATAACATTCCAAGTTTTTCAAGGAACTTGTACAAAAATATACTACATTTCATTCTTAACAACAGTTAACCTTATATATATTGTATAAATATCATAATACATTCTTTAAAAATTTAGATCCAACCTGTATTATAGTTATTACAAACTATATACACAAAATACAAAAGGTCTCATCGTAATGAGTACAACCCAAAAACGAACTGAACATTTCCAAAACAAAACATCTTCTTTTTTACCACTGCGCTTGTCTTTGTTCCAGTCTTTAAACCTTCTTATCAAAACTTACACGAGGCAAAACCACCATGCTAAGCATATAGCTTAGTGGGGAACAACTAAATAAGATATAAACTGGCGACTGTCTATAACAGTCGTCTAGCATTCATTTGTATTGAATCAGATCATATCACAAGCAATCTTTAATTGTTCATATTAAAGAGTAATCCAAGCATTATATGTCTCAAAATAGAATATGATTCATCAATACAAAACACATCAGAATAGGATATAATACTTTCAGATCAGAATATAACTTATGTCAGATCAAGATATGTCTTCTATTAAATTAGAACTTATCTTGTTTCAGAACAGAACTCAAAATCTCATAACAGGATATCATTGTGTTAGATTAGAACATAACTTATAACAGGTTAGACTTATTTGTGTCAAAACAGAATTTAGCTTGCATCAGAGTGGATCATATATCAGAACACAAATAGATTAGCCTATTAGTCCTTTTTACAAAAGTGGGTAACGAAACCAGAACAGAAGATACCATGATTGGTATCACAGAATAGAAGAGACTTATGTCTCAAAACCAGGGGACATTGTAGTGTCGATAATCAAGAGACACCGTAGGGTCAATAATTAGGGGACGCTGTAGTATCAATAATTAGGGGACATCGTAGTGTCAATAATCAAAGGACACCTTAGTGTCAAGTTATAGGAACAGCTGCAAACCCTTCTAGGCATGCCTATTTACCCACAACTAGGACTTAACAGGTTTAAAATGAAACATTTTACATTCAGAATCATTTGACAATGAAATAATGCATAAGTATTAATTTATCTTCTTACTCTTAAACTGAATATATTTATACACACTTGAACAAACTCATTATGCCTAGTGAATTTAAGCATTTGCATCAATATACCAATGAGACATTAAGTAATAACATTTTACATGTACTCACTGCTGGACCCTAAACTTTTCTATTAAATGAGAAATTGTTGGTGATTATTTATGTGTAAAGAAAAGGAGAATTCTTGAATTTGAAATGAAATAGAAAAGATGGTTTAGATATAAGATGGGTTATATATGAAAGGTTGGTAGTTAAAAGCAGGAAAATGTAATTGAAACATGTTCATTGAGCATACTTTGGTGTTTTAGCTATAACTTTTTCTCTAGTTATCCAAATGAGATGATTTTTGATTTGGAGTAAACTAGGGATATAGGGCTACAAATATTATGATGAAATCAAGTTTTAATTTAGTCTTTAGGAATTTCAATTTATGGATAGAAGTTAAGCATATAATATTGTTTCAGTATAAGAACAGTCAGAAATGTTTAGTGTATAAATTTCAAGTTTCTAAACCAAATTGAACAATTTTGGTGTTATTAGAAAATAAAGACAATGAGGAACATTTTTCTAGAAGGAAGTGTTATCAAATTCCTTCAATTTTCCCATGATCATTAGTTAAGATAGTAAGATTGTATAAGGGTGTTTTTGGTAGTTCACTTAAGCGTTTAAGTTACAAGGCATATAAGGAAGGGTAGAAGGGTTATTGCACACTCATTAAGGGTATTATAGAAAAAATGAGGAGTTGTCTTACTTTTTAAGAAGTGGAAAACGTGGATTGAAAGGGAGAAGAAGAGAAGAAATGAAAATTTAGAGAGAAACCAAGGAGAGGGTTCGGTTTTGAGAGAAAGGAAGAAGGAAAAGCTAGGGTTTCATCATTTCTTGGTTTTCAAGTTGTTCAAGAAGGGAAAAAGGAAGAAGAGGATTAAAGCTCTCATTTAAGCCAAGAAACTCTTCATTTGGTGAAGATTCAAGGCAAGTATGTGTTAAATCTTTTGGATTTTTGAATGGGTTTTTGTTCGAAGAGCTTAGGAAATGCATGGGTTTAAGAATTCTAATATCAATTTTAGTGAATATGTCTTATGGGTGTTGTATATGTTGTGTATGTTTTTTTTGTCGACTCTCTCTTAACCTAAAATGGTAGGTTTTTAAAAGAAAGTGGGTTTGGATCAGGATGCACAGTGGATGAGTTTTTTAAAAATGGTTCGGGTATTTGAAGGTTCGCCGCAGCGACAGGATGAGTTTGTCGCGGCAAACTTTTTTCGAAAGTTTTAGCTTCATTGTTCATTCTTTCGCCGCGGCGACAGAATTAATTTTCTTCGCAATGAACTTTTCCCAAAAGTTTTAGCTTGGAATTCTTCATATGCCGCGGCGAACTTCCTACTGCACCTGTTCACTTGTTGACTTGACTTCAGCCTTTCCTTGACTCTACATCTTCTTCTTAATTACCTTCTCTTTGAGTCTCCTACAATGAACGAATGGTAGTTTGTAGTATCAATTGTTCTCAGAAAATTAATTAGTGCAAGTAATACTAATTTGTGAAAATTTTCACTCTCAAATTATATAAAATAGAGGTAGACACTCAAGAGTCAATTTAAGCATAAAATCTAGAATTACGAGCCAAAAATTGTAGTAACAGTCATGAAAATGTCACCAATTTGTATAATAAACTTGGGCTCAATCATACGGTCAACCCATGTAAATTCACACAGTTCGTGTCTTGAACCTACAAATGAAATTGTCAGTCTTGAAGGTTACAAGGTCTGCCCGTGTAAATTCACACAGGCCGTGTGTTCCTAACGCAGAAGCATAATCAGACCCGAAAGTTATACGGTCTGATTGTGCAGATTCACACGATCCTGGTCTTATCCAAATGATAGAATTTCACTTCGGAGTCTTCACAAAAGTTATATATCTAGAGGTCCTTTTTCAAATTGTCTAAGAATGAATGCAATCCGACATCCCTAGTGGAAGTTATGCCAATTGTCCCAAGATAGGTTCAATATGATTGAGAACAAGAGCATAGTTGATTCTTTTGGCCATAACATCATAACCCGACCTCCAAATTAAGTGATTCTTTAAGCAATGGATTCCTAACACTTTTTACTATCTGTCCATAAAAATTTGTATCTTTTGGTGTTGATTTGAAAAATATTGATTGAAAGAAAGTGAGGGGTCGGTTGAAAGAACATGACAGGGTATGAATACACTTTGGATTTTTAAGCATATCTTGAGCTATAGAGCTCCGAATGAGATGGTTCTCATTTCAAAATAAACTAGAGACATAGAGCTACAATTATTTTGAAGAAGTCAAATTGTGACTACTGTGATTCCTCTGCATGGGCTCGCCCTTTGTGGTTTGAGAAGTTATGAGAATGATGATGAACCTATGATGGCTAATGAGGGTACATTAACATAACCCTACAAGGAAACCCGCTTACGCTTTATGAAGGTTAAATGAATTAACCCTATAAGGTAATACGCACACGTTTCATGATTCTGATAGGTGTTGGAAATACGAAAATAAGGAGTAATGAAGAAGATCACGTTTTATGATTTAGCAAGAGTTGGGTTTTCGAATCGAGACCCAACATATTTGGTATCAGAGCAAGCGTTGGTCTCTGAAAACAAGTGGGATCCAACACTCACCTAAGTTCCTAATTCACAAACATTCATAACTAACATATCACTTATATCATTTAAATCACATTTGTGTTCATAAGTATACTCCATTTATTTAATAACATATTAATTCCAAATTAGATACTTGTAATTAAAATAACACCTTCCATAAGTTATTACCTCAATTGGAAATCCAAAACCTATTCAACCTTTAACTAATTAATCTAATCTCAAAGTAGGTTCATTACAAAGCCTAATCAACTTTAATTATACCAATGTAAGGTATATTATCCCACTATGGTTCAATAATTACATAAAACAAAGATTACCATGTTAAGGCCATGCCCACGATCATGGGGTACATTCCCACAATCGTGACAAAAGCTAATGCATCGGTCCACGATCGTGGGATGAGTGCCATGATCGTGGACTACCCATTTTCCTATGAGTTCCAGATCCAAACATCTTCTTCCATAATTTAAAACACCAACATGATAATCCTTAAATCATGCTTCAAGTATACCCCAATTATATGCCAACTCCTCATCAATTTCATATCCAATTTCAACTCAAAATTACTCATTTGGTAACTCAAAAGCCATTGCCTTTCATGTAACAAAATCTATAGCAAAATTTGTCAAACAAGCATCATGTTCTAGACTTTATTATATCATCAATTCCACACATATTCCATTCCAATTCAAGTAACATAGAATTCCTGTTACAACGTGCCATCAAGTCAGAATTCCCTTAACTAATTAACTTCAAGTTCCTTTTTCAAATAACCAACCAAACTAGCCCTTCATGCAACCAATACACTTCCAAAATCTAGGTAGGTGTTGGATGGTCTTAACACCTAAAAGACAGCAGCATAATAGATAGCTTGAGGTAGCTTTTTGATGCAGTATATGGCAAGGAGTTTAGTGTGATAATACATCAAAATTGAAATAAAATTCAAAGCAAGAAGAGGGGATGATTTCGATGGATAGAAGCAAAAATGAGGGATGCAGAAACATCCTTGTAAGAGCTTAACACTTAAGCTGCTAGTTATCTCAATTATGCATTGCACATGTCATCAATGCGTGATTCCCATTTGTTCTCCATTTTATGCTGCCAATTGTCATAATTCAATCAGGCCACTTATCGCTTAATCAGTGCTGCCACTTGTCATATATACTTCCATTTGTCATTTAATTATATTGCCATTTGTTAATGCCTAAACTTTGCTAAATGCCATTCAATTTTCACGTACCAACTTATCTTACCATTTGACATTTTCCTTGTCTAAACGTACATTTTAATACCTTAATTCTTTAATGGTAACAATTAATTCCAAGTCACTAAGTATGATCCATTAAACCAGAAATTCAAGACATATACAATTCACATTCGATTCATATGACAATTTTAACACCTATCTCATTTATTTTCATGGACTTGTGTCATTCCAACTATGGTGTAATTTAGGGCCTTACAATTCTCTCCCTCTTAAAAGAATTTCAACCTCGAAATTAGACCTGATGAAAATAGCTAAGGAAACTGAGCTCTCATGTTTAATTCTGGCTCCCATGTTGCTTCTTCGAGTCCATGGAGTTTCCAAAGTACTTTTACTAGACGTATTTGCTTATTTATGAGTTGTCGGACTTCTCTGGCCAAGTTAGATGTAGACCCTTCCTTATAAGATAAATCCGATTGTACTTGAATTTTTTGTATAGTAATCTTATGTGAATCATCAAACCGATATTTTCTCAACATAAAAACATGAAATACATCGTGCAATTTGGCCAATTCTTCAGGAAGAGCTAACTGATAAGCTACTAGTTTGATTCTCTTAAGAATATCATAAGGACCAATGTATCGTGGGCTGAGCTTACCTTTCTTCCCAAACCGAAGTATGTGTTTCCATGGTGATACTTTCAAAAATACCTTATCACCTACCTGATACTCAATATCTTTTCTTTTTAAATTAGTATAGGACTTTTGCCTATCACTGACAGCTTTCAATCTTTGTTGGATAACTTGAACTTTCTCTTGAGTATCTTTCACAATATCAGGCCCGACTATCTTGTTCTCACATAATTTAGTTCAACAAATTGGAGTTCTACACTTCTTAACATATAGGGATTCATAAGGCGCCATGTCAATACTAATCTGATAACTGTTGTTATAAGCAAAATCCGTCAGAGCAAGATAATTATCCCAATTTCCCGAGAATTATAACCCGCAACCTCGAAGCATATCTTCCAATATCTGAATAACCAGTTCAGATTGTCCATCTGTCTGGGGATGGAAAGTAGTACTGAACATCACTTGAGTACCTAAAGCCTTTTGCAAATTTTTTTCCAGAATCTCGAAGTAAATTGAGGATCACAATTAGAATGTCAATGGTATTCCATGCAACCTCACTACCTCATTCACATATATATCTTCAAGCCTATCCAATGAATAATTAGGACGAACAGGTGTTTGGCTGTCATTTAAAAAAGAGCTTTTTTGAAAGAGTTTCATACAGTAGACTATTTGACAACATAAAATAAAAGCACTTTTAATTTTAACTATATTTTATTTTGTAATAAAAATTATTTATGCTTAGAAATATTATTTAAAGTATATTAAACAATATGCAAAGAATAATATATTAATTATTATATAATTTTAAATCATATGAAACATAAATAAAAATATGTTTAACCAAATCTTTTATATAGATTATAACATAAGTAAACTAATATCGAAAATAAATATTAAAACATATAAAAATAAAATAAAATTATATAAATACCAAAATAAATATCCAAGTTGAGTGACCGCGCGTCGTAACGCTAATCAAAATTAAAAATAACTAGACTACTACTGTACAGTGGTGAGTCTAGGTCGATCCCACAGAGAGTGCGTGTAAAGTCTAAGAAATGAAATTAACTGGTGTTTACGAAAAAGGGAGTTTTGGGATTTTTGGAAGGAAAAATAAAAATAAAACTAAATAATAAAAAATTAAAGAAAACATGCAAAAATAATAAAAATGGGGAATTCGGTAGGGACTCGGTTCTTCGGTTTAATCTCAGCCTAAACCCTAAGCAAGTAAATTTTATTAATTTGTTGTTCTTTAACCTCTCCTAGAAACTATTAATCGTGGGTTAA
>JANVCL010000214.1:24507717-24534021 GCA_026546855.1 Erythroxylum incrassatum | reverse complement strand
GATTGAAAGCGTTAGTCGTGCATGACTCCAGAGATCCTCATCACTGCTGAAGTTCTGACGTCACCCATAGCTGTAGAGACTGCGGATGAGTTAACTAGGAAGTGACCGGTAGTGGTGAATGATGGTCGAAGGTAGAGAATGGCGGTGGTGAAGTAGTGGATGGTAGTAACTTCAAAATGTGTTGTGTTCACCCCTCTATGTATATCTGTAGTCGGCCCTTCTTCATGACCTAATTCGGCAAGTTTTTAAAGGAAGGGGTCAGGTCAGGTCGAAATAATGAGAGAATTTTCCATTTAAAGTCTGTGCACCCGTCTGCTCGCCGCGGTGAGAGGATTTGTTTACGTCACGGTGTGCTATTCTTAGATTGCTCGCCACAGCAGGATAATTAACAGACGTCGTGGCGTGTTGTTCCTGGCTCGCTCGCCGTGGCGAGAAGATTGGTATACACCGTGGCGTTTCTTCTTCTGGATGCGCTGCAACATGCGTGAGGGAGCTCACGTGCTGTTGACTTTCTGATCTTTTTGATTCCTTTTTCTCCCACAATATAAAATAAAAATTTGCAGTATCAATTGTCCTTAGAAAAATTGTAATGCAACTAATGTCAATTTGCAACAATTTAACGAACAAATTGCATATAATATGAGCTCACCATAAGGAACAATTTCAAGCACAAAATCACAAATTAAGAGTCAAAAAGTATATTAACAGTCATGAAAGTGCAACCAATTTATAAGATAAACTTGGGCTCAATCAATTTTATAGATGAAACATGCCTTAGGGAGATTCATAAATCCATCATTCGATCACGTTAGATATAATTCAAAAGTGAAAAGGCATAGAACAATTTAGTTTGAGCATTCTCTAACAAAGGTTTCCTTTATATTATTATTCCTAAAGGGAACTATAATGGTTCTTGGAGACGTGTTCTTTATAATGGAGAAGAAGATGAGTGCTTTAACCATCTTGTCTTCCACTTCACATACTCTATCATTATATTGAAAAACTTGCATCTTCTCTGCAACTCTAACAACCATCTAATTCTTTAGTTAGACATAGTTGGTTGGATCTATCAAAACTTATGCAAAGGTGATATCCTTATCTATAAACTTGCTTTTGCAAATGTTATTTATTTTATAAGTGTAAGTAATAAAAGAATTTTTTAAAGGCCAACTACTATAAGCTTCAATATTCTCTAAAAATTGATATATGAAACTAGGATGCAACTCATCACTCATAGAATCTACCTTATCTATAGCTCAAATCAAGCTACCAAATTGAACATTATCAGACTATGAATTTGTACTAATCTAAGTCATAAATATTCAACTCTCTAGGGAACTTTAGAGTAAGGATCCCCAAGTTAGGCCATCATGATTATTTGCATGTTTATATGCTTCCTATCAAGGATGCTTGGACATTATTCATAACAAGACAGTATCACCTAAATTCAACTCTAAATATTCCCATTGACAATGTTCCATACTGTGCCCAATTAAGAAGGGATATGGAACATGACATAGTCGCAACTTAAGCTAAATTCAACTCTAAAACTTGAAAAACAGAGACAAAAGAGATGGCAAACTCACACAATGCAGTACAAAACAGTATCACCAATTGTAAATGAGATGAAAAACTCACAACTTTTGTCATTCAAAACCATTTTCATTACATTTTATCAATAGGGTCGACACAAAAGTAGGAGCTTGAATCAACAAGGGAACTGTAGGAAGACTAAAAATTGACAAAGATTTCCCCTTTTTATTTAACTTTAGTTCCAAATTAAAGACTATGAAAGATTACGCTAAAGTCACTAATATTTATAGAAGATGATAGAAAAAAATAAACCCATAAAATTAAAATTCGGAATCACCTTCAGTGGAGCTTTCTTCAGCCTCGCTGACGATGCGTCCAAGACGAGAATCAATGGTGGCCACTGACCGAGACTAGGAGGAAGAGGATGAAAGGAAGTGAAGTTTAAGGGCTCCGGACTGCAGCAACTGGAGAAATCTATAGGTACCTTCAGTTCCAAATTAAACACCAACTTCGAGCTTTAGCAAATCAAACACGAAGAAAAAAACTGCAGTACTAGCCATCGAAATGTATACCTTAGGAATCAACACGCGTGAAGGAGCAACGGCGGCGACATTGAGACGAGATTTGAAGTCGTCTGCTTTTGTTGAGAGAGCGCAAAGAGTGGTCTGTGAGCGTGGGAGGGAAATTTTTCAAAACCAGCTTTCAACCCAATGCATGTTAATATTTCTTAAACGACCGAGTTCTGATTTCTTTACCAACTCTTCCCCGACGTTTGGTTCACAATTAAGTGGTAATATGTATTTGGCCACGTTTTAATTGTACAACGTCTCAATTAGTACATCCTTTCCGCGTCGATTGAATATAACGTCATAGAAACCTTGCCCTTTTACTGATGTTTCAAAAACGTCACGATAAACTTATACAATCTGCAACGTTTCCTCAGTCAAACGTCGCAGATTGTCTTCCTTTTTTGTAGTATGGGAATTGGAGTAATACTAGTATACGTGGTCTCATAAGTGCCCCTTCGATTTCAAGTTGTAGATGGTTACTAGGAATTCAAAATCCCTATAATCTTGATCTTTTGGATTATTTTGGACTTTTTACACTCTAGACTGTATATATTTTTATATAAGGAAATCATTTAATTTTGAAAAAAAAAAGATTTCTTCCCTAAAAAAAAAAGATTTCTCTTTGGCGGTTGAACCATTGTGGACGATGAGGGTTAAATATTCCGAGAAGCCTTGATGCTGGACTCAATGTAGAGCTCATATTCTTAGCGAGACAATTTTCCCTTATCTTCATGCGGATCAGTTGTTATAGGTCAGATGCAGTAGTGGCTTGGTTCTTGAAAATATTCCTCTCGATCCACAAGGAATACATAAAACAACTGAACATGAGTTCGAAGAAAGTAGCATCATTCTTGTCCCTTCTGGTTCTGGTGACGCTAAGAACCCATCCAATAGTGTTATCCGAATTGAGATCTTGGAGTTGAAGGTTATAGTGTACAAGCGACGTTTACCAAACGGAGATCACATAACCACAACGGACAAGGATGAATTTTGGGACGTTATTTGTGAACCAAAGCAAGCCATGTCATACAACCGTATGGTCTTAGATGACTCATGATAGCATTGTCAGGGAGAGAGGTCGACGTATTTTCAATTCAGACGACTTGTCCTCTTTCATGTGTTTCGGTTTGTAACTAAAGAGATTCTATCTAATGCTGACAAAAGCTAAAGAATTAGTTAGTGTCTGTAGACTTCAAAGGGGAAGAGATTCCTAAGACAAATTAGATGAACTATAATTAGTCTTATTCAAAGCTGTGAGTATTCCTGAACAAATTAAGAAATATAAAACTGGAAGACGTGCTTCATTAAAAGGATTAGTAGAAGCTACTTTATTTATGACGATATGACATGTACATTAGTACATAAACATATACAAGATACGATGTTAGCACTGAAAGTCCCGCGATTTCTGTTAGCCAATTATTAGATTATGTGTTAGGTGATGGGAATTTGCATCTGATATATTTAAAAGTGGAAAAGTACAATACTTCCGAGTCCACTCCTGGCATTTATATATTCTAATTAATTCAGCTTAATCAGTAAAATAAGTAGCCAAACAATGTTGAAAGCGCAACAGTTGGGTGTGCCAAAAGTAGGGGCTGAAGAAAAGGAGGTAGCAGTCACTATCTCCAACATGTACAAGGCTGTTGATTGAGGGTTCAGATTTTATGTCTAATATTATGGTATCTTATTGTGTCCAATAAATCTTGGCCGTTTATTTATGTGAGTCCCGCATGAGACCCATGTAAGACCTACAAAATAAATGGTTGAAATTTCATGAGACAGAATAAGACAGAGTAAAACTGGACAGAAGATCGATAGAAGGGGAGCCTTTCAACTTACAATTCCAACTCTTCTCTTCAAAGAAACTAATTTCTCTTTTTCACTCATTCACTATTCACTTATTATTAATCAATACGTTGAGGCCCTTCACATGTTATGTTGGCTTTTAATCTTTCCGGCTCCCCTCTATAAAAACTTGACATCAATTAATTAGAAATGACACCAAGGAAGCAAATTCTAATTTACACTTGGGAGGTTTCGGTAATTTACACTTGGGAGCAGGGCGCGGAGTGAACTAAAAGCGAAAGAGGCAAAGAGAACCAAAACCAATCGAAGCAATATTATCCATCACTTCTCCAATGCATTGCATGAGTTAAGAATGACCCACCTCATGCAACATCTTGCTAGATTTTCAACGGTTGTGTTAAGTGTTAACTCCACTTCGCTATCCAAATCAAGAATCGCACCTCCTGACATAACGCTATCATAAACAGCCGAGTGGAGGAGAAGTAAAGAAGACCACAACATCAGCTTTTCATGCCGGCCAATGGCTCTGAGGACTTTCTACTTAAAAACAGCTCCCTGTTGCTTGTTATTTCGGTATCCCTTCATGTTCCTCCTCCCGAGTTTCCGTGTCATTTCATGAATCCTAGGTATATTGTTATTTAGTTGAGTATTTAATACTTCACAACTTTTTGCTAGTCTTTACTATATATATTACAAACAAAAGGGTTAAAGTTTTAGATGATGAGGTGGGTTAAAATCTTAATGATCAAGTTATAAAGTATTAAAATGGCTACTAACTAGTTCTTCCCATTAAAGAAATATATACAAATATAGTGAGGAGAATCTCATTGGAGAGTCTATATATATGTTAGACAAGTTGAGGGGAGGCCATTGTCTCAACTTGTCTAAAAACTTCGATAAGCTAGCAGCCTACCTCAGAATCTGTCCAAATCACAAGATAGGTCATGATTTAGAGTGTGTTCAGCTTGGTCACCAAAGATTCAGTATTGCAGAGAAGTAGCAAATATCAGAAACAAAGTGAGTCTGTGAAACCATGCAAATTGACTCTAAATGCTTTACCAGTTATCTATTAAACTAGTGTCTCCATTTCAGATTCGTGGTTCTAATCTGATATTTATTGGTGATATATTCAGATTCCCGAGCTGGAGACCATGAACGTGGAAGAGGAAAGGGAGAAGAAGGAGATTGATGATGAGAGAGAGTCTGGCGTGGATGAACCACAAGTTGAACCAGAAATTTCAATAAGGCAGCAACCATGGACGGAGCAAATCACAGTGAGAGGAGTGATAGTAAGCATATTTATAGGGGCCATCTACAGTGTTATAGTCATGAAGTTGAACCTCACAACCGGGATGGTTCCAAATCTAAACGTCTCAGCTGCTCTTCTTGCTTTTGTTGTTGTCCGAACATGGACAAAGCTGGCACACAAGGCAGGATATGTCACCAAACCCTTCACTCGCCAAGAGAATGCTATGATTCAGACAAGTGCAGTTGCCTGCTTCAGCATAGCTGTTGGAGGTTTGAACTTTGAAACTTTGGCTTAATAAGAAATTTACAATTTACACACACGCACACCCAGTAGAACTTCGATCCTCTAATTCAGAAGATGACCTAGTTGTTATTTTGGAGTACAGGTGGATTTGCTTCTTATCTTCTGGGATTAAACAAGAAGACTTATGAGTTGTCAGGAGTTCAAACTGAAGGGAACTCCCCAAATGCTGTAAAGGACCCAGAATTTGGTTGGATGACTAGCTATCTTTTCGTAGTTTGTTTTGTTGGACTTTTTGTCTTAATTCCACTCAGAAAGGTACTGAAACTCTAAAACCTTCAGCTCTCCACATAAATTCCTGACTATAGGATCTTCCAAATGCCTTTTCCACTTTTTCATTGAAGATACTATGTAGTGGAGAAACAGTGGGGATCTTAATGGTATCATGGCTTAACAGTTCCTTAACGCTACTACATAAATTCGCTTTCAATTAGAAGTACATATTTATTGTGATAAACTGAAAGTACATGTTTTTGCACCCTCACATTGAAATGAATGAATCAGCAGACATTTCTATTTGAAAAAAGTTCTGTTCTTAAACATACTTCGTTTGCTTTTGATTTGTTTATTGAATTGAACGATTTGAGATGGTTCCGTTGGGGCAGATCATGATAGTAGACCTGGGGTTGACTTATCCAAGTGGCATGGCTACTGCTGTCCTTATCAACGGATTCCACACCCGAAGCGACAAGATGGCCAGGTAACCAAAGTTTATAATAGGAATAAATTGTTCACTGATCTACCACCAACTCATTGCCATGAACAAAACCCTTGCTTTTCATTTTCCTTATTGCAGGAAACAAGTCCGTGGGTTCATGAAGTACTTCTCAATCAGTTTTTTGTGGGCACTTTTCAAGTGGTTTTATTCTGGAAAAGACTCGGAAACATGTGGATTTGCAGACTTTCCCGTACTCGGATTGCAAGCTCGCAAGTTCACGTATGTGTCAATTAGCATATCTATGTCAAACCCATCCATTCTTGTGACTAATTGTTTTTTCATCTCAGATTTTACTCCGACTTTAGCACTACGTTTGTGGGAGCTGGGATGATTGTTTCCCATCTAGTGAACATATCTTTGCTTATAGGAGCTGTCCTCTCATATGGGATAATGTGGCCACTTATTGGTCAACTTAAGGGACACTGGTTTCCTAATAGCCTGCAAGAAAGCAGCATGAAGAGCATATATGGTTACAAGGTCTCTCATTCTGTCTCTCTCTCACAAACACACAAGTTTACATAAAACAAAATTTATGATTCTTACCGAATTAATCAATTTGAACAGGTTTTTATATCGGTTGCTCTCATCCTGGGAGATGGGCTCTACAATTTCGTTAAGATAATGGGTTACACAATCATCAATATCCATGGCAAAATGAAATCAGGTATACAATTAAAGATTGATTAACGTTGTAGAATTATACCATCCCTATTCAAGAACATCACTTCTTATGATCAGCCGTCAGCGATGAAAACAAAGGTCTTGAAGATCTAAAACAAAACGAACTCTTCCTCAGAGAGAAGATACCCATGTGGATAGGAGTCGTTGGGTACATTGTCTTTTCAATTATGTCCATAGTTGTTGTGCCAATCATATTCCCTCAGCTCAAGTGGTACTTCGTTGTTGTTGCTTACATTCTTGCACCATCCCTGGCTTTTTGCAACGCTTATGGAGCTGGCCTCACTGATATGAACATGGCGTATAATTATGGCAAAGTGGCTCTCTTTGTACTGGCTGCATTGGCCGGTAAAGAAAACGGCGTCGTGGCTGCACTAGCGGGGTGTGGGATCATTAAATCAGTTGTTTCGGTTGCTTGCATCTTGATGCAGGATCTGAAAACAGGCCATTTGACGTATACCTCTCCAAGGGCTATGTTCTTGAGCCAGGTTATTGGTACTACAATCGGCTGTATTATGACTCCTCTCAGCTTCTTCCTGTACTATAAGGCATTTGACGTTGGAAACCCAAACGGGGAGTTCAAAGCTCCTTATGCATTAATTTACAGGAACATGGCAATTCTAGGTGTTGAAGGGTTCTCAGCTCTGCCCCGCCATTGCTTGCAGCTCTGCTACGGCTTCTTTGCTTTTGCGGTAACAGTCAATCTGGTGAGAGACATTTCACCACCAAAGGTCGGGAAATGGCTGCCACTTCCAATGGTCATGGCTGTTCCCTTTCTAATTGGAGCTTACTTTGCCATTGATATGTGTGTCGGAAGTTTGATTGTATTCGCGTGGCAAAAGCGCGACCCCAAGAGAGCAGAGTTGATGATTCCAGCAGTTGCCTCTGGATTGATTTGTGGAGAAGGGCTGTGGACTCTTCCTGCCGCTATTCTAGCCTTGGCCAAAATAAAGCCACCTATGTGCATGAAATTTGGCGATACCTAAAATCTCTCCACATTGTACAATAAACAAACCCACCAGTGTACCCAAGAATCATATAAATGCAATGCAAGTATAAAATAGGTGCCATGACACGTACCATTTGCTATTTCAACCTTCAGTTGAGTCTCCGTGTCATCTTTTTTTGAAGTTGTGGGAGGAAGGAAACGAAAAGAAAGAGAGAAACACCAAGAACTATGAATGAAAGCCGAAAAACGGAAAGGGAAGTGAAGCATACGGCCTTTTAGCTGATTGCACGTATAAAACAACTTAGAAATGTTTAGGAAAAGGTTGACTGGGTTTACAGATTTAACTCAATCAATTAAAAAAAAACGTTTTGAGTATAGGAATATTTCGGTCAACTGTTAAAAATGTAATATACAAAAAGTCAATTATACCATCTATTTTATTCTTAAAACATAACCATCAAACATGTGACAGGAATTGTGAGTCTTTTTATTTCTTTTTTTATTATTTTAAGCTTAATTAAGCAACTACTAGCTTTATCAAAAATTTAAAATTAACTATAATTATAATTATTCTACTATTAATTTTATAAAAAAATTGAAATTAAAATAACAAAAAAGAAAAAAAAACACTAAAATAAGTATCAGGACACTTATTTTGATTTTTTTTTGTGTTTTTGTCATTTTGATTTTAATTTTTTAAATAAATTTTACGATAAAATTTCATCATTTCACTCCCTTCACCTAAGATGCTTTATAACAAACAGCATAAACGATGAAACAGTGGATCAAAGCTTCTAACAGTGATTTTTCATTAGTGAAATTCCCTTTAAATTGCAAATATCAACACAATGTGCAAGCACCAAATTCCCTTTAAAGGAATTCCAAAACCTTAGGATGTCAAGTGAACATTAGATCAAGTTAATTCCACCTATTCTACTTCATTGAAAAAGGAAAATTTCTAATTTGGGGAGAATACAAGTAAATGTACATCTAATTGATAACGTATGAGAAAGCATATTGCTATTCCAAAAATTTTATAATGTACAGAACCCTTATTTAGATCATCAAATTCAATACATCAATCATTACTCTTGATACAACTCTGCAGTTCGCTGAGGTAATACATAAGAAGTAATCAACCTGTTATAATACCTGCCAGAACTTCACTCTTTCCTCGAGCATATATTGTGTAAACTAGGCGGATAGCATCCAGCCATCCATCTAAAGATTCCCATGAGTCAGCAATCTGCAACATCAATGCGAACATCAACCAATAGTTATTTGTGTAAAAGTAGCCCCATAACTAAATAAAACATCCTAGAACTCAAAATTCAGTTTAATGCACTTTCCAAAGTCATTCAAGGTAGCCGAAAATGAACTATATTTGGAGTCCTAAAAATAGAAAAACTCAGTTTAAGTTCTCTACATACATTTTAGATTAGTCATGGATGGATTTGTTCATAGCAACCCCCAAAAAAAAAAAATTTTTCAAGGAACTAAGAAATCCTTCAAAACTGGATTGTTTTTGAGCTCTTCCGTAGCAACTCAGATTATTGTATTTGAGATCTGCCACAGCAACTCATTATCTATATTCTGCTCTGCCATAGCAATTCATTTTTACTGCTCTTCATTTTTCCTACTGCCCATTGTATTTTCCGCTACATTTATCTATACATGACTACACTACAAACAACCAACAAGTGCTATCAGAGATCAAAAATAAAAAGAAAAGAAAATCAACATGCATTGTATACTGAGGAACATGAAAGGAGATTCAAGGAAAGAAAAGGCCAAAAATCTGTCATTTTCCTAACAATCTTGTCGGGCAAAATAAAGCCAGTTTCCCGCTTGATGCTGATAAAATGAACTACGTTTGTATTAGAGTATCCGAAACTAATCAGCGGCACACATTTTTTGTGCAAACAAATGGCTCACATGGCCGGGGCTGAAATAATCAGCAGCTCTGTGTTATTGCTGAGAGGGTTACAAAATAAGTAGCATTCTCCGTATGCTCAAGTGTAAAAGGTCAGACAAGTTTTAAAACCAGCGAAAACATATCTACAATTAGTTTGAGGAGCTCGATGAATTATAAACCAGCTAATGGATAAGAATTTACAATAATTTCATTAGTACAACAATCATATTTTTGCCATGTTATATAAATCAAATTTGATTCTAATGGTTAAAGCATAAAATGTCTTTTCAAAGGTTAAGAAGATGCAAGCTTAACCTTTGAGCACAATGAATACTGTTTTACAAATATATAAATCAGCACATGACGTACCAAGAAAACTGGTCCATTAATTGTGTCAATACAGAGGCCTGCACCAGGTGGCAGTGTCAGATCAGCACATGCTGAAACAGATACAATATCTGGAACATCAATTTTGATTAGCTTCTTGTCACCATTTGTTACATCTCCCGTCCTCCCTGAAAAATTCTGAGGTGCCTGCTTTTGCTCCAATTTGCTAACCTGAATGGAGAATTTATCACGGTCTAAAATAAAAAAGCGAGAGAAATTCAAAAGTGAGAGATAACTATGAGAAGCAATTTCCAAAAGATCTCATGCTCGTTCGTGTTACTGACGTATTTTCAAATGAGCATATAGCCTCTTTTTTGCCATCTCATAGATCATTTTCACAAAAACAGATAACAGACTTTTAAATCAGCAGGTCAAGTATCATTATGATTTAGTAAAAATGTTGAACACTTGTGTATTTTTGCATACTTCTTCCCTACAAAATCCTTTAGATTCGATCTGATTTTCCTTGCAAGAATAACATAAGCTTTTTTACTACCGAGGAAGCTTAGTAGAAATTAACACCCGCTTGCATAACATTTTCATCCTGAGGGATGACAATCTGTTATTGCCTGAGATTGGAACTAATATGATTGGAAAAAAACAATGCAGATTTTCCTTGCATGAAATCACTTTCATTTCCAGATATCTATTGAGAATTATGATTATAATCTCATTGGATAAGTGTGCACAACTTGAAACAATCATATATTACCTGTTGAAGGCCTTCATGATTCAAAACAAATTGAGATCTCTTCCAATCATTATGGGGAGCAATGGGTTTCCCCGCAGGTGGTCCAATCAGATATCCAACTTTAAGATACGGTAACGGCAACTGCCAAGTATTGGAACAGATCAGATTTTATAATTAAAATCCCTCCAACCACATGACTTACAACCAAGAGTAGTTATTACTACATAAACATTTTGCTCTTTCATTTTCCAGACCTAATGGAGAACCAGTTTAGGTATCGTGAATTTTCATTTTGGCTACTCATGACTACATTAGTATTTAGCTCTTCATTTTTGGACCCAATAGAAGACCAGTTTAGGTATCATGAGTTTTCTCTTTGTTCGCATATAAATTTTAAGAAATGGTAGTTTAGGGTGGTCATGTGGGTTGATTCCCAATGCAAAGTGAATCACTGAGGACCTGTGTGAGATGAAAGACTCATGAACAGTTTAGAATGAAAGAAAGAAGTTGGGAATATTCTTTTCGACTTTCTCTCTTCCACTCCAGTCTTTGCTTTTCTTTTTGTTAATCTGGAAGTAACTGCTTCAGCTGCAGCCACTCAAACTTTCTATATTCCTTCTTAATTCTTATTAAATGAATGCATCTTCTTCTTGCAATCCTCGCTATTTGAAGCATTAATGAGGAATCTCATTGCTAGTACCCAAACAAGCATGAAACCATGCTTGCACATCTGTCAATAGTTCAAATTGGATCCGCTATTCTATCTAGTGATTCCACAAATTAACCAAAAACAAAAAGAATTAGAACCAATATTCTAGGTATTCATGTAGGTTATAAGGGCTGTGCACAAAAATTTGAAGGGTCCATGAAAAAGATAGAGCAGGTGAAAAGAAAAATGAGAAAAGAATAACTTCCAGATCCCAGAACTGACACACTGGTAAAAAACTCATACAACACTGCCAGCAAACTTGTAAGTAACACCAAAAATATTGCTTAATAAATTTGAATACTAACCATGGAACGTACAAGCCTCAAGGCACTGCTGTATACCTGTTAATACAATTCCAAAACCATAATTCAGTTAACAAATTAGGATCTAATCCTTGAACATGCATTTGGAGCACAAAAGTGATGGAAATTAAAGTTATGACCGTATAAATCGAATCATCAAGATGTATGATAAAGATTCAATCAAGTCATAAGTCATTCCCAACCTGTTCATTTAATATCAAAAAAGAAATTACACAATGCTTACAGAGTAATTTGGTTTCAAAGCATGAGCAGCTGCAATGTAGACAGCAGACTGGCTATACAACTCATTGGGATTAATATCTTTTGCGTTGGCCGACCCCCCAGTTCTTAGAGTATCCTCTGCTAATCCATACTGCAATTAGGACATGGAAATTTTTAGTGTGTAACCATAATTGCATGGAGAAAATCAAGGAGACCAGAAAGATATTTTCTAAAATTGTACTTTAAAGAAAATTCATGATATGTGAAACTGACCAAAACAGTTCCGAGGTTGTAAATTGCTCGATGAAAATCAAATTGCAACTGTATAGCTGCACGGAACTGCAGAGCAATATACCAGATATTCAGGTTCTTTGCGGCTAATTCCTATCATAAATCCAAGCACTCTAATGTCTCCAAATGACTTTAGTACCTTACTGATGGCAGTTTTAACAATTGTTTGCTTTTCTCGAGCAGGAACAATTGCACTAAGTTCCTAGAATGAGAATTAAACATAGTCTTTAAACATATTATCCAAAAAAATTTGCATAAACAAGAATGCATGGAGATATCCAAAGACAAAATAGCTCTCTAGAAGACTAGTTCAAAATAGAGAAGGATGGATAAAAGTCAAAATCAAAATAAAATCTATTAGTACCTGCAAAGCAAGTCCCCAATTATTAAGTGCCTGCAAGAATTTTAAATGAATTTAAAAATGATAGGATATAAATGGCGAGTTTGAGGATACAAGCTTATGAGAAATTTGAAAAGCCAACACCCATCAAACATACCTGAGGACTATTCCAGTTAAGTTGAACAGCTTTCTCATAGTTATTTGTTGCCTGAAAAATCAGATTGTCATATATTTTTACTAATAGCTATACATTAGTGAGCATGATGCATACATCTTAAGAAAAGTAAGGTCAAAAAAGCCAGCCCCATATCATCATATGTCACCACTCATGACTTCGTGTTGCATTCAGAGTATTACTCATAAGTCAAACCCTACCACTTGTTTATGAACAGTCTCTAAGTTAACTGCAGCAAATAGTTGACATTTAACAAAAAAGATTCCAGAAAAGAAATGGTTCATTTTGAATTGATTTACATTTTAAGACCCCCCGCTTTCATTCATGAACAAATGAAGAACTTTAAACTCAACCTGCTTCCAAAGTTCTTCAGCCTCCTTTGTACGACCACGCATTTTTGCCCTGTCAGAAATTGCTATAGCCCAATTGTAAAATGCCTGTCATGAAATCATAAGGTAGAGCTGTTGAGTTGAAGGGATGACAATACCAATCAAAACATTCTCTTAATATATAGTAGATATATACTTGTACAGATACAGAAGCATGTCTACAAAATGAAGACAAGTAAAAAATAACATATTTATTTTTTAAAAAAAATATCATATTTGAGCCATTGGGTGCCATCCAATTAAGCAAACCTAAAAGACAATATTAGCGATTATAATTTGAATGAGTATACTTAGGAATTACGATTGTAATTGTAACTTACCTTATAAAAACAATATATAAAAAGAGTAAGAGCTACTATTTTCTACAAGCTCTTCCCATCCTTTTTCTAAATTCACATCATGGGATCAGAGCAGGTTTTCTAATCCTACCTCTAATTACTTCTTCCTCTCACAACCGAAAACCCATACCCAAACCTTTCTCACAAAAATAAGATTAACCTTAACAATCTAACACCATAAACACCTCAATCAGGCACCGGCGACTAAGTTAGAGAAAGAGGCAACTAATAAGTGTAAAATGCATCATGTTTTAGGTATAGTTTAATATGTGTTTAGCTATTAATTCAATCATTTGGTATGTGTTTAGGTTAGTATTGTATTAGTTTGTTAATTATTTGTGTTTTAAGTGTTTTATGGGTTAGTACAAGCCTTTGAGCTTAAATATTATGTTTTTGAGATACCTTAATGTGTTTGGTAGTGTTTTAGGGTCAACATTGAAGAACGGAGAAGCTTCGAAGACATTCAAGCTGAAACAATGACCCACGATCGTGGTTGGCCAAACTTGATGTGTTTGGTAGTATTTTAGGGTCAACATTGAAGAACAGAGAAGCTTCAAAGACATTCAGGCCAAAACAATGACCCACGATCGTATGCCACGATCGTGACAAAAGGCTTAGAAGTAGGCCACGACCGTGGCCCTATCAGGCACATGCCCAACCACTTCCAAACTTCATGTTTCGAGGAATTTTTTGCACCTTTCAAACCCCGAAAAAACCATAGTACAACCCTAAACACAAAAGAACATAAATAGAACAAAAAGAAGGAGCTTTTGCATCAGCCACTTTGGAGAGAAACCCTAGAGAGAATTGTTGGGAGATTGAGAGGAAGAGAGAAGTGGAGAAGCCGACATCGAAGTACTTTCGAGATTTGGAGTTTCCCGCCGTCACTACCTCCCGTCTCCGTTTAGAATTGTTTTTCCTGTTATTTTCTATTTTTATTATTGTATAGAATTGGGAATAGCAGTTTGATGATAGGATTGTGAATGTTGAGATATTCTATACTCACCTTCGGGTTTTTTTACCTTTGATTTAATAAAATCTTATTGTTTTATGTTTATTGGATTTATTGTCATTAATTTATGTGATTGCATAATTCGGTAATAAATTGAGAAGGTGAATCGAACGAAAAATAATTAAATTGAGCTAATGAGAGTTAGGTGATTTAATAAGAATACGAAATTAATCAAATCGGTAATTGTATGAAGAAAGATCTCATATAGATTCCGGATAGTTTATTGGACAACTTCAGATCTAATTTGGGTTTTGGATAGATTGTTAATTGAAAAAATGCAATTTTCTATAATCTGATTAGGGTTTATAATTTAGGATTAATGGTTATAACTCGAGAAAAAGTAATCAACCCTAGAATCGTCTAAGACCAATAATCCAATAGTTCATAATCAATTAGGTTAGCGATAAGTATAGGTAAAAATTTCCCTTTCTCTCAATTGAAAGCTCCTTTAAGTTGATTCTTGAGTGTGTGTTGCAACTGCTACTTTGTTAATATTTTCGTAATTGATTCTTGGAATTGAGTTGCATGATTGAATTAAATTCTTGCCTTAGTTTTGCTACATTTTGAATTATTGCAAATTGTTTTGGCCGTAAATTTTAGGACTAGATTATCCCTCCTCGTGGGATCGACACCTTAGGCACTACGCGAACGACCTGTACGCTTGCAAATTATCAAGTTATTAATTAGAGCTTACACACATAGAAAAACCACAATTAGCAACACTGGCAAGTGTCCCACGGGCCCACACACGCCATGGGCAACCGTTGTTCGATCAATGCGCGTAGCCCACACGTCACCTTCCGATGACGTTCTATTGACCCTGCTTCCATGGACTGGGTTGCACCAACTCCAAAAACCTTTGGTGATGTGGTTTTTTGGTTTTAATTGTTGGAAACTGGGTTTGTGTGTTTAACCATAGCTGTTGATGTGCATTTTTGCTTTTAATTGTTGGAAACTTGGTTTGCATGTTTAACCATCGTTGCTAGTTCGTTGGTAGTTCCGTCATAGACGTATCTCATAATGGTTTTGTAGTAGTCATGTAGTGCCTCTTTCATTGTTGCACAGTTGTTGATATTTGAAGTTTGGTTTTTGCATTATTGTTCTTCACTTAATTCGCGCTAATGTCTTTCTGTAACAATTGCATCATAAGTGATTTCAAAACTGAAAGTATTGAAGGACAACCACCCATTATGGTTCAACAAATCACAAATCAAAAATTGAACGGAATTAATTATGTTGCTTAGGATAACACGGTCATTATATACATCAAAGGCCTAGGTAGGTATAAGCATCTCATAGATCCAGCTCCTGGTATCAAGTCAACAGGGTATAAGAAGTGGGAACAACATGAGAATCAAATAATGACAAGGCCTTGGAATGCCATGGATCCAAATATTGCTAACATGAATCAACATGTAAACTCCGCAAAGGAGTTATGGAGTATGTGAGACTTTTATATTCCAATAACGTTACTCGTATATATGATTTATCTATAGAATTGTTCAAGTGTGAGTAGGAAGAGAAGAACCACATCAAGTATGTTTCAAAAATAAAGAATTTATTTGTAGAACATTTAGCAGCTTCGATCATGCTGACAAATAAGAATCACCTTATGAAGGAAAGCGTAGAATTATCCGTGCTGAGATATTTGGCTAACTTAAGACCAAAATATGAACCAATTAGGGCACAGATACTCGATGGCACTGAACTTCCATCACTTGCAGAGATATATTCACAAGTATCTCAATCCTTGAAGGGGCCAACATAAGAAAGTGTGACAAGTCTGCTCTAGCTGTTCACAATAGTGGATGAGGTAATGGAGGCCGAAGTAACCAAGGTGGTCGTGGTGGTTGTGGAGGAAGGGGCCGGGGAGGCCAAAGGAAATGTGACCAATGGGGCAAGGATGGGCATGTTCGAGACTATTGCTAGAATTACACCCAGAGTTACGCCCGAAGCCCTCTCAATCTGCTAATATTATGAAAGCTTCTAGTGGTTCTGCCTCATCAAGTAGAAACAAGTGGTTTATGAAGTAGAATACGCAGCTTTTCTCTAGTATCAAGCATCCAAGCAAGCAATCACACCTACTGTGTCATTTGCTCACCTAGGTAATCACACAGCTTATATCTTCCTCTGTTAAACCTTAAGTTGTAAATTCAAGGGTCACTAACCATATTGCAAGTAACCCAAAAAAAATTTATCAAATTACCCCTGTACCAAACTCCCACCAACTTACTATTGCTAATGGTTCCACTACTAGTATAAGTGGGGTTGGCACTATATTTCCTTCCTTGAATGAATTTTCGTCCAACTTAATGTATGATACTAAACTAACCAAATCATTGAATTGTTTTTCCTCTTTTTTCCCTCATTTTGTTGTTATCCAGGATTTGTAAGACAAAGAAGATGATTGAAGGGGGTGTGAATCTAGAGGTCTCTACAATTTTGACAATCGTTCAATCGCCTGCTCAACTGTTACTTAACCCTTCTAAATCCATAGTCATAAAAAAAAATTGATACCTTATTTGAATTATAATTTTCATCTAGGTTGTAAGTCTTGTCAACTTGGGAAACATCATCGTGTTGCTTTTCCATCCAGAGTTAATAATAGAGGCAAAAGCTCCTTTGTGTTATTTCATTATGATGTTTGGGGTCTATCTCGTGTGACTGTGAAACATGCTTATCTTTACTGTGTTGTTTTTGTTGATGAGTAGTCTAGAATGACTTAGTTATATGTAATGAAAGAATGTTCAGAATTGTTTTCTATTTTCCAATCCTTTTGCTTTGAAATCAAAACTCAATTTTGTCCTATTAGTATCCTCATAAGTGATAACGCTAAAGAATATTTTTCTAAATCCATTAAGTCTTACATAAAAAAATTGTAGTATGATTCACCAATCTTCTTGTTCTCACACATCACAACAAAATGGTATTGCTGAAAGAAAAATCAAGCATGTCATAGAAGTTGCTTGAGCCTTACTGATTGAGATGAAGGTTCTCAAAAAGTTCTGGGAGTGATGTCCTCATTGCTTGCTATCTTATTAACAAAATGTCATCCACTACTCTAAAAGGTCAAATTCCTCATATCCTTATGTTTCCTAATACCCCTTTGTTTCTTCTTCAGCCTCGTATCTTTGGATATGTCTGTTTTGTCCACTAATTACATCTAGAAGTTGACAAATTATCTCCACGAGCCATCAAGTGTAACTTCCTTGGTTACTCAAGGTGAAAAAAAGGTTATCGTTGTTACAATCCCTCACTTAAAAGATTCTTTGTGTGCGTAGATGTGACCTTATGCTTTTCTGAGAGTCAAGATGCCAAAAGCTTCCATCATTGTTTACCCTCACATTTTGACAACTCCTTAGATAATTCGCCTAAAAGTTCAAACAATTCACCTACAAACTCTGATCCTTCTTATCTTCATCAATTGTCTCGAGCAGACTTGTAGGTTTATTCCCGCCGACCTCATCGAATGATAGATGGCCATCCAAATGAGCCCTTTCCTCCAATGCCTAATTTGCCGCCAAAGCCGAAAAATAATGACCTAGACTAGCCTATTACTTTACATAAAGGTAAGAAATCTTGTACCAATCACTTGATTTCTAATTTTGTTTCTTATAACCATGTGTTACCCTCCTTTTGTTCTTTTTTACCAAACCTGGAAGAGGCTATAAGAACCCTAGGTGGAACCAAACTATACAAGAGAAAATAGATGATTTATGGTCAAATGTCACCTAGAAGCTTGTTACTCCTCCTGATGCCTCAATTGTTGGTTGTAGATCAGTATATACGATTAAGACACTTGCTGATAGATCTATCGAACGACTCAAGGTTCGTCTTGCTGCTAAAGGATAACACAAGTCTATGGTATTGATTATTCTGAAACTTTTTTCTCCTGTGGGAAAAATGGCATCAATTTGTATTTTTACTCCATAGCCGCAACTTACTCTTGGCCTCTCTACCAACTTGACTTCAAAAATGCATTCCTACATGGTGATCTAGAAGAAACAATCTATATGGAGCAACTTTCGGGGTTTGTTGCTCAGGGAGAGTTTGAGAAAGTGTGCCTGTTGAAGAAATTGTTATATGGTTTAAAACAATCAGGTCTGGACAGTTTAGTGTAGTTGTGAAGAAATTTGGCCTCAAGTAATGTGGAGTAGACCATTCGGTGTTCTATCAACACAAGATCCATTAAAATTCTATTGATTATATATGTTGATGATATTGTTATTACTGGTGATGATCAAAACGGAATTCACAAATTGAAGGAATTCCTACAACAACAATTTTTAAGAAAAGATCTCAATCTATTGAAGTAATTTTTTTTGGGAATCGAAGTTGCAAGACCTAAAGATGGCATTTGTCTCTCGCAGCACAAGAATGTTCTTGATCTACTAGAAGAAGCTAGGTTGTTGGGATGTAAAATGGTAGATTCTCCAATGGATCCTAAGGTCAAACTTGATGGAGACCAGGGAGAAGTCTTGAAACATCCAGGAAATTATAGGAGTTTGATTGGGAAATTAAACTATCTTACAATTACTAAGCCTAACATTTCATTTAGTACAAGCGTGTTGAGTCAATTTATGCCATCCCCTTGTACTAGCCATTGGAATGTGGCTATTGGAATCATGAAATACCTCAAACGCAATCTTGACAAAGGACTCTTATATAAAAACCATAGGCATTGTTTAGTTCAAGCCTATAGTGATGCTAATTGGGCTGGTTCTAAGGCTGATTGACGCTCTACTACATGGTATTGTGTTTTTGTTGGTGGCAATCTAATTTCATGGAAAAGCAAAAAAGCAAACAGTGGTTTCTTGTTCAAGTGCAGAATTAGAATATAGATCCACGACATATACAACTTAAGAACTTGTCTAGGTAAAACATATGTTGTAAGAACTTAGATTTCAACTAACACAACCTATGGAGCTAATGTGTGATAATCACGCAGCCATTTACATTACTTCAAATCCAGTTTTTCAAGAAAAGACAAAGCATAGTGAGGTAGACTATCACTTTGTTAGAAAGAAGGTGCAACAAAGTGTGATAAAAACCACTCATGTGAAGTTTGAGGACAAGTCAGTTGATCTATTTACCAAGTCTTTGGTTGGAAGTCGTGTAACACAACTATATAATAAGCTTGGAGCTCATGATATATGCTCCAACTTGAGGGGGAGCGTTAGAGATTATGATTTGATTATCTTCAGGGATTACGATAGTGATTTGATTGAATATCTTTAGAGATTATAATTGTAACTTACCCTATATGAATAAGATAATCTAGTATATAAAGGGAGTCGGAGCTACTGATTTTTGCAAGCTCTTCCCATCCCTTTTCTTAATTCACATAAGACATTAAAAGATTAAAAAAAAAGCATCAAATGCAATTTATAATTTCCAGAACATGAAAGATTCTACAAATAATAAGGTTATACACGCAAGCATCACAACCACTCAGAAAAAGATGTAAGCTTCCCTAGTTTTAAAATTTCTTGATTTACTCGTGTAAAGATAGCAATTAACCTGCTTACTATGATCCTTATCAGATAAGTATCTATTCAATAAAGATCATTATAATATAGAAAGCATACATACATCATGAAGCGTAGGGCACAGACGGGTAGCCTCATCATATTTTTTACAAGCCTCTTCAAGCAAAGCATCTTTAGATGGTGAAGTAGAATCTGCACTCACATTGTCTGCACTTTCCTGCAGTCCATGTAAAAGCATAATAAGAAAAGAGAACTTCCACCTATATGAAATGCAAAAAAAATTGCAATGGCTGAAAGTGGAGTTAGAGATGCAGGTTCTATTATTTTATTAAGCAAATTACAAATGTAGATTATGCATAAAAATAATTTGTTATTTTTTGTAAGAGTAAAGGAAAAATTTTCAGACCTGAAGCACCAATGCCCAATTGTATAACGCATCATAATCGTCTGGGTTTCTCTCTATTGCACTAGCATATCTACAAAATACAACAGAATGATCATTACGATTTTTCTAAATCTTGAGTTAAACGTGTGAAGGTAGAAACGACCTTGTAGCAGCAAAAGTAAGAACGCGTTGACGAGATCGAGCCTCTTCGTCAATACCAGTTACGCTGGTGATCAGTTGCATGGCAGCATTACTCTCTACTTGGTGTTGCTGCGTGCTTTCTTGACTGAAAAAATTTAGTTTGAAAGAGCACAAAGTTGAGATTCAACCAAAGATCTATCAACCGAAATCTAACAAATCTTCGTCAACACTAAACACCCGCGAGATTTCTTTTAAGCTAAATTCAATAAAAGTACCTTAAAAGAAAATAAAATAAAACCTGTAATGGGTAGCGGTACCATCGGCTTCGTCGCTTTTCAATTCGCTAAGCAATTCTCGCATTGTGAAAGTCTTGTTGCCTTTTTCCTTGCTCATATCAGCTCCGTTTGATGTCGTTCCATTACGCTCCTCCTCCTTGAGATCTCCATCTCCATTGCCCGTAAACGTCGCCGTCGTAGGCTCTGAATGTGAATATTGTGAAGCAGTTGGCAGAACTTGTTTTGGCTCCACTCCGTTTTGTAAATCGTCTTCTCCGGGGGTTGTCGCCATTGTTGTTGTTGTAGTTGGTACCTTCTGTAATCAGAAAAGCTACGCCAAGATCTAATTAGCAGACAGAGAATGAGAGAGGGGGAGAGGGTAAGTGAAGAGGAATGGAAAGAAACGGGTTGCGGGTTCTAGCCCGTCTTCCTAGTTTTTCGGGCAAAACTTCAATGGGCCTAACGATGACTTGACCCATTTTTAACACATGGATTTTATTTATCATCGTTTCTGTGTTTTCCTCGACGTTGTTACTCGTTACTTTCTAAAGTTTCTCTCGTTTGATTAACAGTCGTTTGGTTATTTTTTATTTTTTTATTGTTATTTTTTATTTTAGTTTTTTTTATTTTTTTTTCAAAAAAAATATTTGGTTGAGATTTGAAATATAAAAATTTTAAAAACAAAATCCTATTTATTTGAGATTTCTAACAAAAAACTAAAAACAAAAATATGTTTGATTTTATTATTATCATCATCATCATCATTATTATTATTATTATTAAGTTATTATTAATTTTATTAATTTTATTTATTTATTTATTTATTATTATTATTATTATTATTAATTTTTAATAAGTTATTCTTATTATTAATAATTTTTAATAATTACTAAGTTATTCTTATTATAATTAATTTTTATTAAGTTATTATGATGATGATGATTAAGTTATTCTTATTATTATTAATTTTATTTATTTATTTATTTATTATTATTAATTTTAAATAAGTTATTCTTATTTTTATTATTATTAATTTATTATTTTCCTTATTATTATTATTATTATAAATTTTTAATAAGTTATTTTTATTATTATTAATTTTTAATTATTTTTATTTTTATTTTTAATAGTTTATTATTATTATTTATTGTTAATAATAATATTATTATTAATTATTTTTATTATTATTAATTATTGTTATAAATTTTCTACTTACTATTTTTAATATTATTAATTTTATTATACCAAATTAATTATCTAATTATTATTATAAATTTTGTACTTTTATTATTATTATTATTATTATTATTATTATTATTATTATTATTGTTATTGTTATTATTATTATTATTATTAATCGAGATAGAAAATAGGAATATGTTGTTTTTCTATCAAAGAAAACATGTTGCCAAAATTCAGAGAAACGTTGTTTTCTAGTTTCTATAAAACTGTTGTGGTTTTTTATTTTCAGAAACAAAAAATAACAATAGAGTAAACTAAATATATTTTACTTACCTTTTTTTAATACAAAAACGACAACAAAAAATGGAAGAAAAAACGAAAACAAACAGCCCCATAGTAAACATATTTCTTGATTTTTTTGTTTCAAATGCACTTTACAAATTACATATTAGCTAAAAACGGTGTTCCACAGAATTAATCGGTAAACATTAAACTTAATTGAAGTCCACAGGAAAGATTCATAGGCCAAGTTCGTACGAGTTCCTGAGAAGGGCTTATAAGCGTAGCTTCGCGAATCATATCATAGAGGTGCGGTGTTTTCTGGTACCATGGGACAAAATTATGGTAAAGGGATAAACGTTTCTTTGTTTTTCAATTAATGCTATATTTTTTGAAGTTTTTTAAATATTAAAATTAATATTTTAAAAATCAGACAAAAACTTAAACTAATTAGACAAAAAAATTTAAAGTTTAAAAGGTTCAACTGATATTAAACCGTTATAAAATCGGTTAAAGAATCGAATAAAATTAAAAAATCTGAGATACGATTGATAAAGGCTATTTTACTTATCAAAAAATTTATATTTTAATTAAAAATAGACTATTAAATAAAACTATTTTATTTATTTTAATTTATAAAAATGATTTATTTATAAAAATTAATCGATTAATTAAAAATGATTGATTTTCAACAACAAAAATTATTAAAGTAAATAGAATAAAAAAATTGACCAGTTCAAAAATTTTACAATTAAACTGATCGAATTTGTTCAAATTTTTAATCATTGGTTAAAATAATTCAATTCTTAAACTTTATTAGAAAAAAAATTAAATTCTCCCAGCGTCTAATTTAAATTTCACATCATGTTTTAATTATATATTCTCCTAACTTGTTTGTACAGTGTCACTTGGACTTCATCCACTAATAACTTCTGCAAATAGTCTTTCTGATGACAATGGGCGATGTTTCTTCTTTTTTAAAACAAATCAAAACGATGGTGTTTTACTACAAAACTACGTTATTTTGGATTACTGTACCCTGGCAGCCTCAGTTCGAGCCCGAGCCCAATCTTAGGTATGATTGGGCTTAAAAAATTTGACCCAAGTTCGAGACTAATTAGTTGATTTCTAACCTGACTGGTCCGAGCTCTGGTTATTTTGCCATCCCTACCTACGGTGACCTACGCATGACTATGTTGGCTGACGACTTCATTTCATTATGGATAATTTTACTACACTGCTTCGTGGTGGGACTGAGTTTCTAACTGTATTTGTCGGATTTTTATTCGGATCTTTAAACCTTGGAAAGCCAAAGAACTAATCATACACAAGAGGCTTTCAGCAGATGAGTTACATTTCAGACAGAAGGAGAAAATTCAAGTCAGACAGCATGGCCAAAATTTTCAACAACTAGGATATGGTCAAATTGACCAAAGTGTAACTAGGATGAGTTACATTTCAACAACTAGGATATGGTCTGATACTTACGCCTCTTCATGCGTAAGAATCTGACGAATTCTCTTTTTATATAATATGACGCTCGGCTCCAAATTAGAGGTTTTTCACATCTAATCAGGTTGGAACTTTTAGATATTTCAATATTATATGACTATGATTATGGAAATCATATATATGTGTAACATTGTAAATGTAAATATGTAGCTATGCACATGTAATTAAAAATATATACCTAACTATATTTACACACGTGGAAGTTTAAATTGATAAAAGAAAATTAAGTGTAAATTTTTGTTTTCTTCAACGTAAAATCAGATATGCACTGCTTAATTTTAAATAAATTAAATATGGTTGATCGATATTTTATTGTGCCACAAAAGTTTGATACATTTTATACATTTTTTTCCAAGAATAAGTTAGATAAATTCTAAAATAAATTGAATTTTGACTTCTATATGAATTATAATTTATGAGGTTTTGATGGTAAATGAAAGATTGAGTTTGGGGGATAATTATTAATTTCCTTTTACATGTACACCATCTAAGTTGACACAATAACTTCTGGTTATATTTTAAGTTTTACCAATCTATGTAAGCTTTTTTACAATACCCTTTTTGGATATTATTTTTTTGTTTTACTATTTTCCTAAATTAATATTTGGACCTATTCAACTTGTAAAATTTTATTATCGCAAATTCCTAAAATTTTGAATATAATATTGCAATATCTAAAAGTATTAAACCTATACTATTATTGGAAAATTCCTTAAGCTTGCAGATTATTACGAAATAAATGGTCAAATTGACCAAGTCTTAGGCAAATTTGATTATGATATTTAATGCTTGATTTTATGAATAAGTTTAGAGATATTCTTGTGATGTTAGCAAATATATATATGTATAGGATTTTCTATTACGTTTCAGCTCTATATAATGAACTTTGTTGCTATCAATAAATGCGCGTGTGTTCTACAGCAAAAACATATTCTTTTTCTTTCCCTTCTATTCACGTATTATGCTTCGGCTTTAGAAAAATATGGTATCAAAGCATTTGTCTTTAGGAACTTGTGAGATGAGCGAAACCAAAACATAAACCTAATTTACAACCATCTTCAAATAATGGAGATTGAAACAGAACTGTCTCAAGGTGCATCACCAATTTTTGAGGGTGAAAACTATCAAATTAGGGCTATTCGAATAAAAGCTCATCTTGGTGCTATGAATGTTTAGGAAGCTGTGGAGGAAGACTATAAAGTGCCTCCATTGCCAACAAATCCTACAATAACTCAAATCAAGATGCACAAAGAAAGAAAAAATAGGAAGTCTAAAGCTAAACCCTCATTACAAGAAATTGTATTTTTAGTGAAAGTAAAAGTTATCACTAAAAGCAGTAATATTAATCACTATTATTAATAGTGTCCAACTTTTGAAGTCGTTACCTACCGTCACAAATACCCCCATCACTGATAAAATAGTGACTAATTTAAGATATGGTCACTATTATGCAACACTTTTGTGACACAAATACTGACACTAAAACTTGTGAAATTTGTGACAAAACGATATGGTCACAATAACTTTACATGTTTGTGACAAGTTTGTTGCCACAAATAATATAAAGTAGTGACGAATTAAGTCGTAACAATTCTCCATCTTATTGTGACAAAATTGGCGACACTAAAACCTGTCAAATGTGTGACAACATTATATGGTCACAACAACTATACGTATTTATGACAAGTTTGTTAACACAAATAATATAAAGTAGTGACAAATAAAATTGTAACAATAGTTCATTATATTGTGACAAAAATACCGACACTAAAACCTATAGAATGTGTGACAACACTATATGGTCACAACAACTTTACATATTTATGACAACTTTTTTGACACAATATAAAATAGTGACAAATAAAGTCGTAGAAGTACTTCATTTTATTGTTATAACATTATTGTCACTAAAATAATTATAAATAATGACAATATTTGTCACTAATAATTTTTTATCAGTGTCTATTACAGCCTGGTCGCTAATATTTTAATAAAAAAGTGTCAACATCATTTCGCCACAAAAATGAAGATTGGTTCTTACAAAAAGTATTGTCACTATGTTTATTATTATCACAAATGAAACTATCAATTCATCAACGGAATTACATTAGTTATAAAAGAAATTTGCATCAAGTGTCTATATTATGTAAAAGATTTCGTCACAAATATGAAAGTTATATATTACAATAATGTTGTCACTAAATACATAATATATGTTACAATAAATTTATCACAAATGTCTTATCATAGACATCTAATATGTGTAACAAATCTCCACTAGAAAACCCAATGACTAAAGAGGTTGAGTAAGCGTCAATGTATCTTTTCACCTACAACAAAAAATTGCGAAATGACATAAGGTAACAAAAAGAAGGATATCTTGAAATTAATAGCGAATGCAGGATCATTTAAAGAGCAGGCAATACTAAATTGGGGGCATAAGAAGAGGTATCAAAGTTAGATGG
>JANVCL010000214.1:24477361-24507617 GCA_026546855.1 Erythroxylum incrassatum | reverse complement strand
GGAACATAGAAAATGGAGTTTATTGGTGCTTTCAACTCCAGATCGAATTTCAGGAATGTTTTGAGGGAAAAAAGTGGTAATGGATGTGGTGAGACTTGCCATAGTTGTGAGGAATGGCGTGGCCTTCAGACATGAAAGGGAAATAAAACTGCACGTTCACTTGATACGAAGTCTATCTTTAGGCAGTTCAAAGCAGTGAAGCTTTCTGTCACTTCGTATCTATCTTTAGGCAGTTCAAAGCAATGAAGCTTTCTGTCACTAAGGTTCGATCTACATATTATCAAAGTTGGTGCATAAGAGGCATTAATGTAAAGGAACATTTGTAGCTTTCTTCAGGTTTTGTTTGTATCTAGAAGCCTTGGTAGCTGTTGGTATTATCAAGTGCAGAAACTCTGGTAAAACCTGATGCCTACTGTCTACAAAATTATATTTAGTTTTGAACGTGAATTATAGCATAAAACAAAAGAATTTCCATACGTTGCTTGTACATGAAGATGACAACTACAAATTGATCTTATGTCTTTATATTGGGCCCTGTCGGATTCAGGCCTTCCTTAACCTAAGTCTAATCCAAAAATTTACAAAAGGGACTAGATTCAACCCGAGATATAAAACTAGAATTTGCAGCTGGATCTTGATCCCAATCAAATTTAGGTAGCCTAAAGTTCAATTGGGTTTAAGGTAAGTTCAATTATTTTCTTTTTTAAAATTTATAACCGAAATCACATAGTTTTAACAAAATATAATTGACATAATGGGACTTTAAACTATATAAAAATCGTTAAGATTAAGCTCAATTTCAACCTGAAACTCAAAATAAAAAATAGAGTTCAATTCAAAATCTAATCAAATCAAGATGAACTTATTAATTTTATATCAGATTAGAATAGATAATATTAAGGCGAAAACAAACATCATCTTTATCTACAACATATCATTAGGGCAAAGTAGGACGTTAGACAATAATTAAGTTTTAGATACATATATCCTCAAAATTAATTAATTTGAGTTTAAATTTAATGAATATTTTTAATTTAATTAATAATAATACATTGGATTGATCTTGTTTGATTAAAAATTAAGAAATTAATTGATTGGATACAAAATTAAATATTCAAGCCCAAATCAATTTTTTAAAAAATTCGATTGATCTACTACTATTTTCTAAGTATCGAGGTCTTTTTCTTTCTTATAAGATTTTTTAAATATTTTCCTTTAAAACTTCAGGACTTATGTTTTGTATTTAACTTAAAATTGTAAACTATGGGGCCGTTTGGTTTCACTTTTATTTTTTTGTTGCTGTTTTTAGTTTTTGTTTCCTGTTTTTAATTTCTATTTTTTTAAAACGAAAACTTGTTTGGTTGAGATTTGCAATATAAAAACTGAAAACAAAAACCTGTTTGGTTAAGATTTTTAATAAAAACTGAAAATAAAAATATGTTTGGTTTTTTTTATTATTATTTAATAAGTTATTCTTATCATAATTAATTTGTAATAAGTTATTATTACGATTATTAATTTTTTTTAATTATTATTATTATTAAGTTATTCTTATTTTTATTAATTATTAGTAATATTAATAATAATATTATTAATTTTTAATAAGTTATTCTTATTATTATTAATTTTATTATTATTATTATTATTAATTTTTAATAAGTTATTCTTATTATTATTAATTTATTATTATTATTTATTGTTAATAATAATAATAATATTATTATTATTAATTATTGTTATAAATTTTCTACTTACTATTTTTAATTTTATTAATTTTATTATACCAAATTAATTATATTATTATTATTATTATATTATTTGTACTTTTATTATTATTATTATTATTATTATTATTATTATTATTATTCGAGATAGAAAGTAGGGATATGTTGGTTTTCTGTCAAAGAAAATATGTTGTCAAAAGTCAAAGAACCGATGTTTTCTGATTTCTGTAAAACCATTGTGGTTTTTTTATTTTCAAAAACAAAAAATCGTAACAAAATATGTTAAATACGTTTTATTTACCTATTTTTCTTTTTACAAAAACAATAACAAAAAATAGAAGAAAAAAAAGAAACAAACAGCCCGTAGATGTCGCTTTGCATCTTTCTTAATTCTCACTCAACAAACAGTACACGTTTGAAGGAATGACGATTTTCCTGCTGTTTCTCTATTTTCTTTTTGTTTTTAAAATCTAACTAAAAACTGTTTGGTTATGATTCTCTTTCTAAATTTGTTTCTATTTTTCATAATTCATAACTATCAGATTTTTCATTTTTCATTTTTACAAGTTTTATTATTAATTAAGATAAGTATTATTTAATTTTTAATATTCACTAAACTATTATAACTTTTTTTAGAATAAATTTATATAAAAAACTAAAAATGTTATGTACATTCGTGGTGATATATTTGTAGAAGTTACTTCAAAATTTTTAATTTTTAAATACTTAAATTTTTTAATGAATTCATAATTTTTATTTATTGTAATGGAAATTTTAAATATTATTTTCAAATGAATTGAATTACAGTTTTTAATTTGCAATTTGTATTTTAATTACTAATAAAATATAATGAATCTACTAATATATCTTATCTAACAAAGAAAATTAAATATCACTATTATAAATATTATAAAATATTTTATTTAATATATAAAGCTATTTAGATATAAAAGAAAGTTCAATAATTTTAATAATCTTAATCTAACTAAAAATAAAATAATTTATAATTATAATTTTATTATTATTACCAGCCTGGCTAGATCTGTCTCTGTGCTACTTCTACCGGTTCATGGTGAATCCTCTTTCCCGTTTTATGCATTTTGTACTGTTTATGGCAATAGTCTTTTGACTACTCTTAACATCTTGTTACCTTTTCTTCCTCTCTTAGGCCCTTGTCTAACCAAATATGCAACAACTTTGTTTTGAAAACTGAACCGGACCCGACCACTGGTTCAATAAATTTTTATTTTTATTTTTATTTTTTCTTATTTTTTGGTATTTTTATTTTTTAATATTATAAATAATTAAATATAATTATTGCATAATTATGACGTCACACTGGTTCGACCGGTGGTTGAACCGATCAAATCGGTGACCAGTAAAGCCTCCGGTTCGATGGCCGGTCCGGGTTTTAAAATACTATGCAACAGGAAGCTTCTTGCTTTCCACCTCTCGCCAAAGCCTTACCTTGACATTCTTCTTCTTCTAAACCTACTCCAGTAACTTGCTTCCCAAGGAAAATGTGGAGCCAAGTCGTAAATGATTCAACTGGAGCCATTACTAAATGGTTGCTCTTATATATATATATATTTTTTTTTGACAGAAGGTTTGCTTTTCCTCTTGTTAACACCTAGGCTTAGAAGTTGATAGGTGTATATTATACTACGTTTTCTAGGTACAATCGTGCATGGCCTAACAGGTTGGAAATAGAGGATCGTGCATGGTGTTTTCTAGGATGTCAGTTTTTTAATACTTTTGACATTTTGGGACTATTTTTGAAAGATATACACTTGAAAAACCCTAGACAAAACCCTAGAAGACTCAAGAGTATATAAAGAAGAGAAAAAACCCACAAGATAGTTGTATAAACATAATTAAAGAAGATCAAAAGAGAAGAATCCTCAAAAGCAAGGCTACAAATTTTCCAGCTCAAGCCAAAGAAGAGAAGACTTCCAAATTCAATTTCAACTCTTTTCTTATTTCATTGTTGTTGTTAGATACTAATAATGATTAAAATTTGATATTTAGTTACGTCTATGTATTGCTAAATTCCTTTTAGGAATTATTTGTTAAACTTTACATTCTTTATTTAATGAATATGCTTATGACGTTTATTATTTTATATTCAATTTGAATCGAGATATTGTATTGGACCATCTTTTTTTGTTATACAGCTAGAGCTATAAACGTCAAATTAATAGGCAATTAAAGAGACATCTTAATTATTTATTTGTTATCCGTCGGATTGCTTCAAATCCAGTTATATAGTTAGAAAGAGTTTTGATACATTGAGAGATTAGAATTCAATTCTTATATATTTTAATTGGGATTACTTGATTAGTTCTCGAGAAAGGTAATCATTACTATAGGTTATCTAGGATCTAGTATGATTAAATCACGAAGGTAAAGTGAAAACAATAAGGATAGAAGTAATTCCTAACTTTCATCAGTAATCAATTAATCAATTTTATTACTGTTTAGTTTATTTTTTAGTTATTAACTCTTTGTTTTGAGTTTAATTCTTTATTATTCATCTTATTGTATATATTAAACAAAGTTTAAAAGAATTGTTGGGTGATTATTACAATCCTCGTGGGATGATATCTTTTATATTATAAGTTACAATATGTATACTTGTAGTTAAAAGAGTTTTCAGTTATAACTTATTTAAGATTTTAGCATCGTTTCTAAGGATTGTTGTAGCATCTATGTAGTTCAAGTTGCTTTGCTTTAAGGATTTTAACACCATTGTAAGTGCACAAACATAAGACCTATAAGGAGTTTGAGCAAAGTAAATGATACACAAGTTTTTTACATCACCAAGCAAAAGAGGGAGATTAAAAAAGTGACATGCCAGGAAATGATAGAAAGAAAAATGGTGGAGGAACAGAATCAAGGAAAGCACCAAAGAACCCTTATGGACTTTATGAGGCTAGGGTTTAATGCAAATCAACAAGGAATAATAAGACCCCTATTACAAACCAACACATTTGAAATCAATCCAACACTGCTAAATATGTTGCAAACCAAAGTCCAATTTTATGTACTAACCAATAAGGATCCTAATGCTCATTTGGCCAACTTTCTAAAGATATGTGACATGTTTCAATATAATGAGTTATCGAAAGATGCAGCCAAAATGAGGTTATTTCCTTTTACACCTAAAGATCAAGCCAAGGTGTGATTGAACTTTCTTAACCTAGAGAATGTCACAACACATGAGAAGTTAGAGCAAGCCTTTATGGCTAAATACTTTCCCTTAATAAAGACCACTATACTCACAAAGGAAATCTCAAATTTCTAGCAAAGTGGAAGGGATTCATTATATGAAGTATGGGAGCGATTTAAAGAGTTGCAAAGGAGTTACCCACGTCATAACTTGCCAAAGGAGTTCCTTCTACAAATGTTTTACAATAGTTTGAATCCACCCACATGAGTCACCATAGATGTAGTAGTTGGTGGCTCTTTAGTAAGGAAAACGGTTGAAGTAGCACATGATTTTTTAGAAGAGATGACAAATAAAAATTATTTATGGACATAAAAAAGAAGTAAAACACAACTAACCTTTAGATATTAAAACAAAAAAGAGAACTTGTTGTGGATTTAGTAACAACATCACAGGTTGAAGCAGCAAAACTAATTAAACAATTACAAAACCTAAAAACAAGTTTTTCCAACCCATTCAAGGCAATTCAGTGTGGATACGAACTATGTAGAGAAGAAAATCATGTCTTAGTTGATTGCTTCATAGTGGAAACTAACAACATGGAGTAGCTCAACTTCATAGGAGCATACTATGGTTAGGGGGTAATAATCCCTATTCTAATTCTTACAATCCTGGGTGAAAAAACTATCTGAATTTTTCTTCGTTTAACAATGTAGGATACCCAATGAGAGCTCAAGGCCTATTAGGATTTTAGCAAGATGGGCTCAGTTCTTTGGAATCAAAGATGGATAAGCTAATGGATGTTTTGAATTCCAAATTCACGAGCCAAGATGAGAACTAAAAGACGATGGAAGCTAAATTTGAACAAATTATGGGGAATCTTGCTTCTTCCATCCATATTTGGAGTTTCGAGGGGTCAATTAGCTAATGCATTATCTACACAAACTATAAGGAGCCTCCTGAGCAACACATAATCTAATCCAAGGGAGTAATTGAAGGCCATCATGCTTATAAGTGAGAGCAAGTTGGGAGAATCCCGCAAAGTAGAAGACCAAAAGGGAAAGAACAAGAAAGAAGAGATGAAAGAGAGAACTCCTTGTGTTCCTTCCCCTTTATATGTACCAAAGATTCCATTTCCTCAAAGGTTACAGAAGAATCAAATGGATATGCAATTTGCAAAGTTTTTGGAGAAGTTAAAGAAATTACATCTTAGCTTGTACTTTATGGAAGCTTTGGAGAGCACACCTAAGTACGTGAAGTTTCTCACAGACATCTTATCAAATAGGTGAACTTGAAAGGATCAAACAATCTCTTTAATTGAAAGTTATAGCTCTATAATTAACAAACATATGTCTTCAAAATTAAAGGAACCAAGGAGTTTCACTATACCTAATGTTATTTTTAATTTAGAATTTGCTAAATGTTTATATGACTTTGGTGCATGTATCAATTATATGCCTTTATCAAATTTCAAGAAAATGGGATAGGATATGTGAAGCCAACATCCATGCTTATTCAGTTGGTAGATTAATTTATAAAGAAATCGATTTGCATATTAGAGATTGTGCTAGTAAAAGTGAACAAGTTTATTATTCATGTAGATTTCGTAGTACTGGACTTTGAAGAGGATTGAGCTTGTGCATTAATTCTTAATAGACCATTTATGAATATAGGAATAGCTTTAATGGATGTTTATGAAGCGAACTCATTCTTTAGATTGGTGATGACCAATATTGAATTTAATATGAATAAAGTATTAAAGAATTTGAAGGGAAACATCTATGGCATAAAGACAGATATAATGGATAAGTATATAAAGGAGCAAGTGAAGACCTACAAAGAAGAAATGAGTGTTAGGGAAGTAGAAGATGAAGGAAAACTAAGTAAGGAGCAATTTAGTGATCCATTGAAGGTAGAGATCTTAGTGAGAATTAAGAAACCACCCTTTCTAGTGTTAAAAACAAAGGCAGAACAAGAAAAGAGAGTGGTGAAAACAATTAGAAAGCGAATGAAAGTCATGAAAGAGAAAATTTTGACATAAGAAGCACAAGTAGTTATGTGAAGATGCATAAGACCTTCATATTCAAAAGAGGAGTTGGTTAAAATAATTGAGTTGAAATGCAAGTTAGGGACCTTAAGCTTAGCATGTTATGCATAGTTAGGTTTTTTGTAATTTCATTTTTGATAGCGCTTTGTTATTTTTATGTTTTATGTTTATTTGTAGTAAGTTTAATGGTGAATGTTCATAATTTGAAGTGTGTCAAATGGTTAGGAAAAATAATTAGGAGGTTGCATGATAGTGTAGTTGCATGACTGTGCAATGATAGAGGGACAAACCACTAACATGATTATGGCCAGTTTTTTCCTAGCCTCTGGTAAAATTGTCCAACCTATGCACATCATGTCAGAGGGTTTTTGCCCAGTTTCACGACTATATAAGGGGTTGTAAGATAACGAATATTCCCTTTTTAACCCTCTAGTACAAAACCTTAGCCTATTTAAACCACTTTTTTTCTTCATTCTCACATCTTTCTCTCTCTAAGTTAGGAAACCTTTCTCTATTCTCTTATTTTCTCTCAAATTTCACACAATTTTCACAAATATTTCACACTTTTCATTTACTTTTCTTCCATTAAAGATTTCATACCTTCAAACCTAGTGTTTCTTAACTAGAAATCATCTTATATATATTTTTATGCTTTTTTTGTAGCCTTTTCACTAGGATGGCACCAAGAGTTAAGCAACTTGATCGTCAGTTTGAACCAAATGGGAAAAAAGGTATTCAAAAGTGGTGCATAAAAATTGGTGACTAATTTTGGCAATCCTTTCTCAATATTCTCTCAAGAACATATTCGAAAATTTGGCAGCTAAATTTGGTTTCTCCAAATAATAAATTATTGAAATCATATTGATTTCCATGTTACTGCTTATTGGACTAAATTGACTAGGTTGAATGTATTTGAACCATATAATGCACCAAATAATGTTATACAAAGTTTGGAACATTTGTTACTCTATTAATTTATGTGTCATACTATATTTGCAAAAAGTCAAAGTAACAAACGATCCAAAAAGGATTTATGTTTACTTTAGCGCATGGATCATAAAATTAATGTTTGTCTAACAATTCATATTTTTGATACAATATTTATTTCATTTTTTAAAATAGCTATTTAGGTTTGGGTTATCTAATTACTACATTTGTTCAATTCCATGGTGCTGATTTGGAATGACTAACCCTTATTTTGCATAAAAGATTAAATCATACTTACTTTAAGAGGGTTGAGATCTTGGAGTCCCATGGAATGGAACTCTGCAATCCCAGCTCCAAATCAAAAAGTAAGAGCAAGATAGGATAAGTGAGCTTTAGTTCTACACCACCACAACAACACCAATAAGAATCCTTTAGTGAAGAGTCAGAAGATTAAGAAGAAGCTTGGAGATGGAGCTCAACAAACTGGAAGATAGTAACAAGTGTCTTGAGGGTCATATGGATGCTATAGAGAGATAATGTAAGGAGGTAGTATGACATCAGTGCTACTAAATGAAGAATTTATTAAAGTTCTTTTCGGTGCAAGGTGCTTATGTGCCTTCTCTAACTCCGTCATCACTACATTCTCCATTAATACTCTTGGTTTTCCTTTCGACTTCTGTTCATTTTTATTGTTTTACTAGTTTGTGATTGCATATATTTATGTCTTGTTTTCCACATTAAGGATAATGTGTTGTGATAGATAGATATTTGACTATATTTTTACATCTATATTTGATATTTTATCGTATATTTGGTACTTAATTTGTTCTAAGTGTCTTTATAGAGTATAATTACCTTCATAGACTGAAAGGAGAAGAATTCAGACAAAAACACAGCATAAAATAGAGTTCAACGCACAGAAGGGATGCACGACGATGAATCTACCCATGCACTTTCCCGAGGTCGTGCGCTTTTACAATTTTTAGATAATTAGGTGATGTATGATATGATAAATGGTCATGCATAAGACTGTGCATTGGGTAAAACCCTAGAATTTAACATAAAAGGACGTGAACAGAGGCGGAATAGAGGGGAGGTAGATGTGGGGAGGCAATTCTAGACATTAAACTCATCCTCTAGGTGCAATTTTGGTCCATTGAAGGGGAAAACACAAAGAAATCCTCGAAAGATCCATCAAAATACAAGATCAAGCTTTTACATCCTAAGAAAATTTGACAGAAGACAATCAAGGAGATTTATAATTATGAGCCCATTGATTTCGATTCATATTTCTGTTTATATACATTTGATTTTGTATTTGATCATGTGTAAATAAACGACCAATTAGTATTTAGGTTAGATGATCCCTATGTTAATACTTTGGTATGATTTGATTCCTTTATTAATGCTTATTGGTTTGATTCAATATTGCGATCCAATTACTTATTTTATTTATATTCTAGTAATTCAAAATATTAGACCATAATCTAATTTCATACGTAGCAATTGAGAAATTCTAGGTTGAATAGATCCACAGTAATTAGAAGTAGTTGATTGCAACCCTAGAGATAGGATGACATAAATATTCCAAATTAGGGTCAAATCTAATAGAGAGATCCATAAAACGATTACGTAATCCTATAAAATTTAAACTGAGCAATTCGATTAGAAACCTTAGGATTAGTTTTTAATAGACTCAAGGTCAACTACTAGCATACCATAGGAGTCTCCACGGTCCAATAAATCTATAAAATAATTGCATAATAAAAAAAATCAATTTGTTAAGGGTTTAAGGGGATTCGAAACCTAGATACTAATTCTCGTTCCATAGTGCTTCCTTAATTCTCTACTCAATTAGGGGTTTAAGGGGATTCGAAACCTAGATACCAATTCTCGTTCCTTAGTGCTTCCTTAATTCTCTACTCAATTTCGTTACATATTTTATTTTACTTTCTTTGGTTTTTGTTTCTTTTCATTAAAAATAAAAAATCAATCCTTAAGCTAGATAATAAGGGAAGGGTAATTACTAGTATTCATTGTCTTCATGAGATCGACTCGTACTTGTTATTCCTAGCTACAGCTACACCATGTACTTATGGTTATTACAATATTGACTTACTCACAAAATTGTTCAACATTGTCACCGGGGATAGCGATATTAAAAAAGCTTGAATGTTATTAGTCTAGTAATTTTCATTTTATTTTTATCTTTGTTTTTAATTTTAATTTTATTTTAATTTTGATTTTGTATTTATTTTATTTGATTGTATCTCACTTTATTTTTTAGCTTATATATTCAATTTTTTTTACTTTTCTACACTGATAGTGTGTGGTGCTTTATTTTAGGAATTGAGATTTAACATCTTAACCACAACGTACAGTGGAAGGATGGAGTAGACAATACTTTTGTAGAAGACTAGATATATTTTCACAATCTGTATCATTACCATATAGAGGAGAGAGGTGTTTTATGTTTTCAAAAGCTTAATTGATACCTAGGCCATCTCGTGACATTGGTGGGAGTTATCACGACAACTATGAATGTTAAACACAGCATATATAGGGGAGCAGCTGAGCATGCACAATCAACCTAAAGGTGCACAATACGGAAATAGCTACAATTCAAAGTGGAGCAACTCTTATGCCTTTAGATGGAACAATTACACTACAACTGGATACTTATAGCTACAAGTATCTCCAATTAACAAGCCAACTCTAAAAGTTATGATGGCCGAATTTGTTCAAGAATCAATTATGAGGCATCTGGAAATAGATGCTCATATACAAAATTTGGTGAATCGAATGGGCCAACTAGAGGAGGTATTTTCTAACAAGATCCAAGGGAATATGCCTAGTTCTACTAAAATAGACCCTAAAGAATATGAAATGGTAACCCTTAAGAGTGAAAACTAGCTTTCAGAAGAAGATGATGAAGAAGAAGAGGGAGCAAGTCTCAGAGATAAATTAATGGAATAAATTGTTGAACTTAAAGCTAGCCAACGCAAATTCAAAGAAAGGGTTTCTTCACCTAAATATCTTTAGCATAATGCATAATGTTATTTGAGTATATTAATACAATAGAGTCAAGACAAGGCAAGGGTTGACTTTATAAGTGGAGTGATATTCTAAGAAAAGCTACCAAAAGAAGAAGTCTCCATCCAAAACGAGAAAGTACAGGGGTGGCAAAAGATAACTAAAGAAGAGGAGCCAGAAACCTTTGTCCAGGAAAAAGAAGAAAAAGAGTGGACAAAGATGGCTGATGAAGAACTAGTGGAAGAACTAAGTAAGGAAATTACTAATGAAGTCGACAACCCAGTTAAGCATTTCTTTTATTGTTTGTTGTTCTTTCTCTTGTAGATTGATTATATTACCCTGTATTTAATGTTTGGGTGTTGTATAAGAATGATTGAATGCTCTATTTGATTATTTTTATGTAACCCATTACTAGAGTCGAATATAATACATAATTGTTGTTTTTCTGATTCATATATAACGACTAATAATTCATAATCATTAGGGATAACATATTCTTGGTCAAATAATCCGAGCTTGTGTGATTATTGCTTAGATTGGTCTATTTTTCTCATTTGTAAGGCAACTGTCTGATTAAATCTAAAGAGTGTCTCCTAGGTTATCTGATAACTATGATTAATTAACAAGCTCTTTTTCATTAACTATGACCTAAGGAAAAACCAGGATTAACAGAGCTTGTTGTTAGTCTATAACCAATAGTTTAAAAAGAGATGTGAAGATAACAATTCAATGAAATATGTTTAATAGGGTGTAGACCGAGATTGAACCAAAGAACCAGACTCTTAACAAATTCACCACTTTAAAGCTTATTCTAGGTTTCTTGATAGTTAGAGTTAATCAGTGAGCTCTTCTTGATTAACTATGATATACGGAAATTGAAATTAACAGAGCTTATTGTTCAATGTCAATAGTCTTAAGGGAGGTGTGAAGACGATAATTTAACGATATCTATGAAATTGTGTTTAGGTCGAGATTAAACCAAAGAACTGGATTTCAACTCATTCATCAACTTTATCACTTTGGTGTTATTTAATTTGATTTGTTTTTATAGATTCAATTTTACTTTGTCTTCTAATTTGCTTCAAACGAAAACCCCCTGTTTTGCTTATATAGATAATTTAGGAAAGTAATTGGAATTAATCTATGTGGGATCGACCTAGCCTTACCGCTACCTATATTTTTAATCTAGTTATTTTTGTAGTGTTACGACAGGCACCACATGTACTTTTGCTCTTGTGATTGATCAATGTGCAATATCTTTAGTGATTGGTGGTAGATAAAAGCCAGTGAGATTTTGAGCCTTATTAGACAAACAGATCCTTATCAATCTCATTTTCTTTTGTTTATATGTGACCTTCATAGCATATACATCCTGACTTTGCTCTGATTTCTATTCAAGACCACATTTTTATCAAATGCATTAACATGGAAATGATATAGGAATTCTTTGTTTCATGAGCTACATTAGCCAAATAGCCTACCTATTGACATGAATTTTCCTTTGTTAAACCCCCTTGAGCTTTCTTAGTATTTCTTTTTATATTAACCACATTACATGCTATTAAACTTAATCAAATGTCCTATCCAAACCATAAAGCTAATGGAGCATTTTTCAATTGTTAATGATTGTCGATGTACAAAAGTCTAAATGTGGGGGTATGTAATGTTATGAAATCCATTATTGGTGTAGCTTCTTAAAATTTTTATATGAAGAAAAGAGAAAAGAAAAAATAAAAAGAACAAATATTTAAATAAAAATATGAAGGAGGAAGTGCATATGTTTTACAAAGTTATTTATGATTAATGTCCCCTCTTAAAGTTGTATGGAATGGATGAATTGAGTATAATGCATATGAGGTAGATGTTGCTTTTAAGGATCACTCCTTACGACTGCAAATGATCAACTTTTGTGAGTGGTATATGCTTGATGTGGTTTATGGTGTGAGAGCTTAACTTTAAGCTAGGAAACATGGTTTTTGCATTCATCATAGTTGATGTACACAATTGTGAGTGAATTTTAGTTTTTGCTTTTGATGATCATATTGAATGTTTTTCTTGTTTCACTAACTTTGATGACTTTTATGTTACTTTACCCAGATACATCTCACCTTACCCTTGCCCTCACTACAATCATAAAAAGTCCTTTAATTTATGATTATTCATGTGACCCTTAGTGGTGGAGAAATGAAATGATTTGCAAAGTTGCGGAATGTCATGATCATGAATGGTATTTGAGTTCACCCATGAATACATCTTATTTAAACACATTTTCCAAGTCTACCTCTAGATTGCTTAGTTCCTAAAGGTGATGAATGTTGATTGATCATAAGTAGAAGCGTCGAATTTTGAATTTTTTCTATGGTTTTTGAAAGTTATTTGTCTTTATTTATAACTATATATTTTTTAGAAACATGGGGAATGAGTAAATGTTTTTGGGTATATGATTTTGATTATGAAGTTTTATCCGAGGATGGTCAAAAGCTAAGTGTGGAGGAAATTGATACGTGCTTAATTGATTATTTATTTATTCAATAACACTTAGTGGCAATGATATTAAAAAGCTTAAAATACTCACTTTCGTTTATATTTGATTTTAGGTAAAATTCGGAAGCTGAGAAACTAATGTAAGTTGAAAGCACTATATTTGAGCCATTTCCCTAAAAGTCACACTCACTTTTCTTTATGGAACAAGAAGAAGAAAGATTAAAGTAAGAAAAATACAAGAAAATGGAAAGAACATGAAGAAAATGTTGTCAACATGGCTCACGACCAAACAATTCACGTCACAGCCGTGTCTAATGCCCATACAAAGATATGTCATGGGTGTGACATACCACTCATAACTGTGACACAAATAACGATCATGAGCAGTTATGCACAAGTGTGCTACACCATGTCACACCTGTGATACATTACCACCTCACCCCTTTTTAACCTTAGGTTTTTAATATAAATGAGGAGGAGTGCAATGGCGAAAACATGTTTGTTCGGGAGAAATGATTAGGGGTTTCGGGAGATAATGAGAGGGGCAATAGAGGAGATCCTTTGGAGACCCATGGAGGGATAGACATTCTAATGCCATTTCAGAGGCGACATTGATGCCAAAGAACCCGATTAAGCATATCTTTTATTGTGTTTGTTATTCTTTCTCTCTTTAAGGATTGATTATGTTATCATATGCTTATGGATTTGGGTTTTCATTCATGAATGATCTTTATTCTCGTTATCGTCATATTTTTCATGTATGAATGGATTTCAATATAATCCGTAATTATTATGTTGAGATTCATTTGTGGCAATTATTGGTTTCTAATCATTAGGGATAACATAGCCTAGGTTAAATTATCTGAGCTTGTATGGTTGTTACCTTGATTAATCTGTTTTCCAACTTGTAATGCAACTATCCAATTAAATCTAAAGAGCTTGTTTCTAGGTTCTTCAATAGTTAGTTTTAATTAACGAGCTTTTCTTAATTAAACATGACCTAAGGGAAAATTAAGGTTAACATAGCTTATTGTTAATATTAACAAAACTTATTGTTAACTTACAATTAATATTTTCTTGGAGAGGTACAAGAGCAATAATTCAATGAAAAATGTTTAACTGGGTGTAGGTAGAGAATGAACTGATGACTGGATCCCTAACGAATTCATAACTTTCATCATCTTTGAATGATTTCTTTAATTTGTTTTCATTAATTTAGTTTCATTTTATTTTATTTTTACCTAAACCAAACACCCCTTTTGTCCTAGATTCTTTTCATAACAAAAGCTAACCGAACATTTTATATAAGATTGACCTAGACTCACCACTACTATAGTTGTAGGTCTAGTTATTTTGAGTAGTGTTACAACACGCTACATCAAAAGCTAAAAACTAGTGAGAGAAAAGGAATCTTTTATACGAGTGTGAGAGATGCAGATAGGGCTATTTTTGCTCATACGCCTTTTGTCCTTATAATTTATAAACAAATTGTTTTGCTACTAATGAACTACCCAATGATTTACCCTCTAGGTTAAAAATATTTTGCAGGATTACAAGGACGTCTTCCTTGAGGAGATGCGAAAGGTGCTTCTAACCCTTCAAGGAATTAAGCACCAAATCGATTTCCTACTTAGTTTGAGCATTCCTAACTATTGTATTGAGCCAACCCTAAGTAGACAAAAGAGATTAAACGTCAAGTTGATGAACTCCTTAACAAAGATCCATTAAATTCGACGACGAATGATATGGATCAAGGGGCTAGTGATGTGGCATCTCAAGTGGGGTCAATGCTTCGAGTGTTCGAGGTCTTCAACTCAAATTCCACCTTCAACTTTGAAAATAGATCCATTTGTAGATATTGTTGGGCCTATCACAAGGGCTAGGAACAAAAGTATGCAAGGGGCTTTGAATAATTTAGTTAGAGAAGCCCATTCTTAAGACCAAGTCCAAGTCCAAGTTGCTTCAATTAAGGAGTTCAAACATGTCCACTTAATAAGTTTTGAAGAAGTTGGGCCAACCCAACTTTAAAATAAGGCTCATGGCTAAATTTACTATTAGTAGTTTTCCTTCTTCGTAATGGACAATTAATCAAATCCTATAAGGTCTCTCGTTTCCTAAAAGTTAGTTTCCTAATAGGTCTTCTTTTTTACAAGTGAGTTTCCTAGTAGCATTTGTTTCCTGCAAGTTAGTTTCCTAGTAGATCTTGTTTCCTATAAGTTAGTTTCCTATTAGATCTTGTTTCCTAAAAGTTAGTTTCCTAGTAGGTTAAGTAATTATAGGTTTAAGTTAATTCATTTTCCTTAATTTTCTATCAACCCCTCTCCTATATATAGGTAGGTTTGGCTATCACTAGGAAACACAATTTTATGACATTATTTTGTGAGGTTTATCCTTACTATTATTCTTTTTAAATAATTAGAATACATTGCACGATTTTCATGCTTTGTATGCGACTTATCTAATTGATTTTGTTTCATTAATTAGTGGTATCTTTGTTTTTTTGTTCTTCTTTCAATCTTGTTTCATTCAATTCATACTTTGCTTGAATTGGGTTATACATGCTCTTAAGGGTTCAGTTACAAATCTCTTGAAATAAATTTTGTTGATCTCTTCTTGTTCAAATCTTCTTCTTAGTTGAACATTAAGTGGTGAATCAAGAAAAGTCTTAGATAAGTTTTTTATATTCCGCAATTTTCATATCAAACTGTATCTTTGAAGGTCCACACATTTATAGTGATTGTATATCTCCAAAATTGCTCCAATTTATCCATTTCAGCTACCCTTTTACCCGAATACTTCTCCTCTTAGTCTCTGAAGGTAATTATCACCTAAAAACATAGTTGAAGAAAAATATGTACCAATAATACTGTAAAACTCTTAAATAACAAGCAAAACACATTAAGTATGGGTATATAAATATAATCATTTATCAAACATCTCCACACTTAAATCTTTTCTTGTCCTTAAGCAAATCATAATCTAAATCATCAAACTTACAAACATTCATCCCTTATTAACCTCAATCTATCCATCTACACTTTAAGTCATAATTAACATAGAATTAAATTCAAGTCATCTTAGAATTAACCTTCATAAGTCAATATCAATAGTAATCACATAGATAATCTTTTTGAAATTAAAAGCACAAATTTTTACACCCTAACTAAGGATTCACTCAATACACTTAAAGTGTTTAAGGTGGAAAGCAGAAGAGCTCTCAAATCAATGCATAGAAGGATTCTTAACCATATGCTTGCAATAAAAACATATTTAGAAACAAAAGTCAAATGGTTTTGTTATAATGGGCTTAGGTATGTGTATGACAGGGATAACAAAAAAGGGTGATAATATTGAAAGAAATTTATATTAAAAAATTACATATAACTTAGTTCTTCACAATATAGGTCCTTCACACCACAATTCCATCAATACAATAATTTTAACAAAAAAATTTATTAATTATTTATTTTTCATTATTATGCTCGCAATATATATATATATATATATATTATTTTTATTTAAACATTCATCATGCACCAAAATCAAGAAATATTGGACCTCTTATTAAAATTCTTTAATATAATCCAAGTTCAAATAATCAAGTAAATTTTTAAGGTTTCAAAATAATAGAAAGACTGTAAGAAAAATAAGGTAAAGGCTAATAATGTGGTTATAATTAATGAAAGGCTAAGTCTCAAAAGTGGTTACTCTTAAGGGATTAAACATGGTAAGATAATAATCAAGGAAATAGGCTAAACAAAAGGTTGAATCTAAATGCCTTTATCATTTTAGTGCCTCTAATAACAAATGTGGTTTCATATGAATAATAAAAGTAATTTTTAGAATTATCCAACTACGCATGATAACATACATAAAAGAATAAAAGAGCCTTAAATAATGATGCATTTGCTCTTAGGTACAAAATCTCATAAAAAAGGTCTTATGTGTAAATAATACGCAATTTCATTCAAATTATTTATCTCAATGATTACTAAAAATATAACAAATAAAAACAAGTTTATTCTAACTTTCATCATTTTGCATACTAATTCAATTCGATGACCAACAATGATCTAAAGTATTTTGGACAGATTTTAATAGAAAACATTATAATAAGCTTAAGACATTTGAAACCCCTTCTTCATACCTAAAATTCTACATTGTCTCTAATGTATACAATTGAAGCACATAAAATTACAATAACAATAAAACACAAAAGATGAGAAAGGGTCTGAATTGATACTTCCCTTACTTATAAGATTTACAAGGTTCTGCATTTGATGAATAGTCTATCTGATATTAGATACATCCATCCTTGCAAAAATATAAACAAACAAAGATATAAAGTTAAAATAAAATAATAAATAAATTCCTGGTTGTAAAGACCCATCATTAAGAAAAACTCTAAGTAACTCATCTGAACAATCTCCCCAAACATTTGGAACTGGATCTTACTTAACCGGTCCCAATCATAGTGCCTTTTTCAAAGAAGAATGTGAAAAGCACCTTAAGCGTAAGCTCCCAGTACAAGGGCTTCATGATCTTGAAGAAGCAAGATTATGCTCCAATGTTGATGAGTTCTTGAACGTGCTTGACTAAATCAATCTATTCCAACACCTCTCAATCAATGCTTTTATTGGTTTTGAACTTCTTATCTTTAAGCATTTGGTATTGCTCCTTGTACGCTTTGACATTAAACAATAACATATTGGGTTGCTCTAGTTGACAAATTAATTTTTCATGCTCTTGTGACTGTTAAGCTCCAATTGGGTCTCTAGAATACCCTTCTCCTCATTACCTCTTCCTCAGTACCTTTTTTGCTCTTCGTTGTCCCATCATTATGCCTAAAACTTAAAGTAGGTTAAGAAAATAACAGATAAAAGTGTAAAAAATAGATGTTCCCTACACTAGGTTCATATGCTCAATAAATCATTAAATTGTGAAAACACACAATTAAAAGTAAAATTAAACACATAATAAAAGCAAAAACAAATAATAAATAAATGATAAAATAATTAGAAAATAAACAAAAAGCCAAATTAAAATAATGGCAACTAATAAATAAATTTAATCTAATAATTCAATTATGAATTTAAATCTAAAATTAAAAATAATGTACTAATCAAACAATTACCCAAAATTAACAAAATTGAACATCTAATTCATGACAATTTCAAATTTGAAATGAAATTAAACTAGTAAAGAGCTTCAATTAACTATAAAAACAACGAATTAATCCTAATTGCATACAAAATCATTACAATTCAACATTTAGTGAACAAAATCACATACCCATTTCAAATTTCATCTAATTCGCATGCAATTCATCAAATTAAACAACCAAATCACATAGGTAAGGATAAAATTCAACTTTTAAACCAAAATCAAGCATAAAAGCATTGAAAATCACACTAAATCACAACAACCATAACCCTAGCATTTTGGGAGTGAAAACCCCCCAAAATTCCAAAATACCAAAAAAATCAAGCATAAAAAAAGTGAAATCAATGAAAAAACTTACTTGGGTATTGCAGTTTGAGCTGAAAAACACTAAATTAGGTGGGAAGTTGAGAGAATATGAAGGTGGTTGTACAGAGAGAGAAAAGAATGAGAGAAAATGAAGAGAAAAGGTTTTTTAAAACCATTCGTTGACTTATATGGTTAGTTACACAGTTGCAGTTTGAGCTGAAAAACACTAAATTAGGTGGGAAGTTGAGAGAATATGAAGGTGGGTTGCACAGAGAGAGAAAAGAATGAGAGAAAATGAAGAGAAAAGGTTTTTTAAATCCGTTTTTGCTGACTTACATGGTTAGTTACACAACCGTGTAGCTAACCGTGTAACTAACCATGTAAGTTAAAAACTCATTAAAATTCAAGGGACAAGGATTTGTAAGTTTTATGGACTTACATGGTTATGTACACTTTCGTGTAGTTGACTGTGAAAGTCTACACAAGCATGTCTAATAAGTGTGTATCTCTCTACAAGGGTGTGTGAAATTTTTTTTTAAATCTAGAATGTAAACGACTGTTTTTGGAGACCGTGTAAGTCTTTATGATTGTGTATACCATTAAAAAATAGTTGGAAAAAGTTAAAAATTATTCACTCAAAGTTATGAAACTTTAACACACATGCCATAAACATGATAAATATGCAAAATCAACTTAGGATGCTTTATATCCTAAAATAAAACACATTAAAAATCAATAAAATTCTATGTTAACATAAAAATGGAAATAAAATGAAATAAAAATGAAACCTATCATAATTCTTAGATTGCGTCCCAAGCAATATTTGTTTAATGTCTTTAGCTCAACGTACCCTTCATGTTTACCATCAACCTAGGTCTATAATTAGTGGCTTGCTTCCACCAAGTTCTCTATATAGTGGTTTAGTGACCTATGGAAACCATCTATACTTAAGGTGACTACTAATGATTTATCAATAGTTTTCATATCTAGCTCCTCCTCTTTCTCTTCTTTAGTCACCTTTATCCACTCTTCTACTTCCTCTTCTTAGACAGAGGTTTCCTTCTCCAATTCTATTTCAAATTCATTCATGACATTTTCCTTTGTCTCCTCTTCACTCTAAAGTATTAATAAGCTTAAATAATATGTTGTATCCAGCTTAATGTCTTCGAGTGAAGAAAATCTCTCTTGGAATCACACTGACTAACTTCACCTTTCCCAAAGTCTTCCATTAATATATCTATAAGAAGTTCCTCTTACTACTGTTGTTGTAAAGATTCAGCTGAAGTGTAATCGTTCCATGAATCAATGTAAAAGATGCTCCACTGTGAATTATAAGCATGCTCATATGGTTTATTCTAAGGTTAATTTCGCATACAATATGGATGGTCCCATATATAGTTTAGTGCTCAACATTTATGATTATAATTTTTACTCCCACAAATGTCACAATATAAAACGGATATCAGTTCATCTTTTGGGTTACTTGAGAGATTCCCCATGTTCCTTGTTGACAAGCATTTGTAAGTTACCCAACTTGAACCTCCAAGTTATGAAGAGAAGAGGAGTGCTTCTTCATTATTTGATCAAATTTAACTTCCATCCTCTTTTGACTTTTATCTTGGCTATCAAACTTGTAGTCTAGCTTGTCCATTAACTTGTCTAACTTTGACTCTAAGGATCCAAGCCTATCTTGCTAGAAACCTTGTGCTCTTATATTATTCTTGCATTATTAGTCCAAGAATAATTTAGGTGGTTCTTTCAACCAAGATTATATGTGCTAAAGTAACTCACATCCATGTTATATTGCCTTCACTTGGTTGGAAGAGGAGGTCTGCAAGTTGCTTAGTTGCTCTTTGTGATTCTTGTGTTCATTCACCTACAATTACACAAGAAAAGTACCAAACTTCTTAAATCAAAGTAATGTAAAATACGGTAGATGCTACAATAATCCTCGAAAATGGTGCTAAAAACTTATTAATAGTTTTAAATAGAAATTTTTTTAATACTACTAGTATACAGATCGTAGCTTATAGTATAAAAGATATCGTTCCCACGAGGATTATATAGTCACCAAACAATTCTTATAAACTTTGTTTAAAGTAAACAATAAGAAGATTAATTGAAAATTAAATTTAAATCAAAGAATTAACAAATAAACTATATATGACTATTTATTAGGCAACAGTGAAATTAGATTATTAATTATAATGAAAGCTAGGAATTACTTATATCCTTTTTTGTTTTACCTTTACATTCTTTTGGTGATGGAGATGAGGATGCTCTGGTGTATGTGTAACCTTACTAGAAGAGATAGGCTTAAGAATCTAATGGTAAGAGACAAATTAAAGCTAGCTGGTATCAATGACAAATTGAGAGAGAAAAGGCTTAGGTGGTTTAGACACCCTGACGCTTTAGTGAAAAGATATGAGAAAATAATACTTAATGACTAAAAGAGGATAAAAGGAAGGCCTAAAAAAAATTGGGGGAAAGCGATCAAGAATGATATGGCTAAGTTAGATCTTACTAAGGATTTGTTCCGTAATAAGAAAATTTGGTGTACTAGGATGCATGTAAAGGATCTCCCTTAAAGAGGGCGTTCGCGTTCTTGTAGGTTATATTAAACCTTGTCCTTTGCATTTATTGCATCGTACTTACTACCTGGTTAGTTTAACTTAGTTAGTTTCCTACTTAGCATAGTTAATGTAGTGACCGGCCTGGTTGGAGTTACTCTTGTATGGGTCTTTTCTGCTATGTATTTTTATCTTACCATTTATTATTAATCATTGACATGTTCTATATGTACATTATTTTTTATTGCCTTACCTTTTTTAATTATTTATTTGTATGTTTGTATTTTTTGACATTTTTGTATTTAATTATTTTATTACCTTTTTATGTTTATTTGATTTACTTATTTACTTATTTTATTTTTTTGTATATGTATGCACATCCATTTATAATTTTTTAGTATCGTCATAATGCATTATATGTGGGTCTATTAGAAATAGACTATCTACTAGGTAGGGGTAAGATTGCGTACTATTAGACCTCTCTAGACCCCACGCCTCAGTGGGACTTCAACTGGATGTTGATGATGATGATGATTCAATCATACCTAATTCTAGATATCCCATAAATATGATTACCCTCTCTCGAAATCTAATCAATTAATCCCAATTGAAATAGATAAGAGTTGAGTTGCAATCTCTCGATCTTTAAAAAAATACTCCTAGCTACTCAATTGGATTTGAAGCAACCCTATGGATAACTAATAAACAATTAAGATCTCTCTTCAATTACCATTAATTTGACATTTATCAGTCTATTAGAGTACCAACTCTTGCTACGCAATGCAACATAAGTGAATCAATACAATCTATCAATCCAAATTGATTATAAAATGTTAAACATCACAAGCATATTCATTAAATTCTAAGAATGTAAAATTCAACAAATAATTTAACAGTAATTCCTAAAAGAGGAATTTAACAATCCATAGATGTAAATAAATATCCAAATCTAATCATCGTGAATATTTAACAATAACAAGGAAATAAGAAAAGAGTTGAGCTTGAAATATGGAATTCTTTTATTCTTTTCCTTAGGCTGGAAATCTACTAACCTTTTTATGTTTCTTTTTCCCTTTTAGGTGTCTTTGACAATCATGTAGGTGATAGTGTATCTCCAAAAATACATAAATGAACGACTTTATAGGTTATAGAGACTTATACGTGGATGGTCGTGTAACTTCACATAAGCAAGAACTGTGTGTTTGAAGGTCTATATGTTTACAGTGACTTACACAATCATTATACATGATCGTGTATCTCTAAAATTGCTCTAATTCTTCCATTCCATTCCACATTTTCACCTAAATACTTATCCTCTTGGTCTATGAAGGTAATTATCACCTAAGAATATACATGAAGAAAAGTAAGTATCAATAATACTATAAAACTCTTAAATAACAAGCAAAAAAATTAAATATGGGTATATAAATGTAATCAATTAATCATTTATTAATATCATATTGCTTCTATTTAAATAATGTGGCCTTCATAAGGGGATTCAAGCTATGTCCTCCTATACTTTGCATTTCTGGCACGGCAATAAACATTTAAGATCCACTAGAAGAGTCCTCCAAAGTGCCATTTGTTTTATAACCTAGATCTTGTATTAAATGAGTCATTGTACTATCATGGCTATTGAGGCTTACATTTTCCTTACTTAAAAGATTGAGGTCCCTTGCGCTAACATTTCATACTATAACATACTTTTAATCATTATCTCCTTTATTTTTTTATCAAGATTCGCTTTCTCCTTAGGATCATTCTACATCAACTTTCATACTCACTAGTTATGAATTTTTTTCCACTTGGCCTCCAATTTCCTTTTTAAATATTCAATTATGTTCTACACGAGTAAGTTATAAAGAAAACATCATCAAATATGTTATCATTCCCGTCAAGTCTCAATGGAGGAATTTCCTTAAGGAGTGCTTGTTGAATATCACCTAATACATAAACCTAGCATAGCCTACTCTTCTTATATTTACTGTGGCTTCATCAAGGCATAAGGATTCTTTTAAAAACTTATCAAGCAATTAAGATCCTCAATGGCTCAATATTCTAGAGAGAATATTATGGATTGTGATCCAAAGAGGGACTTGTTTTTTGCTTGAGTTCATGAAGCTCAATTCTAGGCTTCCATTTTTATAAGAAAATTGGCTTATGATTGAGATGCTAAAGACCTGATTTGATTATTTTCTGAGTTTGAGATTTTGGTTCAAATCTGAAGAGGAAAAGATTGTCATCATTGACTAGTACCTCATTTGGTCTAAGTTGTTTCCATTTTTACTAGGCCATACTATTCATCACAAGGAAGGGCGGTCTCTTACCTAAAAAGAATCTCAGTGATGCAGAGTCCCATTTAAAAGCACCATATTTCAAGAAATGAACTAGTAAAGCCACTATAGACTTGGTATTGCAACTTAAGGATATGATAGGTATCACCCAAAATTTGACTCCATGTGCTCTTACTTAAGAACTCATCAATTGTTTTAGTTTGTCCAAGAAGGAGAGAGGGTATAGGGTTAGGTGAGGATGGCTTTGTCAAAGGATTCAAAGAGGAGTTTAAAGCCAAAGAAGGAATAGGGGTGGAGGGAGCAGATGCAAAACAAGGAGAAAATTCTATAGAGGAGCCAAGCTCAATGTTCAACATTGGGCTGAAAGAAGTAAAAGGTAAGAGGTTAGAAAGTGATAAAACAATTAATAATAAAATGAAATAGTTTGGAACGAGAAAGAATTTGATGTGATTCAATAAAACAGGAAGGACTAGGAGCTAGAGAAGAAGAGAGAAGATGGAAGAACAAAGGAGAAGAACTAGGAGTTGGAGTAGAAGATTACTGGTTGGAAAGGATCAAGGGAGAACATTAAAACTAAAAATTGAGAATGACAAAACTCTAAGGTACTGCAGGAAAAAAGGGGACCAAATTAAAAGCTCAAATGAATTTATAAAACCAATTAATAAGGAAGGAGGTAGCAAAGGAAGAAGAAAAAAAACTCAAATAATTGGTAGCATAGAAATAAAATGTAAAACATGCAGTATAGAAAAGTTGGAGTTTCTCTCTCTAAAATAAAGTTCATCTTTTTTTATAAGAGTGTTTTTTTTATGAAGAAGGAAATGGAATTAAATAACAGATATAGAAATTATTACAAACAAGATGAAAAGCTTAGGGGAGAACCATTATACAATCTTGCATTTCAATGCAAGAAGTGTTAGAAAAGTGGGTTTAAGTTGGATGGCTTGAGGCGTGAAAAATCACTATCTTTAAGAAAATATTTGCCCCCACTAGTTGCTGCAGGATTTTGACAAATTTTCCTCTAGGATACAACAAGCCTAATGTTCTCTAAGACAGCAAACTCAATAGAGAACCAAAGATGAACTTCAATTAAGAATGAATATGAGAAAGATGAAGAAGAAAAGATTGTGGTGTATTAACCATGAATTGGATGTAGCCTTATATAGACTAAAAGACACTCATTCATAAACCACATGATGGTTCATGGTACCTATTCATAATATACATGATTGTTCATGGTACCTCTTGGTAAAACATGTGACCATTCATGATATTAGAATTGAAAAAACATTTCTTTTTATTTATACTTCTTCATTATCTTGCATTTCAAACTATTTTCCTTAACATCTTTCTTATCGAAGACCTTGACCATCTATCTTTCAACGGCGCATAAAAACCTTTTGCAGAACAAACATTCATCTGACATTTCCTTGTTCTCATTCCAGGAGATAGTCACATCTAACGTCTCATCTTGAAAATCAGCATGTCCTTTCGATTTCACTTCTGCCGCGTGTTTATGCTTCAGTTTCAGTTTTCTTGCAGTGCTGGATGGAACCATATGATGCTTGCGGTCAGGCAAGAGATTTTCATCTGGCTGTAGAAGTGATTTATCGGGAACCTTGAAAACATCTGGCAGGGCAACACACATTCCTTTATATTTTTTCATCAACTGAGATGCAGGAACATGATATTGATATCTTTATACTCTTCCACTAGCTGAAATGCAGGAACAGGTTATTCATATCTTTTTGCTCTTCCACCAGCACCTACTATCCTGACAGAATAGTCCTTTAATCACAGACATAATTCCAGTAACACAGAAGCTCCTCCTTCATCCTTTTTCCTCCTCGAGTCCTTCCTGCTGACCTGATTTAGGCCTAAAAGCCAAGTGAAGCGGTTCAGCACAACTGGCAACAAAAAGCTTTCAAATCCAAGTTTTCGTCATGACTCATGATAAATCTGGCAGAAAATGCAAGATGCGTAGTCCTCATGTTACACATTTAATATTATGATGCTTTGCCAGGGTGGACATGGCCGACAACTTCTAGTTTAGTATTCTGCTCCATTTGGATGAGATGAAACCAAGATCCGGACACAATTGGGGTAATAGAAATGATAGAATGTCCACTTCTTTATTTGTAACCCTAAAAACCAAAGTTCCAGGGATGGAAGAAAAGCTGATCGAACAATTGTGACAATATGCTAGTTCAGTTGGCACATCCTCTTGCTACTATCATACTCCCATAAACCAGATAATACCTGTCGTTCTAGCTTCTTCATCCGCCCATTGATCCAATTATTGTGAAGAATGAAACACCCCTGCTCCATACAAGCTGCTTTAACATTTTTTTTCAGCCATATGTCCAAGTAAGCACCATTAGGGAAGAGATTTCTGTCCAAGAAGTGGACAGTCAAATTTGTTTCAGGTTCCATGCACCTATCATCACTGATACGATTGACTCCATTTTCTCCACACAATATGTCGTAAAAGCTTGGCTGCTCAGAGAGGCCTGAGGTTGCTGCATGCTTCACCACCTTTTCCAAGGCTGCAATTGTTGATCCATCAGAATGAGCAAAATAAAAGCCAGAGTTCAAGCGCCTTGGTAGGTTTATAGGTCCTGCAGATGGAATGAAATAAAACTGAATATTTTTCCATCCACAATTTAAAACTGAAATGTCCATGGCAGAATAAAAGAAAATAAGCAACTTGCAACCATGCTCAACCAGATAATTTATTTAATTAATAGTTCCTCCTGAATCCTCAAATATATAGGCAGTTCATGATTCTAATACGTTCAAAAGGAATTAATATCAATGTATAGATACTTAGATGAATACCTGTAAGATTGTACTCATCAGACTGAGCCACAAGAAATGCAGGACCAAAAGAATGGAGTAAAGGCAATGGATTTCGAAACCAATACACATCCACATCACTTAGAAGTACATTGTACCCCATCTTCAATATCTTTAGGACCATTCTTGATTTTGTTTTCGTCACCCTCTGGAAGCATATTGTTCCAAAATGGCAATCATTATAGCTGATATTACTAGGAACTGACAGATCATGGAAAACAGACAAGCCCTGCGGAAAAAAGAAAATCAATTCATACATGCAAGCAAGCCTGTCCTGGGAGGCCAATCCGATATCCTAGTTGTCAAGGTATTTTGCCACTAGCATAATAGAACAACATGATAAAATCTAAAGACAAGCTTTTGGTTTCCATCTTCTTCTTTTCAACCACAGTAGATTTCAGATTCAATAGATTTCACCCAAAGAGAGACCAATATTTAATGCCATTACAAAAGTCAAAAGCATTTCTTGTCCCTAAAGCATCACGTTAAGTTGTATGGTTTAGTTACCAAACCTTAAATATACTTGTGATAAGCAAAAACTTTTAGTCCATTTGAACTAATCCAAATAGTTGACAATGAAACAAGAAATGACCCCAATGTTTGATTATCAATGAGCAAAAATGAGGACTTGAAAAATTTACAAAACATAATGAATCAAAAGTACCTGCAATATAGAAAACTGATATGTTTCATGGTCAAGAGCACAAATCAAGAAATTTGTGATCAGGAGACGGCGCAACCTGCAGACCCAATTCATTAGCATATCCTTGTAACTGTATCCAGCAACAGCAAGGATAACCGTTTTATTCTTGTCTGCAACCTTAGGTAGAAGTGAGAGCAAGGAAAATGGAAAACTTAGGTGTGGTGAGAAGATCAGCTGATCTTTTAAAGAACAGTTTTCTACTCTGTTTTGTAATTGAATATCAGCAAGACAAGCCATAAATTTGTTATTTATCCAGGACTGCAAAATTATTCCACGCCGTAATCTTATTCTCTGATATTCAAATGGATCGGCCGCATCTTCACTTATGCCCAAAAAAACATACTGTCCCTTACACTTGAAGAGTTTTACAAGGCTAGTATGGTTGACTTCATGGAAAAATAATGATCCATAAAAAGCACCAAGATGGGAATTGCTAACACCCTCCCAACTTCTCTCTATGATCGCCGAAACAGTGGAACCTTTGACTGACCTATTAGACCAATATTCAAGATCGATTGCTGCGAAGCTCGAGATGGCCCAACTGGCGTCAAACACAATCCTCAGTTCAGATGACACAGCCTCATTAATGATCCAATGGTTGTGAATCCCTTTTCCATACAAAAAAGGAGGAAGTACGCCATAATGTAAAGGCACATTTCTGCTATTCCATGCTACAAGCATTCTGTCCTCACAAAGATTCAACGGGCAGTGTCGAATTATTTCCTGCAACTGATGTAATTAAGAATGATGTTAAATGTGTTGTTCCAAACAAGCTGATTAACTTCAGTTTGAAACGGGATTCGAGATACCTCCTGAAGTCTCATCCGTTTACCATCCTCTCTAAACCAATGATTTCCAGCATCATCCAATTCGAAAGGGAAATATGAAACGTTTCTCAAATATGCCATTAGAAGCCAGTCCTCGTCAATATTGTTAGCGTAATTTAATGTGGAAATAAAATCAGCCAAAAGAATAGTTTCAGGGTTGATAAAAACGGTTATATCTGTTGCCAACCCTCGTGATCTCTCCACCATGGAATGAAAGAACGGAGTACCAAGAAACCTAGAGACATCAATGCAGGAGTGAAGAATACGGCTTATATAAAACATCTAGTAATTGATTTCCAAAACCAAGGAAACGGACTCTTACGTGAAATCGATGCTGGAATCAACCAAGATTCGTGAGCCAAAGAGCTTGGCAAATAACAGAAGGGTCTTGACTAAACAGTACCACTTTAATTTGAGGGGACAAACCGAGCCATGAGCGAATGGCAATACTCTGTCTGAACCCAACAAGACCAGTAAAAGGTTCAGGTGCCGACAATATTGTGATTTCTGGATTGTCTTGGTCTTCGGAAGCTGTCTGACGGAAGATGGGAACTCGGATCTTATTCTCAACAAAGGAAGGTAACATCTGAGTGGCATAAAAGGAAAGACCGATAAGCACAAACCCATATAGCCAAACCGACCACAGTCCCACTTGCATTGCCTGTGATTAAAACCAAAAGCACAGAGAAAAGGAAGAAAATTGTTCAAGGGAATGAATCAAAAGTAGAAAATTCAAATACTCAAGGATAATGAGCTGAAATAAAATGAAGTGAAAATAGGAGGAACCTTCATTGCTGCAGAGATTCAGATGAAGGGAGTGAAAGGTGAAGCTTTTTCATTTCAGGCGTTGGGTTTCAGAGGCAGGAGGTGATAGAAAAGATGCAACTTTAACCGAAAATAAATCGAAAGAAAGTCGTAAACAACAGTGGCAGTGTGACTAACCCACAAATGCCACGCCAATAGTCTCTGCCTCTGGAATCAGCACCACCAAGACGGGGAACATCACGAGGCATATGCTAGGCGTCATAGGCACGTCATCTTCCACTCCGTTTTCCATTTCCTCTGTTTGCAATAAGATAGTTTTCTATTACCTTCCGTAAGTTTCGAAGACCTGTCTCCTCGGGAAAGGACCTCCTCCATGCCCATCTATGAATTAATTCTTTTGAGAATTCGTTCAACAAAAACCAGTTTGAGTTTAGAATTACTCTCCACTGATAATTTCAGATCTTTTGTATGAGTGTATGTTTAAAGGGTGATCCAAAGATTTCGATTGGCTCAATCAACTAAATATTTAAGGATGTTTGTGAACTGCACAGTTAAATACGACAACATTGTCCAATATTTGATCTTGGATACTAAAATCAATTATTTTATAGAAAGAACCTCATTTTCAACTATCATATCCTTATTATAATGTTTTGGATGAGTACCAGATGCTGTTACACGGCCACATATCTCGTTCGCTTTGCATGGTTTAGGTTTTGGGCTATGCGCTCAGTTAGGCCTCTAAAGCAAATGGGAAATGTATCATTGTATCAACCTCATCTGTTGATAGTGGTCTGTAGGGGAGGCTTCATCAAGGACCAAGGTTCCTGTGTCTAGTAATGTTGTAGGAGCTTCAAGAGCTTGTGCTATGCGGTGCTCATTTCTGATGGCTATTAAGGCGATATAATTTTGTTAGAAGTTAAATAAATTAAATAATAAAAAATATGTTTGTAGCACCCCACTCCCGCGTGACCCGAACCCGACATCGTTGGTGATATCCGAATCCGTGCTCCGCGAGAGTGGCGAGCTACATCAGTCAGTTGAAACTCAGTATAAAATTTTCTTTTTTCATTACACTCATGTGCGCGAAATCAACAATAAACAATCTGAGCCCACGTTCAAAAGGAAGCATATTCAGTTATTACAACCATTCAATAATAAAGTAAAAAGTCATTTAATGAACAAAAACCATAATCAAATTGGGCTCACTATAAATACAGAGTATTCTTTTACAGAGATTTCAGAATACAATTTTATGAAACACTAATGCAGACGCGAACTGATCCCGACCTCTATCTTTCACTTGCATACAGTAGGCATACTCCCGTGTCTAGCGGGGTACTCTTCAAAGCCTGAAAAATAGATGCAAAATTTTGGTGAGTTTTTGCGAACTC
>JANVCL010000214.1:24462611-24477261 GCA_026546855.1 Erythroxylum incrassatum | reverse complement strand
CCGGGAATTTTCTCCGGAAAATTCCAAAAAAATTCCTGAAAATCCCTTAAAATAGAAAACACTCAATGACGCACTCAGAATAATTTTTTAAACCCAATAACCACGTTAATCCTAATAAAATTGCCTTAGGCACGAAAATCGGGAATGTCATGTATGCATGTACAGTAATTTTATGTGCACAAATGTTACTGTGTAGCAATCCTATTATGCATGAGCAGTCCTATGCAATCCCAATCTATCCCATACTATGCCAATTTACCATTCTACCCTTCCAATTGAGAGTGGGATGTTACATGATGAGTCATCTAAGTCAAAGCCAATCAAAGCATATTGGTCTGATCTAATGCTTACTTATGTCAAATCCATTAGCTATGGTCCATCCATTTAAGCATACACTAAGTTCTTAGTCCATCAAGAACTTAGCCTTAGCCATGTCAACTCGTACAGGATCCAAAACTCTACAAAAACTTTCACCATGCTTAATCTAACTTGCTATGTTAGCTTGGAGCTTTCGCATGCCACTACTATGCGTGTGATCCAGCTAACCTTATACCAAAGTTCATCTCTAGTTAGCTGTGAAGTGCCTTTATGTGTTAAAGGGCTAACAAACGACCCCTACTAGATAGTCTGAAGGTAGGCGTTCACCTGATCCTCTAACTACCACAAGGCTTATCTTTCTCCCATGTAGCTTCCGTGATTGGCTTTATTTTCCACTGGATTAAGAGCTCGATTCGTCGATTCTTTTTATGATGACCCATTGTTCGGTGTTTCGAGATCTTCTCTACTTGATCCTCGAACTGTTTTCTCACAATCGGTGGAGCTCTCTTCACTTTACTCCTATTCAAATCTAATGCATCCTCATGGTAAGGTTTGAGAAAACTAACATAAAAAGTAGGGTGTACCTTTAATCTCTTAGGCAACTTCAACGTGTATGTCACCACTTTACTTAGCACTTCAAACAGTCCATTGTACTTTGGCACTAATCCATAATGCACTTGCGTGCTCAAGATCTTCTTCCAAATAAGTGGGGTAAGTTTCAGTAGTACCTTATCTCCCACATCGAGCTCTAACGATCTCTTTTATAAGTCCACTTGCTTCTTCATCCATTGAGAAGCCTTTCGAAGACTATCCCTCGCCTCATCCAATAACTCTTGCTTCTCTATCGCGAACATGTACGCTGTTGGACATTTGCCACCTGTCCTTTATTGTGCAATCTCGAATGGAGGGAGAGGTTTCTTTTCCAAGACTATCCTAAAAGGACTCTTCTTTGTAATAGAAGATCTATGCAAGTTATAGCAAAATTATGCAGTATCAATCAAACTTAACTAGTTACGTTGACTTGCAATTATATAATGCCTTAATTGCTCTTTCAATAGACCATTGATCCTCTTTGTTTGGCCATCTATTTGTGGGTGGTTGTCATTGAAAACTTCAAATCGCAACCTATCATATTGAAAAGGGACCTCCAGAATCAGCCTATAAATCTGGCATCTCGGTCTCTCACAATGTCCGTAGGGGTTTCAAAGTATTTCACCACATTCTTATAGAACAACTCCACCGCAATATCCGAGGGACATAATGCTGGTACTGGTACGAAGATTTCGTAATTGGAGAAACTATCTACGATCACTATGATTGTCGCCATGTTGTCCATCTTTGGAAACCCTATAATGAAATCCATAAAAACTGACATCACGATCCTTCGGGAATGGATAAAGGTTATAGCGAATCAGTTTCCTTCCTCATCTTCAACTAATCTAACTAACATACAAGGTAAGTCTTGACATACACCTCAATGTCATGCTGCATCTTCGGCCAATAATAGGAATGAGTTAGGAGCCCCATCATCTTCTAAACTCCTAGGTGACTAGTCCACTGTGAGTTGTGTGTCTCCTTCAGTAATTGTTTTTGCAAGCTATCGAAACTTGGCACATACATTTGACTACTCTTATTCATCAATAATCCGTCATCATCAAGCTAAAACCTGCACACAACACCCTCCTTAACTTGTGAGATAAACTTGCAATATGTGTTGTCCAATAGTTGTATATTTAATTTTCTCCAACTGGTTTGATTCCACCTTTGTAATGGCATATAGGGCCACTAACACCTCTGTTCGACTTAAGGCATCTTCTATGTTGTTGTTCCTCCCCAGTTTATGCTCCCACATAAATTCATATTTGTTAAGGACCTCCTACCACTGGGCTTGCTTTATGAACAACTTCGTTTGGGTCCTGAAAATGTGTTAGCAACATTATCCATACGAATAATGAATCTGGATCCCAACAAATAAACTCGCAATATCTAAAGGCAATGCACCATCGTGAGCATCTCTTTCAAGGATCACTACTCTACAACGTTAGGCTTTAAAATCTTAAATGCTAGGGGATGACCTTCCTGTACTAGGACTCCACTAATAGCTTTGTTCAATTCATCTGCATGTACCTTAAATGGAAGATCAAACTCTGGTAGCTTCAACACAGGTTAAGTTAAAATAGTGACTTTAAGTTTCTAGAATTCCTCCTGACATGCATCCGACTAATACCACTCTTGCTTTTTTTAAGCAAATCCATAAATGGTGTCACTTTCTTTGAGTATCCCACTATGAATCACCTGTATTATTCGTGCCAATCCAAAAAAATCTTCGCAGTTCTCGTACTGTTGCCTTCACCTTCTTCATATCCATCCTAACCTGATCCTTTCTCACCAAGTAAGCCAAGAATCTAATCTCTAGTTGTGCAAACTCACATATCTCCATCTTCATATAGAGCCTGTATTGCTTCAGCTGCTCAAACACTTTCCTCAAGTGCTCCATATGTTCTACCATGCATTTACTATACACCACGATATCGTCAAGATACACCACCACGTACTCTTTAAGGAAATCATATAACACATCGCTCATCAGGTTGCAAAATGTCATAGAAGCATTAGTCAATCCAAATGACATGACTAAAAATCTTATGATCTATACTGAGTCACACACATTGTCTTCTACTCATCACCCTTGACTATCAATACTTGCCAATACTCACTCTAAAGATCCAACTTTGTGAAAACCATAGCCCTCAACAATCTGTCCATCAAATCTTGAACTAAGGGAATAAGATATTTTCTTTTTATTGTTACCTTATTTAAGGCTCGATAGTCCACACACATATAAAGTGTTCCATCCTGCTACTTCTGGAATAACACTAGGGCATTATATAAGGCATTAGGAGGTTGGACAAACCCTGCCTCTAACAATTCCCCAAGTTTTTTTCGAAGCTCCCTCAACCCCAGCAGGGATATCCTATATGGGGCACATACATGTGGGATTGCTCCAGGAATTAACTCAATCCAATGTTCTATCTCTCGACGAGGAGGAAGAGTCTTAGATAACTTTTTCTACATCACGTCTTGAAACTCCCTAAAAAACTTGCAACTGCATCGAGACTTCCACCACGTAATCCTCATCAATCTCCCAAATTGCAACGAGATAGGTCTCTATACCTTTTTTCAACCCTTTCTTGATGCTTATGGACATTATATATGCTATTGTTGTTGTATCATCCGACATTCCACCATCGGATCTAAAACAATTAACAAAAAAGGAAACTTTGTCATGCAGGATCATTATTGTTGGACCCCACACCCCACACTCCACCCGAAGGTGTTTGAGGGTTATACCCCGGCGTGTGTTTGCAGGTTGTACTGCGACGTGTGTTTGCGAGTTATACCGCGGCATCCAACACAAATTGGTATTGTCCTCTCTGGGAATTAAACTCGCGACCCCTCAAGATTTTGTTGTTTCTAAGAACACCCCTCGCTCTTCTCCTATTGGGCTAGGCCTTTTCCCTTGGAAAAATTTAAGGAGGCCGCATTAGTTTCCTTTGCCATCCAAAAGTCCACCAAAACATCCATAGTCGTGATTACACTAACCATTGTCCTTCACATTCTACCTCTGTAACTCTATTTGTGCCTATGGTTATAACCTGAACAAAAAGTTGAAGAGCTTGTCCTCGTCTAACATATTGTCAATAGCAAGCATTAGAGAACTAAACTTCTTAATGTACTCTCATACTGATCTGTCTTGTTTCAGCTACTTCAAGATGTCCCTCTTGAGCCAAGAAAACTTCATCGAAAGGAATTGATCCTTTAACTCCTTCATCTTTTCCCACTTATTGATGGGATTTCTACCTACATTGATCTTCGCAAAGGTCCTTATTCTCCACCAAATCTTGGCATCTCCATCCAAGTACATGATCGTCACATTAACCATCTCAACATCAGGTATCTTAGCAGCTACAAAGTACTGCTCCATATCCTACAAAAAGTTCTTGAGCTCCTTCGTGTTTCGAACACCTTTAAAAACTTTGGGCTCATGCACCTTCACCATGGTGATCTCGACTCATCCACCCTCTTGTGTTGCAACAGCAGGTCTTAGGATTGTCATCTCAAACCTAGTGTCCTCTTGTGCCTTCATCAACTCGACTATTTGTTGTCGCAGCTATTAGATCTATTTCTCTAACATCTCCATTCAAGTACTGTAGTAAGTGACCTCGTCCTACCTTTAAGGAATTGAGTCAATGAGTGCCTCCACTCTCTTGACACACTCCATCAAATTGCTACCTCCTACCATCCTGAAATTAGGCGCTGATATAAGTTATTACAAAGGTCTCCTTAAGCATTAAACTTTTTTCGCAATTTGTGCCTACTTCTTTACACGGTAGGTCCGTTTAAGGAAGACATGGCCTTCCCATGTGATTGTCGATCAACAACCTTTTTCTCGAATGTCTCACGACCCTTATAGTGTTTAACTCTCACACTCGCCAAAAACTACAAAGGTAATAGAATATTCAAAGGCAATAAAGTAAGAAAGAGATACAATAAACTGCCAACTTTTATTACTTCCCTTAAAGTATACAAAGGAGGTTCTTTCATTCTTTGTGTGTCTCTCCATATGAGGAGCAAGACTCAAATGAGCTATATCAGACATCAAGGCTTGAGGGGCCAAGTTAGAATCTTAGCATAACTCTCTTACCCAAGATCACATCTTATCTTATCATATTACATCATTATCTAATAAGATAACATCCCCATCTAAATATGACTCTATTTGATTAGGTCTATCTACATCCTAACTAACAAGATAAAAGATTACACATGATCTATCCTTATCCATGAAGATTCCACTATCTTTAGATGATCCTCTTGCGTGGTCTTTATCTCTTAGAGCTGATGTTTATCTTCCGTGATCTTATCCACCACATCATCCAAGATCGCTCTATGATCTTTATCTGTTGATGATAAGTCATCTAAGTCAAAGCCAGTCATAGAACACTGATCTGATCCGATACTTACCTATGTCAAGTTCATTAGCTATGGTCCATCCATTTGAGCATACATTAAGTCCTTAGTCCGTCAAGAACTTAGCCTTAGTCATTCAACTCGTATAGGTCTGAAACTCTACCAAAACTCGCATCATGCTTGATCTTACTTGCTAAGTCATCCTGGAGCTTTTGCATGGCACTGCCATGTGCTTGATTTAGCTAACCATCCACTCAAGGTCTATCTCCAGCTAGCTGTAAAAATGTCTTCACGTGTTAAGGGGATAATAGCAAGCGTATAAAATTTTATTTAAATATTTTTAATACAAATAAAAAATCAAAAGGATGAATTTAAAGACAATTGAGATTAGAAGGTGCTTTAAAATTACAAAACTAAGTTTTTTATGTGTTAATTTATTTATGTATTACACTTATTTATTCTTACTTATTGAAACATATTGCCTCCTAAGGAGTGGTTGAGTTGGTGGAGTGGGGGGCATAAGACCAAAAGGTTCTGTGCTCAATTTCTTCTACTTATGCTTCCTTGATCGAGTCTATCGTACAAGACTTACCTAGTGCAGAGTATCCGATTGAAGTAATTTGCAAGCCATTATGTTATTCGAAAGTTTACTAATACACATCTAAAGAATAGTGACAGCCAATTCCTCAGTAAAAAAAAAAGGTATGATAGCCACCAATCCTGGCGTACCTAATCAGGTTCTTTTAGAAGTCACTGGATATTGTTATAATTATTGTGTTTAAGCCAATAAAGAAAGAACATTGTTTGAGAAGTTATTTAATTATGGATGAAAAATGGTCTAGAGTATATATTTTTATTGACCCTTTAAACGAATGGGTCTCTGGTCCATGTCATTAAAAAGACATTAATTGCTAAGACTTACCCAACAGCCAAAAACATAAATGTATCCTTGATAAGAGCAAAAGCTTAATGGTTGCTCAGTCTCGATACCTGCAGAGTCGGGTAGCTGAACAACCCATGCAATTATACTGCCAGCTAAGATCAACACCACCATTTGAATACCCTGTCCCTTTCCCGCCATCACTGAGAAAGGAACATAACTCCACTCAATGCTTTTAGTACATAAACTTACAACAGTCACCACATCTCAGAACACCGTAATTTCTCCAAAGTCAAGTCATTCCTCACGGGTTATAGGTGCCGCGTTCCGGTGAGAGTTTGTGACATCACTATAATTCAATCAAGTAGTAAATTTGTGCTGACAAGTCAAAGCTTTTTAACACTTGGCATTTGTTGTTTCAAAAGATCTTCCAATTCCATTCTCTTTAATTAAATATTGAAAATGTCTACTCCAATCACATTCTAAGTCAGGGATGTTGTTACATGCATTCTGCTCGAGTATATTTACATCTAAAAAACAAGCTAGTACTTCCCGTGTAGCCATGAATCTAGTAACATTTGTTTTTATGCTCCTGCCAACTTGTTCACTCTTCACGTCTGGACTATGCAGTCAACTATATCAAGGAAGATGGAAGTTACTGAAAAGAAGCATCGGAATTTCTGCAATGCACATGCAGCTGTTACCCAACGATAAACTGATTATTTTTGATAGGACAGATTTCGGCCCCTCCAACATTTCTCTTCCACAGGGAAGATGCAATAGCGGTTCTCAGAACAGAGATTGCTCAGCTCATTCCGTTGAGTTCGATCCCATCACCACAAGTATTCGACCGCTCACGATACTCACCGACACATGGTGCTCTTCAGGGGCGTTGCTACAGGATGGTACTTTGGTGCAGACTGGTGGGTATGGGATTGGAGAGCGAGTTGTCAGGACTTTCAAGCCCTGTGCAGATTGCGACTGGCTAGAGGATCAAAACGGTCTAATTACACCAAGATGGTATGCCTCAAACCAGGTTCTACCAGACGGAAGAATTATTGTTGTTGGCGGGAGATATCAATTCAATTATGAATTCATTCCTAAGTTCTCTGCCTCCGATCTAACACTATACAAACTCCCTTTTCTCAAAGAAACAAGAGACTCTCCACGGGTTCCCAACAATTTATATCCTTTCTTACACCTTTCTCCAGATGGGAATCTCTTCATTTTTGCCAATGATCGTGCAATTTTGTTCGACTATGTCAACAACAAGGTCGTTAGAACCTATCCTGTCATGCCCAGAGGTGTTTCTCGTAACTATCCTAGCACTGGTTCCTCAGTTCTTCTTCCTATAGTACTTAGCAGTAACCTCAACATCAGCATAGATGCCGAAGTTCTGATCTGTGGTGGAGCATTACCAGATTCTAATGAAAAGGCAGATGCAGGAATTTTCATTCCTGCATCAAAATCGTGTGGCCGTTTAGTAATTACGGCCACAAGTCCAAGCTGGGAAATGGAAGAAATGCCCATGAGTAGAGTTATGGGTGACATGATAATGCTTCCTACAGGTGATGTGCTCATCGTAAATGGTGCTGCAAGTGGAACTGCCGGTTGGAATGTAGCTAGAGAACCAGTACAAAACCCTCTTCTATACCGGCCTAATGCGCCAAGAAGTGAAGAAAAGAGCAGATTTGAAGTAATGAGTCCATCACCAGTTCCACGTCTCTACCATTCCGCAGCACATTTGCTAACAGATGGTCGCGTTTTAGTCGGTGGCAGCAACCCCAATAGAAATTATAACTTCACTGCAATGTACCCCACTGAGTTGAGTCTTGAAGCATTCTATCCCCCCTATTTGATCTCAGATATGACTCGGCCGTCAATCAACTTGACAAAGATAGGAGTTAATATCAATTACAAGCAGAAATTTGCTGTGCACTTTGATTTGCCATCTGTTACGAGCATTGGGAAAATCTACGTGACAATGGTTGCACCATCTTTTACCACACATTCATTTTCAATGAACCAAAGGTTCTTGGTTTTGGTTCTGGACAATGAGGTGCAAAAGCTGACAGCTGACACGTACCTTGCCATTGTTAATGCTCCGCCAACTGCTGTATTAGCTCCGCCTGGGTACTACCTGTTATTTGTTGTCCATGAAGGTATCCCTAGTAAAGGAGTATGGGTCCGTGTCCACTAGTTATCTATTGGTTGTGTTCCTCCAATTAAGAATTTATAAGAATGACTCTCTTGTAAGATAAATTGGAATTTCTTTTTCCTTTGCATCTTCTCTTCTCTTTTATTGCTAGAAATCGGATCTAACTTATCAGTTTCGTTGGCTTAAACTCTTAAAATATTATACATTAAGAATCAATCCATAAGTCAAATTTGAGTCTAGTTATTAAGCTCGAAAATTTATACATCCGGTTAATTTAGACTGACCTAATATCAATTTGAATGTTAACATTTAACAAAGTACAAATTTGCTTGCACCTTTTCTTGCAGGCAGGGTTATCATTTTCTTTAAAGGCAAATAAATTTATAGACGAAAGGTTCAAATATACAAGACCATGCCTATGTTTAACAAGTCCTGACAAATTTGTGAAAAGCTACCAACTCTATGTTAAATAGGTAAGTGAATTACAAGAATAATCTAGATCTCATTCCACCAAAAACTTCAGAGATGATATTCCTATCTAGAACTGCTAGTCTCATCGTTAGGAGTAGCTTGCTTTGAGTTGATGTAATTTCTATCTCATTGTTTCCAAAAAGAGCATTATTCCTTTCCTTCAAGATATGGTGTATAAGCATCCCATAAGCTATCCTACATACTTATCACCTTTGCTCTTGAATATGATGTTTCCTACGCAGGCTAGTATGCTTATCAACCTATAATGGGGCATTCCAATGCTATTACAATTTTAAGAAATTTTTATAGAACACATGAAAATCCATAGTTAAAAAATAAATGATTACGTTTTTCTAGTTCCAACTTGCAAAGGCCACAATTTAGGTCGTCAATGTGGAACTTAATTCTATCTCTAGTGCTAAATCTCATAAAAGTGCCAAGAAATAGAGTGAAGAAGCGTGATGGGGTAATGCAAAAGTGCTAAATCTTATAAAAGTTGCCTGCATGAAGTAGTTAAGCTTCCTACCTTTTTTTTGTAAACTAGATACATTTTAGGGAAGCACAGTTGACGTTATAATTTGGCTCAAGTGCTGAAGTTTATCATGGAATCCCCTAGAAGAGTGGAATGACCAATGCCATCTACTATCTTTGATCACTCGCCTTACTTTAACATTTGCTAGCACTATTGCTCTTAGGTTAGTGAATTCCCTAAATTAGCATAGGGGACTAAATATATGCAGTTGTGAGACTAGAAATATGTTGTTTCTCCATTCCTAATCTTATATTTCATGGGAGGCTACATAATGTTCCTACCTTTAAAAATTTGTTAGAAGGCATAAGAGAAAGTTTGCTTACTTTTCAAGGTCCAGATGCTCTCATAGTTTAAATGGTAATTATGGATCCACCTTGCCTATAAACTTTCCTTTTCCTCATAAGTTCTCCATAGTTTTTTAGCCATTAAGTCTTTAGACAATTTTTTAATAGAAATCAATCAAATTCCTCTACATTCCTTAAGGGTATAGAGCCTGCTCCATTTGACATTTGTGTCCTTTATATTGCTTCCAACTTTGCCTCAAATGAATTCCCTAAAAGCTTTGTCAACTCTTTTCTTGATGCTTTTAGGTAGAGCAATAGGTGAACACCAATATACATAAAGTTGCTTAGTATTGAAATGACTATTTGTAACCTGCCTTCTTATTAAAGGAATCTGTTGTATTAGGAGTTGATTCTCCTTTGTACAGAGTTCACAACTAGGATATAGTCACTTACACTAAACCTTTTAGAGGATATAGAAACCCTTAGGGATTTAAAAGGCAATTGCTTGATCTTCAATCCCTATGAGGAAGGAATCAACCTCTTAATTACAATAGGATTGACAGAAAAATACGTAGAGCTTTTCCTTAGATCGAACCTCAAATTTGAGATAGCTTTGAGTCCCTCAAGGAATTGAATAGGATGTTTATAGATCTTATATCTACTCCATAGAGCATCTGTAAGTATGAGTGCCTCCACTTGTTGTTTCTAGGCCCTTAGTGACTAGTAAGTTAAAATCAGGATGATTTAGTTATGAGTTGAAGAATTTGAATAAGGTCTAGTTTTTTTAACAATACATTCAGGTCCGGAAGAATATATGTACGATTTGTGAATAAAGGATTATTAAAGTTAATAAAATTGTTTGGAAACTTAATAAGCTTGGAGTTATTAACTAAACATATATCAAGTTTTCTTTGAGTAAGTCTTCCTCCACCTTGATTGTTGCTCCAAATAAGGAAGTGGTCAATAAATTTCAAATTTATCACCCTAAACTTGGCATTAAGGTTGGAAAGTTCATAAAACCTGGTGAATTTATTGTTAGCCCTACCTTGGGATTCCTTAGGGGATAACGTACAATTAAAATCCCTAGCAAGTAAACAAGGTATGTGTATGTTACTTCCTAGCTGTTACGGTTCAATCTATAATTTGTTTCTATAAAATTCCAACTTCCCTACATATATTAGTGATTTGGAGATCTAGGTATAGCTTTCTATGAGTGACCTCACAATGAAGTAATTGGTCAGAGCAATGCCAATTTGTGAGATGGTTAATAGAGGGATCAAAATAAAAAATTACTCACCTATTAAATTTATTGAGTAATTGCTAAGAGTTAATCAACCAATATGCAAAAATTTTAGCAGAATTTTGAAATGGTGCTCCTTTGTTTTGATCTCCATAAAACTAGCAAAAAAAGGCTTCTTCAAGTATAAGAAATCGTTGAAGGCAAGCTATTTATTAAGGCTATTTAAGCCTCTAACATTCTAGAAAGGTAACCCCATTATTTGGGTTTAGATCTATACTTCTTCCTTCTAACTTTGTGATTACTAGCACAATAATTAGTTCAGTCTCCATTGATTTCCTCCATTATGCTTATCTTTATTTTAGTAGGGGCTAGTTAACTCCCTTTATAATTAGCTTGTTGGCTCTATGGATCTTGGCCTTTCTCCATTCTAGTTAGAATTGAAGTATCCTCTTTAGCTCTCTTAGCCTCAACTTCTAGATTCGTTTCCATGTCAATGGTAGTTATGGCCTTTGAGTGGTTACTAATAGCATTCTCATTGGCTCCTTGCTTTTGCTTAGCCTTACCAATTGGTTCTCCTTTTGTATAAGTATGGTCATTCCCTAATTCTTCATACTAATGATTTGGGATACTATTAGTTTGTGGATTTGGAGAGATCTTCTCCTAAACTGAGTTCTTCTTGGGATTCTAGACTTTTATTAAACCAGGTTTGAGAGGTCTCTTGGGATAAATGAATATCAATGAGTTTAGGATGATTTCTTTCATATCATTATAACTTATTATCTTTAGGAAGTCAAGCATCTCCTTATCAAGTTGCACCTTTATACAGAATTTTGTAAAGCATATTCTTTTAATCTTTGTAGCGTTATCGTCTAAAGTAATAGGATTCCTAATCACACTAGTAAGGTAATTGAGGCCTATAATAACCAATATTAAGGGAATACGATGGAAGTTCACCTAGATTGGGATCTTCCTTAGTTTTATCCTATCTAGCTTTAGTATTTATTCTTCATTCCTATCTTTTTTCAATTAACATTATCCCACTGTTAAACCACAAAAGGCCAACCTCTTATCAATAAAATATCCAAAAAAATTTAAGCTCCATTTCATCACTCCATATAGTACAACCTTTGTAAATGTGGAAATAGGAAAGTTATAGGAAGAAGGAGACACATATTGTAGGCGAGCAAAAGTCTATGAGTCACTAACTACCTTCCACCAGGTTTGTCTCATCTCTAGGCTATCACTAGTTATAGGTTTCTTATATAAGGGCAGGTTTTGTAAAGGGAGTGTTAGCAAGGCCTCATTTGGGACATTAGGCATTGAGTTATCAGGGGCAGAAGAAAGAGGAAAGCTTTGCTCAATATTTTCCATAGTTACCTTTAACAGTAAACTGTTATAATTAAAGTAAGGTGAGAAAATAAGAAGGTTGGGGGTTATTTGTGCGGTTTCGCGTACAGTCTTCTTTTATTGAAAGTTCAATCACATTAATTGCAAAAATAGGGTGGTCATTATGGTAGTGTTTATTAACATAAAAAATATTGAAATGAGTATTTTCCCTCATCGAATTCCATCGTGAGGGTACCCTCACTAACATCTATCTTAGTTTTGGTCATGTTGAGAAACGACCTTGCTAGTAAGATAGGTATTGGGTTATGGTAAGTTTCATCATTCATATAAATCATATAAAGGTCAATAGGAAATATTAGCTCATTTACCTATATAAGCATATCCTCAATCACCCTATCTGGGTAAGCATTAGAGCGATCAACCAATTGTATAGTAACATTAATTTCTTTTAATGGCCCTAAGTTTAAAGAAGCATACATGGAAGGAGGCATAACATTAATTGATACTCCTAAATCTAACATATACTTTTTAATCTCAATGTTACCAATTTTGCAAGGAATAGTAAACATACATAGGTCCTTACATATAGGAGGTATTTTCTCTTTGAAAACTGCATAAACAGTTTCATTCATCCTAATCATTTCATTACCTCTTAACTTTCTCTTGTTAATATACAATTCCTTGAAGAATTTTGCATGCTTTAGCACCTATTTGATCGCTTCTAACAGTAGAATATTCACCTCAACCTTTCGAAAGGTCTCCCATATCTCTTTATCTTTATCCTCCTTATTTAACTTTGCTAACATACTAAGAAAAGGTAGAAGATTAGTCTTAACAATACCAGGGTTTTCAAAATTTACCTTTGTGTTAGATAAGGGATTTTATTCTTTTCCTAACTCCTTCTCGATTTTTTCTTCATTGGTAATACTCAGTGGAGTCCGTTTGGAAACCTCAAGCTCCTTGTCACTCCTCAAGGTTATAATATTGACATTCTTTGGGTTAACTTTGGGTTGAGATGGCAATTTTCCTCTTTGTTGTGATTATAGACTATTGATCCTCACTTCCAGTTGACCCATTTGGTTTTCCATGTTCTATATGCTCGATTTGACATCCTATTGGAATTGTAGAGTGATATTAGTAATGGACTTAATCAAGTCTTCCAAAGATGTACCTGAACTAGAAGAAGAGGCTTGTGGCCTTAATTACAATTATTGTGATACTTGTGGCCTATTTTGGAAGAAATTATGTTGCTTATTTCCCCCATAATTCAAGTTAGGATGATCCCTCCAAATTGGGTTATATATCTCAAAGTACGGGTTGTACTGGTTAGGAAAATTCCCTCATGTAGTATTCACGTATTCCATACTTTCCTCTTACAATATCGGATGCTTAATTAGTTGGATGGCTCATGTTTGAACATATTCAATAGGCCTTTACCTGTGCCTTTCCAACTACAAATTCTCTAACAAAAGCTATTGAGTATTAGCGACCATGTGCTCAATTAAAATATGAGCCTCCATAGGAGTCTTTTCACATAATGCTCCACTGCTCTCTATATCGATCAAACTCCTCTCTATAGGTAGCAATTCCGTGTAAAATAATTGGATAAGGAGTTGTTCAGGTATAATTATGATGGGGATAGCTAGCATACAACTTCTTAAAACTATGATGGGCATAGGTATCATACAACTTCTTAAAGCACTCCTAATATTTGTAAAGGGACTCTCCATTATGTTGCTCTATGCCACATATTTCCTTACGTATACTTGTTGTCTTCTATGAAAGTGTTCACACTCCTAGTAGGTAGATCAAATAACCAATACTTTACTGCATCTTTTAGTGAGGGCAGGAAAGCCCTCAACATGATTTGCTTATCTGTCACCTCTAGAAGCTTCAAGCTAAGACATATCACATTAAGCTCCTTGAGATACTTATGCACATCCTCGCCTGCAAGACCATGAAAAGCTTAGAAAGTTAACAAATAACTAAAAGAGATGATTATGAATAGATATATACACAAAACACCAATTAAAATTAAAAAAATTAAAGCATTATACTCCCCAATAATGGTAGAAAAGTTTGACAGTGCCTGTCAGGTGCACTACAAAATTACCTAACTCCATTCACTAAAAATTTGTAGCTATAGTGAGTGGGGATTGTTGGATCCCGTTTCCGGAACCCAACTCTCTTGCTTAAGAGCGTGAAACTTGAGCGTGCGTATTACTTTGAAGGGTTATATTTTTTTCATTCTTAATCCCTTTGAACCCTTAAAGACATTATAAATATACATCTTCAATCTTATAACATCCCAAAATTCACTTACAATAGTTCCATGGTGTGTCCATATTACCTAATCACCTTGCTTGAACTCCTCTCTCCTACTTGTGCACAAAGTTTGGAAAACTTAAAATCTTAAATTCAATTTGACTTCTTCATAGAAATCATAGCT
>JANVCL010000214.1:24451804-24462511 GCA_026546855.1 Erythroxylum incrassatum | reverse complement strand
TATTTTAACTTGCTTGATAATAAATTATTGTGATTATTGAAAATGCATTGCGATTTATGAATCATGATCAAGTTATGTCATTGAAAGATGTCATGGCATTTTGTATGAACAAAAAGATAGAAAAGCCATAAAGTGTGAGCTTTTGATAAAATGATTTGAGCATGAAATGAATATGTGCTTTGATTGGGCAAGAGAGGAACGTTTTGTTAGTCACGTGCACGTCGACGTATAGCCTTATCCCGGTTGCCCGCTTGTGGCCCACGAGATCCAAAAATGGACTCGTTTTGTTCACAATTTAAACTCCGGTTTATCCGTTTTGTTCCACGGAACTCTTGAGCCATTGTTTGTGCATTGCATCTTTGAATTGTCAAGTATGTTGCATAAATTAAGTGTTCTGTATTGATGATTAAATGGATATGCTTTATGATGTGATGATATTTTTGATTATGAGTTTTGAGTTTGAATTGCGTATTTGACTGAAAACGAAGCATTTTATGAAATTATCATGATTTCTATATGGCAAATGAACGTTTTAACAGTTTTACTTATTCTTCGTTATAAGCATGTTACCTACGAGCTTAAAGCTCACCCCCTCCTTTCATTCCCATCTCCAGGTGATGAGAACGAGGTCTGAGGAAAGAAAGTAAAGGCTTTTGTTTGGTTATGCACATGTTGAGAATTTTAGGGTTTTGTGTCTTTTGTTTTCGAATAATTGATATTGATATTGTAATATGGCTTGGAATGTCATTAAAGTTTGTAAACACTTATCTTATGATGTAAATGAATTATGAATTTGTGTATGGATTTGAAATATGAACTGTGTATGAATGGTATGAGTTGAGTTGATGAACTTTGATATAAATTGTTGCGATTTATTAATAAGTGAATTATGGAAAAGAAAGATATGAAGAATCATATGAATTGAGGATTGAGTGTGGGATGAATTCCAAGTGAAAGTTGAATTGCTTTAAATGATGTTGTAACGATTTAAAGTATGCGACTGTTGATTATCGGAGTAAGTGGTTGGGTTCCGAAAATGAGGCCCAACATTGTTTGGTATCAGAGCAAGAAAAGGTATGTTTCGTTTCTGATGACTTGGGATCCGAAAATAGGGCCCGCCATTAATTTTAATTAATCTACAGTAACTCACCTTCCAACTGAAAATTTGGGGGCTCTAAGTAGTTTTTAGGTAACTTTCTGATTGTGGAAACACTCAAAGGGATTTCTTCTCCCCTAAGGATATTGTAAAACTATTTTCCCACTCTTTAAGAATCTTTAGATGTAAATATTTTCACATAATGTTGAAATTTTGAATGGCATTGGGAAATCTTGGACTAATGTCGTCTTATCCAAAAATGCCTTAGAAAAGTCTGGAAACAAATAGGGAGACTTTTCATAAGAGGGGATCATAATAAGTTAATGAGATTAGAGTAAGATCTAGCTGATCCTATTATTGACCCTAAACCCGTTAACACTTCTCTTAATGTACAGAATACTTCTTTAAATAAAAGGGGTCAGTATGATAATTTAAATACTACTGCAGCTGGAGATCAAGGAAAAGCTAATGCTCAACCTACAGAACAAGTGAAAGCAAATTCAGATCCTCCAAAGAGTGATAAAAAAGATTAGGCTTCTCATAAGGGGAGTATTGATGAAATGTAAGAACTGAATGAAAATTTTACTCTCACTTCTAACAAAATATCAGAGAGGAAAAGGAGAAAACCCAAAGGCAGTTGGTAAAGCTGCTCAATAATTTAGATGATTTTTTTGAATATTATAGGCACGAATGATCCCTGTAAAGGCAAGCTATTAAGGATATTATTTTGGAAAAGCAACTCATCTTAATAGAAATGCTAGAAACTAGAATTAAGGCATTCAAGCTCCAGATTTTAATGAGTTTTCTTCTGGGAATATGATTCTAACCATATTAAGCACTTTAATGGAAGGATAGTGTATGCTTTTAAAAAGGAGAGAGTTAAGGTGTCTATGTATAATTCTCTAGATCAATATGTTCATCTCTTATACATGCTTGATGATTCTGATCTAGTATATGAGGTGACTATCATATATGCTTCGAACTTCAAGTTCCAAATGGCTGAGTTATGGAATGATCTATAGAGTATCAATAATATGATGGTGAATATCTAGATTATTGTTTGGGTCTTCAACTGTGTTTTGTCTCCATCTAAAGCTCAGAGGAACAAAGTTAACCTTTGCAAACTAGGCAATGAACTAGAAAGGGTAATATTAAAGATTGATGCCACTAATTTGAAATACTTAGGTAACATATTCATCTTGCTAGACCCTGTTTTCAAAGCCCAGCATTCGGAGCCAAAAACTAAAACAATACTTGTCCTTGACCCTATTAAACTTGTTTAGGGACAAAGGGCATAACCTTCCCTATAGATATTGGATTAAGGTGTTCTTTAGATGGTTTGAAAAAGGACTTCAAGATCTAAAAATTTCGTGAAGACCTTAAAGACATATTCTATCATCTAAGGGTTAAAATTAGACCAGACAATACAAGATAAACAGTGCATAGAAGAAGCAACAGGTCAACTATAATGGGAGCAGAAAACAGACAAATGGGAAAAAGCAGACTAATGGGGTCGACTTAAGAAGAAGTAGAGTCAACTTAAGATAATGCAACTCTTAAGACAAAGCAGAGTCAACTTAAGACGAAGCAGAGTCAACTTAAAACGATGCTACTCTTAAGACGAAACAGAGTCAACTTAAGACGAAGCAAAGTTAACTTAAGATAATGCAATTCTTAAGATGAAGCAAAGTCAACTTAGGACAAAGCAAAATCAACTTAAGACGATGCAACTCTTAAGATGATATGACGTCATCACAGATGATACGTCTCTATAGAAGATGCATCCTTACAAACGATACATCCATATAGACGATATGACGTCATCACAGATGATACGTCTTTACAGGCGACACATCTTTATAGACAATACATCCTTACAGATGATATAACGTCATCACAGACGATATGACGTCATCACAGATGATACGTCTTTACAGATGATACATCTTTTCAAAAAGCAGATGATACATTTATGCTCCTGAGCATCTCCTCTTATAAGGACCACGACTTTCAACTCCGATGTTAAAAAATTTCTTACTATATATCGTTGAAAAGCTAGAAAGATAAGCTACAACTTTCCAGAAGACAACTTAAACTAATTTCACCTCCATTAGCACAGTTTTCCTTGGAAGTCGGCACACAATTTCTAAACCTAAGAAAGACTTAAATTTTTGAATTTGAGCAAGTTGAAGGGATTTTAAGCACGACATTGGGAACTTTTCAGTTCTAAAGCCATTGCTAATTCATAAGAAGTTCAAACATAACTTTAATAGCAACAAAACATGAAAATCAAAGAATTAACACAAAAATACAGAATACAATGGATGTTCGATGTTTAACATGCTTTTAAAGCTATACAAAAGTAATCGAACTAACTTAGTTATAAAAGTTTCTAATATCTTAGAGTTTCCGACGCCTTGCAAGGATTGTTAACCTTCTCGTTCTGCATCTGAGGAGGGAAATATAAGGTGAGCTACACAGCTCAGTGGCTAATAAATTTATAGTCATTGGCAACTGACCACATATTTAAGCATATGTACATATATATCTAGCAATTCGAGCATTCTCAACATATTCTATCAATTTAGGCATTTGGTCAATTTAACTTATAACATACAACATAGAATTCGGCCATTAAACATAACACTTAACTATAAACATACTCGACAAATGAAAGATGTAAGGCACAAATAAATGGCTTGAGAATTTCGTGGAACGAAACAGAGAAACCGAAGTTTACTCTGTGAACAAAATTCTGAATTCTCAGGATCTCGTGCCCTCAAGCGGGCAGCTGGGAGAAGGTTATGGGTCAACGTGCACGTGACTAACGAAACAGGTTTCTCTCTTGCCCAAACAAAAGCAAATATTCATTTCATGCTCAAATCAGTTTATCCAGTGCTTTCATACTTTCCATGCTCTTTCCTTTCTTCTCATTTAATTCAAAATGTTATAAACTCCTTCGAGGTATAACATAATTACAAAGCATTATGCATTTCCAATCAGTCATAATAATTCAAGCAAGTTCATTTCAAGAATCAACAGACACACACACATAGGCAAGAATTTGCCTAATCACACAACAACTATAAATACATTACCCACCTAGTTCTTGAAAAAATCCAAGTCAAGCTTGCCTTCCCCTTGCAGTTGGGTAGGATTCCCTTGGTTTCCTAAAACAACCAAGGTTTCATTCAAACAACATTTCAATAACTCATAAACTTCAAAACAAAGAAATCACAAAATGGCAACACACACAAATTAAGCTCAAATCTAGCATACCCATAGTACATCTAGGTTAGATAACCTAAGATTTAGTTTAAAAATCCTAAAATCCCTTGGTTCTCTTAACTCATCTTCTTCCGACACAAACCTTTCATTCTTTACACAAAACCCTTCTCTCTTTAACTCTTTCATCCTCAACACAACCCATTTCCTTAATAAAGCAAGAAGAAAAAGAGATGATTACCTACCTTAACAAAGTTGATTTCTCTTCTTTTCTTCTTTCATCGAAAACTTCTCTCCTTCTCTCTTATTTTCATTTTTCACTCTTTTCCCCCTTCAATTCACGTTTTTCTCTTCTTACCAAGCAAGGCAATATATTCTTCTTCCATTTCTACCCTTAACGAGTCCAAAAAGTCTATTTTACCCTTCCCTATAAGCTTATGTTCTTTTATGCATAAGTGATCTCCTAAAAATGTTCTTGAACATCCTTATTACATTAACACTTAAATTCCCACATACCCCTTCAATAAATCCCACAAACTTTGACATAATCATAACTCCAACAATTAAATCTATCAAGACCTCAAAATTATTTTAAATCATGCTTAACCTAAAGAAAAATTTTCAAGGTCCAACACATCTAGAGTAACAAGCAGAAAGGAGATTCATTAAATAGGAAGAAGCTTGACAAGGTTCTATCCAGTCAAGTAAGGTTGAAATCCTTTCCAGATTCTCATATGCTTGGAAGCTTGTCAATGGTAGGGAGGTTTTATAAAGAAAATGGATAAATGCTTAATACTTGAGAAATTTCAATTTTTGTCAGTTGGAAGATACAATGGAGTGTTCTTGGCCTTTCATCAACATTTTAAGGTATAGATACAATATTTACCCCTTTATTAAAATGCAGATTGGCATTGGTGAAGATTCTTGGATCTGGTTTGACAAATGGACACCTCATATTCCATTGATTAAACAAGTTGAAATGCTCTATTTACTTGGTAAATGGACAATCAACACTAAGGTCTAACATATTATTGCTGACAATGAGTGGAAAAACGTACAAAGAAGAGTTGACATATTTCAAGATTATCTCTCTAAATACATCCATAAAGTATAAATTAATCTATTCTACTAACAGTAATGGATAATTTACCAACTCTTCTTGTTTGAAAGCTATAAGACCTAATTGTTTGAGTGTTCCATGGTATAATATATTTTGGAAACGATCTTGATGCCTAAAGCTTCTTTCGTAACCTAGTTAGCAACTAGAGGAAGGTTAAAGATCAAAGATGGGTTGAAGGGAAACAATGATCAAATTGTGTCCTATATAACACATTGCCTGAAATTACTAATCACCTATTCTTCAATGCATGTTTTTTGTTACGAGCAAGGATGCATCACAAAATGAATTTAGTCTACACTAAAAAAAGGCCAGGGAAATATTTTGGTTTAGGCTAAAAATCTCTATAAAAGGATTGGAGAAGATAAGAAATGCATGAGTCTAATGGTAAGTTGTTCTGTCTATTAAGTTTAGTTTGAAAGAAACCAAAGAATCTTCAAAGATGTTCACACAGACAAAAAGGTTGTTACAAACAGAAATTCTGGTTAGATTTGAGAGAATCTAATAGACAACCATGTTGCTGATAGCCTAAGTTCTTCCATGAAGCATAATTGGTTGTTTTTTTAAATTAATTCTACCTTTGCTACAAGGATTGGTTTCCTAACCTTACAGTTTCATAACTATATTTCCTATAGTCTTGTAACTACCTTGATTTCCTTTTGGCATTTTCAATGATATTTATTTATTTATCTTCCAAAAAATACTACCAAAATTTGGTCCCCAAGTTAATACAAACAAAGAAAGAATTAGTTGGTTAATTGTTCAAATTCACTAAAAACAAGAACTTAACAATCCAAATTAATCACAACTTCTTAATCACCATAGAAAAGAGTTACTCCAATTCAATAAATGGGCTAGGGGGTGTTAATATGATTTTAAACCAATTTAAAGGAGATATTAAATAAATAGCTCCTAAATCTAATCTAATATGCACAATTGAACAAACATTACTTTAATTTCATTTTATTCAAGTTAATTAGAAGTTAACTGTAAAAAAAATCTCCATCTTGCCTCTAACTGTCTCCTTTCACTAACTAGAATTGAACAAGTCTAACTTTAGATGTATAAATTCCTTAAGAGACGTCGTTAACCCCTTAAACTTATCCTAAAGTGAATAATTCCAAATCATGCAATACCATTTAGAACCATTTAGAATTAGTCACACAGCTGACTAAAATCCTAAACAATGCTACTAATTTCGATAAGTCTTTAAGAATTACAGGTTAAAGACTCTACGATAGTCGTAGATTCATATTCAATCATGCAAAAGACGTCCTTAATCGCAAGATGAATATGAATCAGTAATCAAGAAACCTAAATGCGCTTAAAAGCTAAAATTAACTTGGCAATCAACTAACTAACCCAATTCATCCAAGCCAATGTTATTAAACTGAAAGCAAACATTTTAAAGCCAATTTAAGCCACAGGAAGTCAGAGACAAAGAGAATTAAGGGTGAGAGAGATTCATTCATCTTATCTTGTCGGGAGGCTTAGAATCTCCTCCGACAGTCATAAACCAACAAGATTTTGGTGGGTTTGTGGCTCTCATAGCACTCCTACACCTCCTTGACTAGCTCTGTTGCTTCAATCGCCTTTAACATATGATAGAATTTCTTGGGAACTCTCAACCCTGCATGGACTACTAGATGTTTTTCTCTAATGCTCTTCTATTTTTATACCCTCAAAAGGATCTCTGCCACCTGCACACTGTTGAATCGTTGATAGGTATCCGATTATCTCTCCTTTTACTATTATCGTAGCGATGTTGGTAATGCATTCGATATATTTTATTATAATAGAAATAATTCATCGTTAAACCTTGGGCTTAACAAGCCCATTTAAATATATTAGAACTTAAATATATTAACTTTATGGTTTATAAATACAAATTAGTACCATTTGAATAATATCATGTTACGAGTCTTTTTTTTAGGTTACAATTAAGAGAGGTTAAACTATTTCATAAAAGAAATACTACAGATATCAGTCTATACACTCAAGAGGAGGGTGTAAGGAATATCATCTCAAATTTAAAAATTTGAAGCAATACCATGACCTAATTTAGCCAGACAATTTCTTGCAAAATTACCTTCACGAAGGACATGCCTAATAATTAGGAATAATTTAATTTAACAGTTATTAACAAATATAAATAACAACCCCTAATAATTTTCGCATGAAACGACGGGCTATCATGGAGTTCATCTTTAACAAAATTGTCAATATACGCGTATGTCATCACCATGCACAGGAAAAAGAAAAAACCACAAGAGATGAATTCCGTTACTAATCCCATGTTCGTTTGGCTTAATCGGTTTGAGTTACACGGGAACTACATAAAGTCATCAGTTAATTTTTTTAAAACTAAAAGGACAAAAGGTACTGAGTTTTTTTGCATACGAATTTATTATATAATCTTCCCTGCACTTATGAAAGCCACAGCAAATCCATATATATGTATATATATATACTATCAAACAGTGAGGAAAGGGAATTGAAATGGAATGATTAGAGTCAACCTAAAATTAGGAAAATTAGAATGCGAACATTGTGGAGATAGGGCCTAACATGTGAAAAATGGGTGGATGCAAAACCACACTACAGTACCACATGATACAATGCGCTGACCGAAAGCCGCCCAGATAAATAACGTGGTACGAGGTGGTCGTCAAATCATTGATGTAATTGCCAAGTATGACGTATCCGATTCATCTCCCCTTCTCTACTTAATGTCACACCTAAACTCGTAATAACTAAACGTGATTATTTCACCAATTTGTCTCACGCCTCGTGAGAAACAACAGTAAACCATGCTATAGGCCAATTCCATTTCTTTTAATACTTTTTATGAACTTAAAAACAAGTTTTCTAAATTGTATTCATACTTCTGTAAAATTATATTCTTTTAACCAACCAAACTATGATTCCGTACTTGAATCTGATAAAGTCTATGTTAATACATTATAACTTAATTTTATCTCATTTTTAGGGCTTTTAATTTAGTGTGAAATGACTCTTCTTTATTACTCTTTTTCATGTATCAGAGAAATCGAGTGGATGCATTGTATTCAATCAGAGCTTTAGGGTATAATATAAATGTCGCAACTGTCTTGTGCGCGATATGCATGTGCAGCAGTACGATCTCTAAACTTAGTGTCTTCACTACGTCGTGACAGGTCGTGAAAGGATATCTATACATTGTCAAACTCATAACAAACAACGACGAAAATTGTTTATGGCTTGGTTACATGATTTCGTTGAAGTGCTCACGTAAGAGCATTTGTATCTTCAGTTTTTTGGCAAAAATATTATAGTTTCATTTAATTTCTATCATCCATCATAATCTTATTTCAAAATTAAATAAATTAAATTTTATTATTTATAAAAACTGATAAATATTAAATATTTATTAAAACTGATAAATATAAAAACATCTATACATAACTCTCAAACTAAAATTTTAAAATTCAACAATTAATTAATATTTAAGATTATTTTATTATTTTGAAATAGAATATTTTAAATTTATAAAAATAAAACATTATATTAGAAATAATTTAAACATATTAAATTCAAGTATTTATTGTTGATTATTTAAAATAATCATAAACTCTTATTAGTAGTTAATATTAGATAATTTCACTAACAAAGAAATCAAGTTTTTTTTAAGTGAAAACATAAAATGAAAACCACTTTTCTTATTTTCATAAGCAAAGAAGCCAGAAAGTTTAAAATTTCGAAACTTATTCAAACACTTTTTTTTCGTTTGATTTCATTTAATTATAACAAAAGCAAGAAACCTCAATGAAATTAAATAGGCAATTTATAATCGTTATTTGATATAAAATTACTATAAAAACCAATACAAATAAAAAGGTACCAATTAAACTTAGCAAAATTGAATACATCAAATGAATATTAATATAAAGAGAAGCTTATAAATATTAATATAAGTTTAATAAATTGAATATTAAACTTAGCAAATGAATATCACTCAGCTTAACACTGATAAGCCTTTGTTCCCTTTTAGATTCAATCATTTGCTTACTGATCAAGCTGAATTTGAGGAACACATTATGAGGGCTCTAAATTTATTCAACTGAGGCTCCAAAAAATTTGTCTATGCAATAAAGATCTCACTTATTAACTAACAAATGAAATTGATGTTTTGTACAATATAGGTAACACTCGTCATCTTCTCTAAACTACCATACCTTCTCTTGACATAATTCAATATGAGCTACAAAATGATCATACTTGGTTGTCCTCCAAAATCAAGAAAGAATTGCCATGAAACATCTTTTTAGTGCACTACTATATGATTATCTTTTGTTAAAGAAATGATTTAGGATGGATTGGATGAAGAGTGGAGTTAAAAACACACCCTTTTTTCATAGAGCAGTCATCACAGGAGAAACACCAACATGATCATTTCATTATAGCTAAATAATGAGGTGCCTGATTCCTAGGATTTGTTACTTTAAGGAGCTTTTGAATATTTTTCAAACATCTTGACAAAAACTTCACATATTACCTCAACTCAACTATTTTTGAAAGAAATTTTGTAGGACAAGATTAGTCAAAATAATGCTGAACTTAGTAAGCCTATCATAATTCAAGAGATTGAGAACTCCTTAAGATCCTTAAATCTGATAAAGAATGTTGTAACTGATGCCATACTTGAATTCTTCAATAAAGGTCAAATGTTATCAAAAAGTAATGACACTTTTCATACTCTAATTCCTAATAATGGAGAACAAAAAACATTTTCTAGCTTTAGACCCATTTTTTATTGCAACACTGTTTATAAGATCATCTTTAAGATCTTAGCTCAAAAGATGAAAGAAGATCTCGACATAAATACATTGATATTTCACAACATGCCTACTTACCAGGTAGAATTATGGAGGATAACATTTTGTTGATGCAAGAACTTGTCAGAACCTATACCAAGGAAAAAGAAAGCAAGAATTGTATTGTTAAGATAGATCTAAAGAAGGCCTATGGTAGTATAGATTGGGGATTTATTATAAACACTCTTTATGCTTTGGAATTTCTTGCTATCTTTTTTAAGTGGATCACACAATGCATCACCTCTCCTTCCTTCGAGATATTGGTGAATGTTTAACATGGTAAACCCTTCAAAAGCACTAACGGACTTAGATAAGGAGACCCTATTGAAGTGAATCACCCGTTAATATAGTGACATACTAACACACAAGAAGGGGGGTTGAATTGTGTTAATTTTTCGTTAACCCCTTTTTCAGAA
>JANVCL010000214.1:24418249-24435842 GCA_026546855.1 Erythroxylum incrassatum | reverse complement strand
TCATATTTCATTAATCTAGCTATTAAACGAATCAATTCCTAGTTGCACACCTAGAAATCAATCAATTCAATTAGAAAGTCATTTGGAAGACTCTCAATGTTCATCAACAAAATAAACTTTATTAAAACATCTCACACATAATAGATGATAACATGGTCTCCCTCAACTAAGAAAAGAAATTTAGCTACTCATAACAAAAGTGAAAATAAACAAAGTAATAGCCAAACACAAAGTCTCCATCCTTGGTCTTTCTCTAAAGAATTCGAAAATCCCTAAAGAAATAATACAGAAATCGAAAGCTAGCTATAGCTGTCCAGAAAATCAAAAGAAGAAAGTGCAAAAAAAATCCTAAACTCAAGGAAAATCTACATAAATTCTAAACTATGCTAAAACTAAAGGCTACCGAGAAAACTAGAAGAAGAAGGTGTAGAAAAAAAACGTAAACTAATCCTAAGGGTCTACAAAACCAGAAGAAGAAGGTTGAAAACGTAAAGCTACTCCTAATGAAAAATTTGCAGAAAAAATCTGCAAAAAAATATCCTCAAACCAAAGTTGCATGAACAGTAACTTCTCTCCCTTTTCTCTCTCTTTCTCGTGATCTTCAGTAGATAATCCTTATCCCCACTTCAAGATGCAGATTTTCATTGATAAAATAGTAATATAATCTTCAAAGATTATGAAAATCTCGAATTTAAATTTGAAAATAGATCTATAGATAATTTTCATTATTGCACATACCCGTGCTTAGTCACTCAATTTGTTGTTAATATGAAATTTTAGGATTTTTTGTTTCTTTTGTATCTTTTTAATTCAATTCTATCTCTAAAGAGTTGAAAATCACGTGAGAATAATTAATAGACAGTTTCATTAATTTTGGATAATAATTTACATATACTAAACATAATTAAATAGAAAATAAACACAAATTGCAACTTAACAGCGAGTCGAGAAGGTAAGAGATCACGAGAATAAGTTTAAATAGGCCCAACTTGCATCTTAGGTTGAGCTCACTCAATCTTCTTGATTTTTTTTCATAACAAACCCAAAATCTTTTAGTATAAAAGATTTGTTTTTCTGAGACATTTATGTAACAAATAAGCAATCTTGGGTTCAAATAAAAATGTATTAAAAAAAGTTTACTGAATAGAAACTATACATAAATTTGAGAAATAATAGTACTACATATTGTTGGCTTTGTCTTTTTTTTTTGGTTGATATTTTGGTATACATACTTTTGAAGTTCGCATGTTCATGCAAGTCTATCAGTACTAATTAGTTAAACACCCACCAATCTAATTTCTCACAACAAGCATTATATTTTGTCCTAACTATAAGACTTAAAAAAAGGAGTGCGGCTAATCATTAAGCCTGAAATGTCTCTATTTCAACTGGGAATGTAGTGGAGCCATTACCAAATGATAGCTTTTCTCATCATAAAACACACCTAGCTAGTGTTAGGTTGTTTCTTTCACCAACTCAGAACACTCGACGTGCGGTACAAGAACTAGCTAACGTTATTTTTAGTAGGCTAGCGAACACCAACCAATTTAAATACCTCAGATCCACTTGATTCTGTATCTTTCTTCTGCTCTTCTTGAATTTTAGGCGTAATTAATTATATATTTGATATTACCATGCAAATTTGGGATTTTGGATCTGTATTATACACTTCTTCCTTGCATGGACATAGAATAGAAGCGTACAGTTTTCGTACTCGGAAAGGAGTAAAAAAATTTCATCATTTTAGCATTATTCTTAATTATTATCTCCTCAAGATTCTGAAAACTATCCTGCGATACTATAGTTACGTAATTAATGTATGTGATCGCGACTGCCAGTGTCAAAGGTTGCAAGCCTACAAAAGACCAAGACCTACAAGTCAGAATTTTAAAAACCATAACTAGTTTAACTGTAAATTCGGTGCATAAAGCAATTTAATTGTTTTGTATTTCCCATGAAAAAGTGGGATTCTACGCCTTTGTTCAGATTTCATCTTCAAATGAATTTCTTTTCTGAAGTTGGATTTTTTTTATACCGAAAAATCACTTCAACGAGCACTCTCTCAGTAATCTTGTACTAAATTCAAAGGGTAAAGATGACAATGAATCCGGAACGAGCTTATCTTACTAAATTTTTTAAAATAGTTTTTTAAGTTAAAAATATAAAATAATATTTTTTAAATTAAGTCCAGATTTAAATAAGCATAATTTTGTAAACAATATAAAGTTACTTCTCAAACGATTTAGGTTTGGTTTAACTTATAAAATGTCTTTAAAAACATCTAAATTTAAGTACATCGGTTGCCGACTGCCGTCCATGCCGGTGGAGAGCGAAACACGCTTTGCGGGTGGTAACTCATTGGAATTGATTGAGGGAAAGTATCATTTTGCCAAGTTGGTTTAGAATTTGTCAGACAAGCGGGAAAAGCTGTGACCGACTCATGCTCCCATAAATAGGTCGATTCGTGTCTTAGTCAGTATTGAATGCAACTAAAACGTAGGAGGCTTCATTTCTTGGTGAAAATACTAACAACACTAAGAAACAACATTTGAACTGCTACAAGGGTGAATCCCTTGGGTCATTTTCACATCTTGACTCAATCAAGCCTATGAAAACGTTGTTAATTTGTAAATGTATGCCTGGCTATGGTAGATGAAAATGAACATAGTTAATGCATTAAAGTTTAAACAAAGGTTTTGCTAGTCACAGACTTATGTGAGGCAATTGTCACAGTTTTGTCAGAGCACATCCTGATCCTAAATAATCTTAAAGCCCTTCTTCGTACTTGTTTTCTAACGGGGACCAATTATTCCATGAAATGTCTAGGGCCCAACATCCATTTTTTCAATCCAAAGTGGGACGTTGCCTGTGCGACTAGTGGAAAAAAGCCATGGATCACAGGATTTCACTGCAGAGCATTGAATATATATGTACAAAAGTCCAACTAAATTTGTGTGTATATATATCAAAAAGAATTAACTGCATAGATTGGTTATATGTATCATGTAAATCTCCCACTCAAGCTACAATGCATTCTTGTCGCGACTCCTTCTACTCCTAATTAGTTACAGTGAATGCTTTACATACTGAATCATGCCAGATATTAGCGATTTCGGTGCTTTAAAATACAAGTTAGAAAAAAGGCATGCGATTATATATAGCTTAATCATTTTATTCGTAAGTTCAATATGCCTATGTGATCTCACGCGCGACACATCGTTTCCGAAATATGAATTAATTAAGGCTGATGAAGCAACTTGATACACATAATAATTTCATATTTTCCTTTTGGTAACTCAGATTCACATGAATATAATCCCAATTTCAGAAAGTGACGAAAGTCTGGAAAAAAGAAGAAGAGAGAACCTTCTTGGCAGGCTATAAGTATTACTATTTTATAAAGGGACTTTGTAAGATTCTGGAGATCCATTATCCACTTTAACGTCTCCAAATTTCCTCAAGTTCCCTGGAAAAAGCCTTTTGTCTACCAACAACAATTGTGATGTGATCTTTGTTCTGGATGACCTTGACACGAGCACGAGGAATTTTCCTCTGAATATTGAGGCTACATTCAACTGGGATAAGCTCATCATCTTTGCCATGGAAGATGTTTACATCGCATTTCAAACGGTCACGGACTGCGTCTAAGTAGTCATCAAGCTTGCCTGCGGTGCCACAAATGACATTATGAAGAGTGTGCCACGCGGCGTTATGTGTATGGCAAAAGAACCCTTCAAGCAAGAATGTCCTCATCCTGTATACAATAAATACATGTCTTTATCATAAAACATTTATGATACTGGTATAATTCAACATTAATTAGCCTGGCCATGCAAAGCAATAATTGAGTTGTGTCATTGAACCTCCCAGTTAGTTACATTACTCACCCATGTAATAGCACCCTATCTCTCCTTTGCTGCCACAGAAATTTTTGTGGGATACTGTAAAGTTTAATTTATTTATAATTTCAAATAATTTGACTTATTAAAGACAAGACATACGTTGAGCATAATGAATAAGTTGCATGTCAAGCCAAACCGTGCCTAGTTTATAATTAAGTCTCTTTGGACCTAACCAATAAGCAATTATTAAAAAGAAAACCGAACTTGTCTTTTGTTGTTTCATTGACGAGGTTGATGTGGATCATTTTGTCTAGTAAAATGTTACACGTGTACATATTCAACCATCTAGCAAAAAGGGACCATTTAAAGCTTCCAAAATTGTTACTGAAATCTTCTACGGAGAAACCTCTGAACTTAATTAGTTTCAAACGGAGATACATAAAGTTGGATCGGAGAAACATTGTTTGTTTATTAGAAATCTCGTTGACGTGTCAGGGTGAGTTCAAGCAAGCAGTAGTTGCACTGAAGATCACCTACTCGATCACTGTGCACCCACATGACAATTGTGTTGTAGTGAACCACGAAAATTTCAAACCGGCCTATTAATTAGCCTCAACAACTGGTGCTCAGACAAGAGTAAAGAAGCAGAGCTTAGAAGGACAATTTCTATCATCTCAAATTCTTATAATACTATAATGTAGAAAATTAGTATTCCATGCCACCACAAATAAGCATCTAAGCAAAGACAGACAATTTCTATCCTCTCAAATTATCATAATGTAGAAAATTAGTATTCCACCTCACCACAAATAAGCATCTAAGTTAAGTCATCTCAGGCTTGTTTCATATTATACCATTTGTTGAATCAAACGAGGTTGACATTTCTGCATGCATGGAAGTTAGAAATTAAATAACCGTTCTACACAAAGGAGTTGAATCAGTCAGCCAAATTTCTTGAAAGAATTTATTTCCGCAAGGCTGTTTGGTGGGTAGTTCAGAAATTAGACAAAGAACATGGGAAATGGTTTAATTATATATAGAGAAGAAAGTGTTGAAGCAATACATAGGAGACGAATTAAATGAATAGGTAATTAAGGATGTGAGAAGGTCACCTGTTTCTGGTGACAAGTTTGGTGAGGAATTCCCACAATCGGTGGTTCTTGCATATAAGCAAGCAAATGGTCCGAGAGATGTGCTCATACCAGCATGCGATGGACGCGCCGAACCCGATAAGTGGCCACACGCGCCTTGGAGCTACTTTTCTCATCACATATTGTGTTGCTTGGACGCCTTTGGGTACTGAATAATATGGCTGCAAGATATAAGTACAAATAAGATTAGCTGCATTGTATTAGTATAATCGGTGTCACAAGGTAAAATTATCATCTGAAAAATTAAGATGAAAGATAAAAGGAAACATACCGGTGCAAGAAGGGTAAGCGACTTGACTGAACTAGGGTGTTTAACAGCAAGAGCCAAGGCCAAAATGCATCCTAAAGAATGAGCCACGATGTGGAAGGATTTAACATCGTATGCTTCCAAAACAGACCCTTCAATCATGTCCAAATGTTCTTTAAGTGTATATAGTGAGTCTGTTGGCTTTGGACTCCTCCCAAACCCCAACAAATCTATAGCAAACAATCTGTAGGTGGATTTAGTAGCCTTTGAGAAGTTTGGAAACAAGGTTTCAGTCCAAAATGCCGAAGAGGAAATGAACCCATGAATGAAGAGAACGTCTTCTTTTGCCCCGTCTGTTCAATTACAAAAATCAATACAAAATATAAGTAAAAGCGAAAAACAACAACAGTTATTCCCTGTCATTTCAGTTACCTTTCGGTCCTTCTGCTCTTACAAAGAGGTTTTCTTTGCTTGAGGTGGTCCAGGAATTGCAAAGCTTACAATCACAGTCAGACCATCTTGGTATGGGATGTGATTGTTGCCCTCCAATCTTCTCTTGGAGCATTTCAACAATGGTTGAATTAACGTTGAATGTTGATCTGCTTGCTTTCTTCATCTTCTCACAAGAATGCACCGTGGTCTTGTCCACCTTGATTCGCTTTAATTCATTGACAGTCATTTTGGAGACCTCAGAGACCAGCGAAGGACGATTGTAGAGAGTGTCTGAGATCTCCTCCCATTCCAACTTGCTAGAACTAAGACAAACAACCTTGGACTCACCTTGTTCAGATACCAAGATCTTGCCACTGCTTGTGATGGCCTCCTTGGCCGAGGTGCAGTAGCATGGCTTCCACTCTGCTTCGATCAAAAGGTCAGCAAACTTGTAAAGAAAACATAGGACAGTATCAAGAAGGTCGAGGAATGAGAAGACAATGAAGCTCACTGCTTCATGTACAATCCTGGCTGTTATTGTTATAGCCATTTTGGCTTTACCCATTGTGTAACCCACCTAAAATATATAGAGGATTAAGCACTTGAAAAGGACGGAGAAGATGACAGGACAAGGATGAGAACAAGCATAATTAACAAATGGCTTTATGGTGTCTTAAAAATCGTCGTTGCAGCATTGTAATGAGCTCCTCCTTTGTATAAAGAGACGGGCAAAAATTGTTTAGTGAGGAAAACGCCAAACTAAAGGACATCGATTCTTGAGTGAAAGAAGCTTTGATTTAGACTTGTGGGTAATGGTCGAAGGAAATTTGGTTTCTTCTATTCTTCCGGCCAAAACATAAGTACCTGAATAGGTGAAAGCGTGTAGGTTTGGTTCCCTTAAAAACTTTTTACTTATTGGGAAGAGAGAGAGGGGGGGAGTAAATAACAGATAGCAGAAAAAATGAATTGATTGTTTCCTTGAACATCGTTCGTTGGCCAAGGAAATAAAAGTTAGGTGGTAGTTGAACCCCCCAGAGAAAGAAACAATTCTCCTTAGCAAACTCATAATGTTTTTTGGTCTGCATTTAAATTTACTTTCCATAAATGGTCTACGCAAGGTATACAAGTTTTCCACTAAAATTCTAAAATATGAAAAAGCAGGCAAGACCCTTTCTTGCACTTAAGAAATTAGGCCACTAATTTTTTTTTTTTTTGATAAACTCTCTCCTTTTGTTACTGAGAAGCAGCCTAACTAATAAATGAAGGAAGTGACCCTCATTCTAATTATTGCATGCTGTGATGGCCACATGACTTCCTTTTACGATTGTAATTCTCAAGGTAGGGAGGACGCCAGTATCCAAAGGTGTGACTCTCGTTCATATGTTATGCAACACAAGGATACATTTGAATAGAATGTTGTTTTGCACACCAGAGTTAATGAAATAGCAAAAACACGCAGTGCCATTTTTCACGCCTCAATAATCTTTTTGATAAGATAAAAGAATTTTATTAATCCACCGAATATTTCCAAGGACTCCAAAGTACAAGATTTCACAAGGTTGAACTAACTACACTACATCGAAATCATTGCCTTTAAGTCACAATAGATATTGCTGACTCGTGCTCAGCTTCAGGTTTCTTATTATTCAACTCCAATCAATCTCCTAGTACTAAGGCATGTGCTTCCTCTTCGTTGTTATCCTACAGGTGTTTGATTGCAAATTCTTCAATTGGAAATCAGCCGGAATGAATAACTTGAATAATAAAATACGAATTATAAAATAAAAACATTATGCTTGATTCCTTTTCTTGTTCAAATATTTTGCAAACTTTTTGATGTGTCAATCATGAATTGTTTATGTGTTCAGCCTTTAACGGTATTTATAAAGCAGCTTCTCAACTCTTAAAAAGAATTAAGTAGGAGTGCTAGCTTTCTTTCGTTTATTCCTACAAATAGAAAACACATTAGGGTTTTAATTTTTATTAAAATTAAATATTTCAATTATAATTAAAATCAAACACTAGTTATAGATAATTTAATTTTAATAAAATCAAATATCTCATATTTGATTCTTAATGTTTTTTAAACTTTATAATTAAGTCAAACTTAATTAAAATTGATTTTTTCTTCACAAACTGTGCATGACCCATTAGATTCCTAATAAATTGGCAATGATTATGATTTATAATTATAATTTATTATTAAAATTAGATAAATTAAAAATTCTTTTAATTTATTTTTAGTTATTCAATTAAATAATTTATAATCATAGATCAAGGTTGATATATAGCAATATGTCATGACTACCTAAATATCATGAATGTCAAAATGGTTTGACTTCACTTGTACATGCATGATTATGATGTATAATTTAATCATTTCGTCATCCAATGTTTCAATCAGACCGAGTATGGATGTAATATCTACTCTTTTTTATCCAATCATGTTTGTTCTTGCTAATTAGTAATTGATTTATAATTTATATTTGAAAATAATTTTTCAAATTTCAATTCACTTTAGCTAGAGAATTCCATAAATTACTACAAATCAACTTCAATAGAACATTCTCTGTAATTACTTTAGAGTGACAAATCTTTTATTAGCTTGCTCAACTATCTCCACATGGTTTATAATGCATCCAAGTACTATTGATTAAATTATCCTAGGACAATTCATAAGTGGTATTAAAACACAGTAATTCCCACATGATATACTTTGGTAATCTTAAGTCTAAGGATCAATTATACAATTATTATTATAAAGAAATCCACAAACATATAGGTAAAGTCCCAATTTGGATTCTCATAGTTCGGTCAATTTAGTGACTTATTCTCTAATAAAGTTTGGGAGTCCCTTGAATGGATTTGGGGGCAACACCCGTGCTGGCTTCACTTTTAGACTTGGATCCTTTGTTGGCCTTGCCGATCAAAGTCTTCTTTGAGACAAGTCAAGCACGCTTTACAAGTCGCGAAGAGCACCCACCAATTAGTTTAAATATCTTCATATTTTAATTTATGAAATCAATTACTTCCTTCATAAGAAAGAAACATAATATGTGCTAGTTTTACTGTTTCATCAATATTCCGTTTTGATGAAACTATGACTAGGAACATTTAGAAACAATACATAAAAGTAAATTGAATATCATAATTATGATCTCATTATAATTTCAACTACATAATAATTATTCCAGGGATTTTATCGTTAGTATTAAAACATCAAATGTACGTAATTAACTTAATACACAAAGATAAAGAATGACTTTTTATTAATTAAATAATAAGTCATCCATCAAATTGCAACCAACTGATTGGCTGTAAGGACATAAATTAACAATCTCTCACTTACACTAAAGCCAACCGCTTATGTATTTAATACCATATCCATCCATATATCGATTATGTCTCTTCTGAGACAATGACTTAGTGAAAGGATCTATAAGATTCTCTTCAGCGGGAACTCATTCCAATGTTATGCCTTTTTGCTCTACTAACTTACTGATCAAGTGAAACTTCCAAAGTACATATTTGGACCATTGATGAGACTTTGGTTTCTTTGTCTGTGCAATAGCATCATTGTTGTCATAGTACAATACTATACGATCAATAATGCTAGGAGCCACTCTAAGTTCAGTAGTGAACTTCTTGATCTATATCGCTTTCTTTACTGCCTTTAATAGTGAAATGTACTTCACTTCAATCGTTGAATCTGCAATGATTGGTTGTTTGAAACTCTTCTAACTTATCACACCACCATTTATTATAAAGATGTACTATGACTGTGATTTACTATCATTGGGATCTGATTGAAAACTAGCATTTGAATATCCATAAACTCTTTGTTAGACCTCGAACTTTTCTTTGAAGATTAGAACTATTGAATAAGAAATTTGGTGACTAGTCACGAGTAAGGAACAAATGAATGAAAGTTTTGAACAAAGAAACGATAAACAAGAGTAAAGTACAGAATGAGACATGTGGATAGATTCATGATTTGCTACAATATTTTTGGTGGATATGAGATTTTGAAATAGGAAGAATCAAGGTAAAAGTTAGCAATAAAATGAAAGCAATATTTGTGTGGTAAGTTGATGAAGAATACATACATACGTGTATGTTTTGTTATTAGTGTTCGTGATAAATCATGGATTAATTTTCTTTCTGGATGATACTGGTTTGAAATGGAGTTGAGAATGATGATTGAATGAAGTAGAAAGAGTGATCTGAGTATGAGTTGTGTTAAGGAAAGATTTAGAAACAAAATTGGTAGTGATTTGGAAAATATTCACTAAGTGTGTTTCGTTTTGTTAGCCATAACACTTTCTCTAGTTGTTCAAACAAGATGATTCTTAATTTAGATTAAATTAAAAATATATGGCTACATTTCTTATTAAGACATTGAATTTTAATTCCGTCTCTAAGAATCTCAATAGATGTCATGAAGTTAAGAATTGGGTGTAATACGTTGGTGTAAGAATAGAAAATTCGTCTTTAGACTTTAGGGGCAAACTTGGTATTGAAATAAATAGATTTTGGCAAAGTTGCCTTCCATAAAGTAGTAGATCTTTCTTTTATCTTTCCAACGGTATATAGTATGAAAATTTTAGACATCTGAGCTAAAAGTTATGATCTTTATAAGTAGAGACGTTCTGGAAAGAAAAGTAAGATGATGCAAAAGTAAGAAGGAAGAGAACATCGTCTTAGTTACTGTTCACACCTATCTTCTTAGTTACTGTTCATAACTATCATCTCAGTTACAGTGCATCGTCTCAGCCACTGTTCATCGTCTTAGTTACTGTTCATCGTCTCAGTTTTACTTCGTCTTAGTTTGACCGTTTTAGTTTTGCTTCATCTTAGTTTTGCATTGTCTTAGTTACTGTTCATCGTCTTAGTTACTTTTCTTCGTCATCTTCTACTCCATTTTTTATCCTTTTAGAGGCTGAATCTCATTCCAAGATCTTCATAAAAGTTTTATATCTTAAAGTCCTCTTTCAAACTATCTAAAGAACACCTTAATTCAATATCTATAGGGAAAGTTATGGCAATTTTCCCAACCTTGTATCATCTGATAATGTCCCTTTATCTAAAAAATGTGTCATATTGTCTGCCCTATTTTGACCCCTCAAATGAAAGAATTTGTCTCCAAGTCTTCATGAGAGTTGTAGCTCTTGAAGTCTTCTTTCCAACCATATAAAGAACACCTTAATTAGATATCTGTAGGGAAAGTTATGGTAATTTTCCCAACCTTGTATCGTTTGATGTCGTCACTTAATCTCAAAAATGATGTCAAATATTCTGTTCTATTTTGACCACTCAGATGAAAGAATTTGTCTTCAAGGTATTCATGAAGTTTTAGCTCGTAAAGTCTTCTTTCCAATAATCTAAAGAACACCTTAATCTGATATCTTTAGGGAAAGTTATGGCAATTTTCCCGACCTTGACGTCACTTCGTCTCAAAAATGATGTCATATCTTCTGTTACATTTTTGATCCCTCGGATGAAATAATTTGTCTTCAAGTCTTGGAGAGTTGTAGCTCTTGAAGTATTCTTTCCAACCATCTAAAGAACACCTTAATCCGATGTCTGTAGCAAAATTTATGGTAATTTTCCCAACCTTGTATCAATTGATGGTGTCACTTCGTCTAAAAAATGATGTCATATCATCTGTTCTATTTTGTACCCCTCAAATGAAAGAATTTTTCTTTGAGGTCTTCATGAAAGTTGCATCTCTTGAAGTCTTCGTTCCATCCATTTAAATAACGTCTTAATTCGATATCTTGAGGGAAAGTTATGGTAATTTTCTCAACCTTTTATCGTCTGAGGATATCACTTCATCTAAAAATGACGTTATATTGTTTGTTCTATTTTTGACCCCTCATAGGAACGAATTTGTCTGCGAGATCTTCATGAGAGTTATATCTATTGAAGTCTTCTTTCCAATCATCTAAAGAAAACCTTGATCCAACATCTTTAGGGAAAGTTATGACAATTTTCCCAACCTTGTATTGTCTGATGATGTCACATTCGTCTTAAAATAATGTCATATTGTCTATTCCATTTTCTACCCTTCAGACGATAGAATTTGTCTTTTAGGCCTTCATGAAAGTTGTAGATATCAAAGTTCTCTTTCCAATAGTCCAAAAATAAGATCAATCTGATATTTTTTGTGAAGGTTATGGAAATTACGCCAAAATAGGTTCATTTTGATTGAGGTCATAAACATGGTTGCTTCTCTTGACCATAATTTCTTCACTAGACCTCAAAATTAATTGATTCTTAAACCATTAGATTCATAATACATTGATCTACTTCTCCACCAAAAATCTTAGTCATTTGAAATGAATAAAGAAAGATTGAGTGAAAAGAGTGATACAGGTGTAGAGAGTGTGTTCTTAAATAATATGAACTGGTGTTATTCCACCGAACATACTTCAGTATTTTGAGGATTTCTGGAGCTCTACTGATCCAAATGAGATGATTTCTAATTTTTGGTAAAATAGAGACATGGAGCTGCAAATGGTATGAAGAAATTGGAATCTAATTTAGTCTTTAAGATGTTTAAATTCCAGATGAAAGTTGTGTATAGTACACTATTTTGGACAAGAGCAGTCTAAAAATGTTTGAAGTATATCTTTTGAATCATTGAACCAAATCGAATGATTTTGGAGGCATTAGAAAATTAAGACAGTGGGTGGCATTTTTCTAAAAGAAAGTGTTATGTCAGAATGTTCAAGGTTATTTTTGGCAAGACACTTAAGTTTAAAAGAACGTAAGCCTATAAGGATGGATAAAATGGACTTTTTGGACTCATTAAGGGCAAAATTGGAAGAAGAAGTATTGTCTTGCTTATAAATAAAAGAGAAAACGTGAATGAGAAGATTATGGAGAAGCAAATATATGGATGAGAGAATGAAAGAGAGAAAGAAGAGAAACAAGCTAGGGTTTCAATTATGTTAGCCTTCAAGAGATAATTTGAGGTTGTTCAAGAAGAGAAAAAGATAGAGGAAGAGAAGAGCTTTCTTTTGAGCTAAAGATCTCTTCATTTGGTGAAGAATGAAGGGATCAAGAGAGACAAGAGGAATAAGAGAAGAAGCAATTTTTGAGCAAGTCAAGTCTTTAAGCAAGGAAATCAAGGTGGGTGCATGTTTATAATAGAGCCAATAAGCTACTACTGTTTTCTTTAAATGAAAGAAATTTTTTGATTTCATTTGCATTATAAATGCTACATTATTGTTTATGAATGATTTGTGAAACTTGCTATATGTTTGTTACATGATTTGAGTGATGATTTTTCAAAAGGAAAAGACCATGAAAGTGATATCTTTAAAGATGCATGTTATGAAATAATGTTTTCAAGTATATCATAATTAAGTTTTCAAAAAAAAGTGCCATTTTGGGCAATAAGTTGACAAGTCAAGAAATATGTGTTATGTGGGTTTGTGGTGGTCCCTTAAGTTAAGTCAAGTGCACTTTGACAAAAAGACTTCTCCTGTTTGCCCGTTAGTGGCACGAAGCTCCTTTATGGACTCCTATAAGTTCACGGCTACGCAAGACCATTATGTGGACATGCGTAGTACATTCTATTTTGGATCCACCCAAACCATTCTGATGTGCTTATGTGCTCATGATATGTTTAATCAAGTTTGATGCATTCATGTTATGCGACTTGTGAATTTGAATTCATGACAAGAATTTTGAAAAAAAAAGAAACAAGTATTTTGCGATTCAATACGATATTTTTTGAAACAAGTAAAATGTTTACAAGGTTTTTGCTTACTTTTCTGTCATAAACTGCTACTCACGAGCTTTCAAGCTCACCCCTTCCTATCCCCATCCTCAGGTGATAGCTAAGAGGTCAAGTGATCGAGACCCTAAGGGAATTGCTTCATTTGCTATTTTGTATTTTTGTATTAAGCTAATGGTGTGGCTTTCGATTTGTAAATAAAATTTTCAAACTCTATTGCTTAAGTAATGAAACGATGGATTGAAGAAATTTCGATTGTGTATGTCTATATTTGACTCCTGTGTTACAATGGATGAGTTAGTTTTTTATGTTGACTTTTTGTGGGTGCACCACCTTTGTGGAATGATGTCTATTAAGGGTTCATGGGAATAACCCTACAAGGTTATATGCACACTCAAGTTAAGTATGATGATACAGAGCAAGTGTTAGACATGGACTCAAGCGGAGTCGAACATGAGTTCAAGAGTTGGGTTTCGGAAACGGGATCTAACATTTATGGTATCAGAGCAAGAAATTGAATCGATGGCAGTTGTATTCTAAATTATTATGGTTTTCTGAAGAGTTGGATTTCGAAAATAAGCGGGACTTAACACTCTCAATATAGGTCCTTTATAAACTAAGAAAATATCTTCAGTTCTCTTTAAGTACTTTAAGATATTTTTCACAACCATCCAGTGACACTCACCTAGATTGGCTTGAAACATGTTCATTATAATTAAAGCATAAGAAATATCTGATCTAGTATAGCATTGCAGACATGATCGATCCAATTACAAGTATACATAATACATTCCATTTTATCTCTCTCCTCTTGTCTTTGGACATATCCTCTGTGAGAGAAAAATATCACGAGATATAGGTATGAATCCCCTCTTGGAATTCTTTATATTAAATCACTTTAGCACTTTGTCTATATATGTGGATTAGGACAACCTAAGCAACCTCTTTGATCTATCTTTATAGATCTTTATTCCCTAAATATAGGCTACTTCTCCCATATCCTTCATGGAGAAGTTATTGGATACATAAATTTTTACATATTGAAGCATAGGTATGTCGTTTCCAATCAGCAATATGTCATCCACATATATCATTAGGAAAATGACTACACTACCACTAACCTTCTTATAGACACAAAGTTCATCCACATTTTTTATAAAATCAAAATCTTTGATTTTCTCATCAAAATAGATGTTCAAACTTCACGATGCTTGCTTAAGTCCATAAATAGAATTTTGCATCTTGTATACTTGATCAGGAAATTTCATTAATTAAAAACTTTTAGGTTGTGTCATATACATATCCTCGTGGAAATTCCTATTGAGAAATTTCTTTAGCTTGGCTATGCATCATATGCATCAACTTGAGGTTCTTCTTCCATCTTAATGTGAATTTGTGGCTCTTGAACTTCTCTAAGTTCTACCTTGCTCACACTACTTTCTTTGGGAATAAATTCTCTTTCTAAGAATGTAGCATGTCTTGAGATAAATACCTTTTTCTCAAGAGGATGGTAAAATTGATATTTGATACTCTTTTTCAAAAACTCCACAAATTTGCATTTATCTGATTTAGTTTGAAGCTTATCAGATATATCACACTTCAGATAAACATCACATCCCAAAATCTTTAATTATGACAATCTTGCTCTTCTACCATTACGAACCCCATATGGTACCTTGTTAACCAATTTGGATGGAACTCTATTAAAAAGGTAAGCAGTGGTTTCAATGGCATATCTCCTAATGGAGACAGGAAGGACTACATTTCTCATCATGGAATGTATCATATCTAATAGAGTACAATTTCCCCTCTCATATGCTACATTATGAAATGGAGTTACAGGATGAGTATTGTGATTCTATTTTTCTTTTAAGTATCAAAAAACTTTGTGGTCTAAGTATTCACCACCTCAATCTGATCTAGGTTTCAATATTTTTACCAGTTTGTTTCTCAACCTTAAGTCTAAATTTTTAAAAATTTTCAATTGATTTAGACTTTTTTCATCAAGTACACATAAGTATATTTAGAATGATCATTTGTGAACGTAATGAAATATGAGAATCCACCTGGAGTATTAGTGGACATAGGCCCACATATATGTGAATGCATTACCTCTGGTAACTCACTGGCACGTTCTTCCTTTCCACTAAAGGGTATTTTGATCATCTTTATAAATAAATAAGATTCACAAGATTCATATGATTCATAATCAAAAGGATCCAAATATCCTTCTTTATGTAACTTTGTGATTCTAGTTTCATTGATATAATCTAACCTATAATGCCATAAATAAGAAAGATTTTGGTCACTTAACCTTCTTTTCTTGCTATTTATGTTAAGAACTAGCCTTTCAAGATCTAACTCATATAAACCATTTTTAAGTAATCCAAATCCATAATAAACATCATCTTTATCAAAAAGAACAACTCTTATTATTAATAATAAAGACAAATCCATTCAAATCTAAATAAGAAATAGAAATTATGTTTCTTTATAATAATTGGAACATAATAACAATTATTTAGTTTTAATACAAGGTAAGAAGCCAAAGCTATACTACAAGTTCCTGTAACTAATGCAACAACTTTTGCTCCACATCTAACTTAAAGGTCTAGTTCGCCTTTCCTTAATGATCTACTCCATGCCAACATCTACATTGTATTACATATATGAGAACCATATCTAGTATCTAACACCTAAGTATGTGGAACAAAAGTAGAAAGATTGATCTAAATCATAAACGTAACTGAAGAGACAACCATAAGTTCCTGTAACTAATGCATCAACTTTTGCTCCATTGTTAACTCAAAGGTCCACTTCACCTTTCCTCAATGATCTACTCCATGCTAACATTGGCATGTTATTAAATATATGAGAACCACATCTAGTATCTAATACTTAAGTATGTGGAGCAAAAGTAGAAAGACTGATCTAAAACATTCCTGAAGAGACAGTTTCCCTAAGCTTTTTATCTTTGAGGGTAGTAAGATAAGATGGGTAGTTCCTTTTTCAATGTCCATTGACTCTGCAGTGAAAGCATGTGCCCTTGTAATTGCCCTTATTTTTGAAACCTCCTTTTGACTTTACTACATTAGCAGAAGCCTTCTGTCTTGTTATTATTCTTCTTATAGTACTTTTTTCTCTCTTAGAAGAATCCACAACAAATACAAAACTGGGTTCTTTCTTAAGGCACCCTTCCATAATCTTGAGCATATTCAGCAGTTCAGGCAATGAAATATCTTTCTAATTCATATGGAAGTTCATAACAAACTTTGAAAAAGTCAAACTAAATCACAGGCCTAACGAAAAAATAAATTTTTTATAGATTTTGTTTGGATTCCGAAAATTGAATAATAAAATACAAATCATAAAATAAAAATTGTACCTGATTTGTTTTTCCTGTTGAAATCTTTTAAAAAAAATTTGATGTGTCAATCACGAATTGTTCATATGTTCAACCTCTAACAGTATCCATAAAGCAGCTTCTCAACTCTTGAAAGGAATTAAGTAGGAGTGCTAGCTCCCTTACATTTATTTCTAAAAATAAAAAGCATTAGGGTTTTAATTTTTTTAAAATTAAATATTTCAATTATAATCAAAGTCAAACACTAATTATAGTTAATTTACTTTTAATAAAATCAAATATCTGATATTTGATCCCTAATGTTTCTCACACTTTATAATTAAAGCCAACTTAATTAAAATTAATTTTTCCTTCACAAACTACTATTTAATGTGTGACCCATTAGGTTCCTAATATATTGACAATGATTATGAATTATAATTATAATTTACAATTAGAATCAAATAAATTAAAACTCCATTTAAATTAAATTTAATTCTTCAATTAATACTTTTAAAATCATAGATCAAGATTGACGTCTAGCAACATATCATGACTACCCAAAATATCAAGAATGTTAAAGTGGCTTTACTTAACTTGTACATGCATTGTTATGATGTATAATTTAATCTTTTCGTCATCTAATGTTCCAATTAGATATAGTATGGATATAATGTCTACTCTTTTGTATCCAATCATCTTCATTCTTGTTAATTAGTAATTAATTTATAATTGATATTTGAAAGCAAATTTTCAAATGTCAATTTACTCTAACTAGAGAATTCTATAAATCATAATAATCAAGAACAGTAGAACATTCTATCCAATTACAGA
>JANVCL010000214.1:24391727-24411280 GCA_026546855.1 Erythroxylum incrassatum | reverse complement strand
CTACACACATATATATGCATATCAAAGTATATATATATATATATATATATATTTCCCAACTAATCTAACAATTCTAGCTCAAAGTTCATAATTAAAAAATGTCATCACATAGAACATCCATCAAAACATGACACTCAATTATACATCATACTTGACAAATCGAATATGCAATGTGCAACCAATTGGCTCGAGAATTTCCGTAGAACAAAATAGAGAAACCGAAGTTTGCTCTGTGAACAAAACGAGTCCAAATTCTCAGGATCTCGTGGCTTCAAACGAGCAGTCGAGAGAAGGCTTTTGTCAACGTGCACGTGACAAACAAAACAATTCCTTTATTGCCCAAACACAATCAATTTCATCCTTAATTCAATCGATCACAATTTCATATTCTCATACTTCTTATACATTTTTTTATTTTCATCCATACAAAAAACCATGACGTTTTTTTAAGGCATACATGATCATAATCACAATTCAATTATATCAAAATGTCATACACATTTTAGTGCATAACATAAAACACATCCTAGCAATTCACAATATTCAAGCATATACACAAACCTATTTACACAATAACCATAAACATGTTACCCACATAATTTGCTTGCAAAAATCCAAGCCAAAGTTGTCTTTCCCTTTTTACTCTTAGGTAGGATTCTTTTGGTTCCCTAAAACAATCCAAGTCTCATTCAATAGGAATCCAAATGGAAAATCCCACAATGCAAAATCACTTAAATTGATTCTAGAATACTTGAACCCAAGCATTTTCTAAACTCCATGAAGTAAAATCCTTCCAAAAATCCCAAAATATTTAAAATTGATCTTACCTTTAATCTTCACCAAATGAATGGATCTTTAGCTCAAAGGGAATCTCTTTTCTTCCTCTACCTTTTTTCCCTTCCTGAACAACCTCAAAATCTCTCTTGAATACTAAGAAAAATTAAACCCTAGCTTATTTCCTCTTCTTTCTCTCCTTCTCTTCTTCTTTTCCTATTTCCCTCTTTTCTTCATGACACTTTCCAAAAAGTCCATTTTATCCTTCCTTATAGGCTTATGTTCTTTTAACCTTAAGTGTCTTGCCAAAAATTTCCTTGAACATTTTGACATAACACTTTCTTCTAGAAAGTGTTCCCTATTGTCTTAACTTTCTAATGACACCAAAATCAATCCATTTAATTAGGAAACATAAAAGTTATATCCCAAACATTTTCAAACTATTCTTATTCTAAAATAGTATACTAAACACAATTTCCATCCCGAATTTGAAAGTCTTAGAGACTGAATTAAATTTCTATTTCTTCATACAATTTATAGCTCCATGTCTCTAGTTTATTTTGAAACAAGAATCATCTATTTCGGAGCTCTAACATTCCATAAATCATCAAAATACCGAAGTATGTTCAGTAAAACATCCATTTCATACTCTTCCAATCGGTACCCTTATTTTGATTCAAAATATATTTTTCAAATCAATGCCAAATGGTATCAAATCCTATGCAGGGATAGAAAAATATATTAAGAATCTATGGGTTTAAGAATCACTTTATTTGGAGGTGGGATAACAAAATTATGACCAAAAGAATCAAACAAGGTTTGGTCTTCAATCATATTGAACCTATCTTGGGACAATCGGATTAAGGTGTTATTTGGATGGTTTGAAATAGGCCATCAGGATCTATAACTTTCATGAAGGTTTCAAAGGCAAATTCTATCATTCGGGTAGTAAAAAATATGTTAGATGATATGATATCATCAATAGACAATATAACTTCATTAGACGATATAAGATTGGGAAAATCGGCATAACTTTCCCTACAGATATCAGATTAAGGTGTTATTTAGATGGTTTGAAAGAGGACTTCAAGATCTAAAACTTTCATGAAGTCCTTGAAGACCACTTCTATAATATGTAGGGTCAAAAATAGACCAGAAGATATGACGTTATCACTAGACGATATGACATCATCAGACAATACAAGATTGGGAAAATTGTCATAACTTTCCGTACAGATATCGGATTAAGGTGTTCTTTGGATGGTATGAAAGAGTAATTCAAGATCTACAACTTTTTAGAAGGTCTAAAAGAAATTATATCATCTGGGAGCTCAAAATATACCAGATTATAGTGTGCAGAAGGTCAAACATAAAACAAGCAGAAGTCAAACATGGACGATATGATGTCATCATAGACGATATGACATCATCATAGATGGTATGATGTCATCACAGACTATATAGTGTCATCATAGATGATATGATGTCATCACAGATGATACATTTTTACAGATGATATGACGTCATCATAGACGATATGACGACGTCAAAGACGATACTATTTATACTCCTAAACATCTCAACTTATAAAGACCATAACTTTCAAATCCAATATCCAAAATTCTCATTCTATATATCGTTGGAAAGATAAAAGAAAGACAACTTTGCCTACTTCTATCTAGATCAATCAAAGTCAGAACACAAACTTTGCATTCCTCCACCAATGTGCTACGCCCAATTCTCAACTTCATGACAAATTTTGTGATTCATAAAGATAGAATTTAAATTCGATGTCTACATTAAAAATATAGCCATAGATTTCTAGTTTAAACAAAATTAAGAATCATCTCGTTCATATAACTAGAGAAAAAGTTGTGGCTAAAAGACTAAAGCATACTCATTGAAAATTTTCCAGAACAACTAACCATTTTGTTTCAAAATCTTTCCTTAGCACATCTCATACCAAGATCACCTTTTCAACTTCATTTACTCCTCATTCTCAACTCCATTTCAAATCGGTATCATACATAAAGAAATTATAGTCCATGATTAATCATGAACACTAATAACAGAACATACATACATATATATATATACATATATATATACATATATATATATATCCTTCATCAACTTACTGTACATATTCGACTTCATTTTCAATTCCATTTTACTTCTAACTTTCACCTTAACTCTTCCCATTTTAAAATCTCTCATCCACTAAAAACACCAAAGAAAAACATGAATCTATCCACGTTTCTCACTTACTACTTTACTATTGTCTATCATTTCTAATTCAAGAATTTTCATTCATTTGTTCTTTACTTATTACTAATCGCCAAAAATTTCTCATTTAATAGTTCTAACTTCTAAGAAAAACTCAGGATCCAACAATTTTATTATCATTAAGTTGAGTAATGTTCTTATCATTAAATGATTTTATGATTGTCTTTTAATGATGGCATGTAAAGTAACCTTTTTGCATTCATTTGATTAAAGAAAGGAAGAGGTGCATTTGATGTACTCTCTCTTTCTTCTTTCATCCATAACCGAAAATGAGAAGGTCTCATTTAGGTTATTGGTCTTTTCACATAGCCATCTTAAATAAATGAGAAGAGTCTCATTTATTGTCTTCTTTATGATTGATTAAAGAATGAAGTGATGCAACGGATGCACATTACTTTTTTCTTTGATGACAATTGAAATTGACGAGGAGAGTTAGATGGTTTTTTGCAATTCTAATTGACTCTCTCCTCTCATCGATGCATAGCCGAAACTTGAATGAGAAGAGTCTCATTTTGGGCTTCTTTTTTCTAAGAAAAATCCTCTCACAAGATTCCTTCTCCTTTCCCACCAAAGGATCTTGTTAACCAAGTTATCCAAGAAGAACAAGTGGTAGATTGTATTGGTTGAGGATACCACATCAAGGAGAGGGTACATTGGCAAAGGAAGGGATACAAAAAAGAGTCAAAGTTATAGCAAGGATTTAGAAATGATACAAAATCAAGGAGTCAAAGTATAGCAAGGAGTTAGTATATGTCTACTATCTTGTTCTTCTGTAAATTATTTTCCTTATACCGTATCATATATGGCTGATGATTTGCTTATGTTATTTCTGTCGCGTTTTGATTTCAAGAAAGTTTTGAAATCTACCATTTTAGCCAAATCTTGCATGCTTTTGTTTTTGATCCAACAAGTGGAGGGTATCTGATCTCTCCAACTTCTCTTGCTTAGTTTCCTCACATAACTCTTCTTCATTCACACCTTCATCCATATTCACTTTAACAACTTTTGTAACCTCCTTTTTCAATTTCCTTCACACAATCATCTACAATATCAATCTTCATACATGCAGTACCATCCATCGGTTTCTTTAGAGTTTTAGACATATTAAATTCAACCTATTCATCGTCAATTCTCAAAACTAGTTTCCCTTTATGTACATCAACTAATGTCCTACTAGTATTCATAAAAGGCCTACCCAAAATCAAAAGACAATTCCTATCCTCTTCTAAATCCAACACATTGAAATCCATCAGAATGATAAATTTATCTACTTTACTAATACATCTTCGACAACTCTGAATGGCCTCTTAATGGAATGATCCACAAGTTGAATGAACATAGATGTTGGATTGAGTTCTCCTAAGCCTAGTTTCCTGAAAAATAGATAAAGGCATCAAATTTATACTGGCACCTAAGTCACATAAGCATTTAGCAAATTCAAAGTCACCAACAACACATGGAATGGTAAAACTCCCTAGATCATGTAGTTTTTATGGCAAGATGTTCGAAATGATTAAAATACAATTTTCTGTTAGGGTCACCACTTGATTGTCCTCCCAAGTGCATTTGTGTTTGAGTATGTCCTTGAAAAACTTCGCATACTTGGGCATGCACTGTAATGGTTCCACCAATGACAAGTTAATCTAAAGCTTCTTCAACTTCTCCAAAAACTTGGAGAACTAAGTGTCTACCTGATGTTGTCTCACCCTTTGTGGATACAGAAGCTTAGGCTTGTACGGTGGTGGTGGAATGTATGGCCTCTCTTCTTCTTGCCCTTCCTCCTTCTTCCCTTCTATCTCCTTGCCCTTATCTTTCGTTTGACTCTCCTATTGCACACTTGGTTCTTCTAGTTGCTTACCACTCCTAAGTGTGATCGTCTTGAGTTTTTCCTTTGAACTTGCCTCAATGTTGCTTGGTAGGCTACCTTTATTTCTAGAAGATAAGGTAGTAGAAAGTTGGTTGACCTAGACCTCTAAATTGTGGATGGATGAAGCGTGCTTCTTCGAAACTGCATCCTAGCTTGCAATCATCCATTTTTGGTACTCTTCTTGGGTTCCAAATTTAGAGTTCGTCGCATCCATCATCCTATCCATCTTTCTCTCCAAGGTTCCAAATCAATCTTGTTGAAATCTGAGAGGTCTTGCTGGGCCACCTACATTATTAGCACTCCAAGAAAAAAAATTGGGTGTTTTTTTCCACCCTATATTATAAGTGTTAGAGTAAGGATTGTTACCTCTTTGGTGTGGTTGCCTCAAGTAATTTACTTGTTCTGTTCCATTGGCTCCTAACAAGAAACACTTTACTATGTAATGGTTGTCCTGCCCACATAACTAGTATTGGGTTTGCATAGTTTTGACTGTGGATGAAGAGGCTCCTTGCATATTGTTCAACTTCTGAGTGAGAGCAGTAATCTAGGCTTGCAAGGCTACAACAAAATCAACTGAAATCATGTCTTTTTGTACATTTGTACCTTTTTTTACCAAATGCAACTGTTAGTGGTGAACTCCTCCAAATGATCATAAGAAGCCTCAATGGTTTTCCTCATCAAAGACCATCCAGCAGCTGCATCAATTGTCCCTCTTATAGTTTGATTCACACCATTGTAGAATGTCTAGAGTAAGAACTCCGTTGGAAGATTGTGGTGTGGGTAGCTTTGCTGCAATTCTTTAAACCTCTCCCAAGCTTCATATATGGACTCCCCATCATTTTGCTTAAAGTTTGTATTCTCCTTAATGATCTGAGTAGTCTTTTTCAAAGGGACGTGCTTGGCGAGGAAGGCTTAGGCTACTTGCTCCCATGTGGTAATTTGAGATGCACTAAGTGAGTTGTACCTTGCCTTGGCTCAATCTCGTAAAGTGAATGGAAATAGTCTGAGCTATACAATATCATCAGACATCCCTTAAAATCTAAAAAGTATCATATATCTCTAAGAAGTTTGCTAGGTGGGCATTAGGATCTTCAGTTGATAACCCATAGAATTAAACACTATTCTGAAGTATGTTGAGGAGTGCAGGCTTGATTTCAAAATTATTTGCTTGAACCGCAGACCTTGCGACTCCTTGTGGACTAAATTCGAGCCTCATGAAATCCATTAATGTTCTCTTGACCCCTCCTAGTTCTCCTTTTTCCGCCATATTCCTTTGTAATGCCTCTTGGTGCTTAGCTCTTCTTAGCTATCTTCAGTGTCTTATGACGTCAAATAGCTCTTGTTGTCTAAACTCGGTAGATCTTCTTGTGCTCCTTGTGTTCATGCACGTACAAATACATAAGGAAAACAATAAAAAATATTAAATCAAAGTCATCTAAATTAAAAAAGATGCTAAACAAATCAATCCCCGACAATAATGCCAAAAACTTGTTTGTTCGTAAACCAAGCTATTAGTTTTACGTCAAAAATTGCTAGTATATAGGTCATTACTTGTAGTTAAAAACAGATGTTGTCCCATAAAGATTGATGTTAGACACCATCCAATTCAAGTTAAGCTTTGTTTAAAAAAATGATTTCAAAAGATTAAAAATTGGAAATTAAATGAAAATTAATTAAACTAGTAATGAACAACCAATTAAGGCAAAGTGCAGTAATTTAATGACCAAGGTTTAAAATTAGGAGTTACTCTATCCCTATTTTGCTTTTCTCAATTACCCTCTCATAAGACATAATTAGCTGACCCTAATTGGATGGATTAGAATTAGTTATGCTATCTCTAGACTTACCAACTTTTCTGAATACTTCAATAAGATTTTAAGCACTCCTATTTAAGCAAAAAGGTAAGATCTCTTTTTAACTATTTGGAAAAACCTGAATATTTATTAGATCTGTTGGGAGCTAACTCTCATTACACTACCCAACCCAAATACCCACACTCACCCTCTCAGTCTATTATATGGTATAAACACAATAAATATCACAAAACTTCTTTCATTGCATCCAAAACAACAAGAGTTCCACAAATAGTTCAAGAAAAACTCCTATAAGGTCTTTAGCTACTCATAATCATGAACAATCCAACAAATTCCATGTTTTTCACACCAAAAATATAAAGGGAAAAGAATAAAATTTGGGCAAAGTCAATAACTGCTTCTCTCTACTCCAAAAATTTGGAAAATTTCAAATCTTGATGTTATCGCCACTTTTCCAAGGTAGATTATGTGTTTCCCTATTTGGTTGGCCTTTAAGAGTCTCATTTTTTCTATTTTTGGTGTGTCATATGAAGGATGGAGTCTCCTAGGTTTTAGAGCCTCTATATATGTGAAAGGGAGGGTTAAAGCCACTTAAAATCCTGTGTTGAACCTGATCTTAGTAAGTTGAGCACAAGGGTGACAGAGAGCTCGTCATCTGGTAGTTGCATGATCGCCCACAAGCACGATCGTGATAGACACATAGTCATCTGGTAGTTGCACAATCTTGCACAAGTAGGATCGTGACAGAGAGGCAGTTGCACGATCGTGCACTACTCTCTAACAACTTTCTATACTCTTCACTCTTTTGGCCATAATTTCTTCCCTGGACCTCTGATTGACATGAAAATTGAATTACAAGCTCCTAACACATTTTACTTCCTCTCCACTAGATTTAATTTTCATCTGAATTCTCTAAATCTAGCCAGTGGTGCCATTAAATCACTTGTACCACATCCACAATTGCAAATCTGATACCTACACAATTCATCAACAAGGTGAATCAATCAATCCTACGAATAGGCTCCAAAACTACCCTCAAACACTAGATAATGTAAAGAAACAACTAAATGCTTCAAAGATTAAGAAATATGCAAAAGATGCTAAAGATCAAATAAACTAGAACTAAATCACACAGAGAAGCACTTAAAACACATGAAAACACACTAGAAACATAACCTCAAAACACACTTATCAATTGTTCTCCCTAATTAGATTGTTGTGGGGTTATAGGAAATGTCACTATCCATATCTTGTAAATAAAAATATGTAGGAAACAATAATTCATTCACCAACACTAAAACATCCTCAACCAATTCATTTGGTTAAGCTTTAGTGCGATAAGCCAATTATATGATGACAGTATTTTCTTTCAAATGGCTTAATTTAAAGAATCGTAGATGGAATGAGGTGTAATATTAATCGATGCTCCTAAATCTAGCATGACACTCTTATTTAAGTGTTACCAATCTTTCAAGGAATAGTAAAAATACTTAGGTCCTTGTACTTAGGAGTTTTTTTTAAAGATTGCATAAACATTCTAATCCATCATGACCTTCTCTTACCCCTCCATTTTCTCTTTTTGGTATGCAATTGCTTAAGGAATTTTGTATACCTTCTCACTTGCTTGATTACATATAGCAAAAGTATATTTACTTCTACATTTTTAAAATTCTCCAAAATCTTCTTATCCTTTTTATCTTTGTTCGACTTTGTTAAATTGATAGGAAAAGGTTGAGGTTTAGTCTTAACCATAATGGGAGATTCAAATTTTAGCTTTGAAAAAAATGAGGTATTTCCTTCTTCTCTTAACTCCTTAATTTACTCTTTACTAGCATCTTTTGTAGGGTCTTTTCAGGATCCTCAAGCTCCCTAACACTTCTCAAGGTTATTACACTAACATTCTTCAAATTTATCTCAAGTTATAATGGAATTTTTTTCTAGTTTATGATTTTAACTGATTAATAGCAATTGTCATTTGGCTCAAATTTTTAATGCTAGACCTTGTCTCCTATAATTGAGTTCTTGTCTTTTACTAAAACTATTTTACAACATGCTGGAATTGCAAAGCGTTAGTTGCAAGGGACTTAACCATATCTTCCATTGATGTACTTGAGTTAGAGGAGGAGGCTTATAGTCTAAGCTAAAATTACTGTCACCTTGTGGCTTATATAGGAAGTAGTTCTACTACCTATTCCCTCCATAACTTAGGTTTGGATGATCTCTCCAACCTGGGTTATAGGTCTAGGAATATAGATTGTATGGTTGGAAAAATTTTCCTTCTACAAAATTAAAATACTCCTTATTTCCCTCTTATAGAGATCTGCAACCATTCATTTGGTGGTTTACATTTAGACATATCCCATAACCTTTCATATATGCTTTCCCTACAAAAATTTGTTTAACGAAGGATGTTAATTCATCTAAACAATGTTCTATGAATGAATTATTTACCTCATTTACTATATGAACATTGTTGCATATTGCCAAATTATTGAGTGTTTGTCTCTATATACTCAATTAAATTTCTTTCCTCATTAGGAGTCTTTTTACCCAGTGCTCCATTAGTTACTACAATTGCTATTCAAAAATTAAATAAAGAGTTACTTTATAATATTATGATGGGATAATTGATAACAACTTCTTGAATCACTCCCAATATTTGTAAAGGGATTCTCCATGATGTTGCTTTATCCCAAAAATATTTTTCCTTATGCTTGCTATCTTTGATGCTAGTAAATATTTCTCCAAAAATGGTCTTTTCATTTTAGCCGATATGCTAACACTCTGTGCAGGTAAATGAGAACGCTAATATTTTTTTCATCATTTAGTGAAATTGGAAAGCTCTCAACATGATTTACTCTTTTATCACCCTTAGAGGTTTTATTGTAAGACAAACCACATTAAGCTCCTTGAGATGCTTTTAATCATCCTCGCCTAAAAAGCTATGAAAATTAGGAAAAAGATGTATTAAACTAGACTTAAGCTAAAAAGTGACAAGTTCAACAAAATTTGGTAATGTAATACATAAAGGTCTTTGAGTTAAGTCTTAGGTAGCCAACTCCCTTAAATTTCTCAAGTTAGATATAACTTCTTCCAAATCAATTCCTTTCTCTATTTATGATTGTGTTATGTTCTCCATATTCAATCTTTACAATGTTCGTTTAATCTCATGATCAAATTGTACATGATCTTGTTGAGGAGATGTAGTCACTATCATACACAAACACTAATAAACAAAAAAAGTAAAAAAAATATATTGAAAACTTATAAACAAATATATACAAAAAACCAATTATTATCAAACACAACAATTAAATCACTTCACTCCTTGACAGTGGTGTTAAGATTCTTGATATGTGTTAAACTCACTAGACAATAAGACCTTTCTCTATATAACTAAATTTGCAATGATGGTGAGGAAGGCTCGTATCCACGAAGAGTGTCTAATTAGCTTTTCTAATGAATAAATCAGTGCATAAGATTGGATGAATTTTGGATGAATTTCATTAATGCCACAAAAAATTATATAAGAAAAGTCAAATCAAATATTACAAAATTTCTAGGGCTAATTAATTAGTTTTAAATCTAGGTCTCGATTTTATATTGGCTTTCACACGAATGTCCGTAATGAATCTTTATGTTGTTCTTGTACCTACCTCTGAAACTATTAATCATATATTAACAACTAGCTTCGTTAATCTCAATTTTCTATTATATTGTAACTATTAATCATATATTACAGATTGCAATATTGATTATAGTAATGAATCTATATGTAAATAATATAGTAGGCCTATCTAAATTGTTCGAACATAAATCCCAAACGTTAAACACAAAATAGCATATTCAATTCCAAAAAAGAGTTAAGAACAACATCACTAAGTTTAGTTAATGCCTAAAGATGTTCACTAGTCCCAATATCCCCTTTAAATAAGAAAGAAGAATATTAGTTGCTCATAACTCCTAAAAGGGAAAGGAATCTTCCTCTATAATATCCTAGTTCGATTATTGTATTTTGTAATGTGTTGTACATGCATTTTATAAAGTATGCTCTATTTATTGTGTGCTAGAGTAATTTAAGTGTTTAAATGTATTATTGAGGTAATAACGTAGATGACGGAAAGATCAAAGATGATCCAGGACTTAACCAAAAATTTCTTGTTTGGAATCATTTCATAGCTTTTCGAAGTTTTTGGAAATTCCCCGAAATGTGCTTTGGAGATTTTAGCGATATTTTTAAATGAAATTCGGATGATTTTGGTGACAATTAGTGATATTGGGGATTCAATCTGAAAATTCTTCTAGATAACAGAAAAGTTACCAAATAATTTCATAATACGATGAAAAGCTTTAGAATTAAGATTGGAGTCCATAGGAAAAGGAGGTTGTTTGAATAGAATTCGGGTAATATGAAATTATTGAACTAAAATTCCCTTTTTGAAAAATAATGGAAATTGATGATTTTAAACCCATTAAAAATTTTTAAAAGTATCCAATTAATAAGCGTTGACCCTAATTAGAGTATTTTATGGTCAATTTGATGATAAGATAGTTGTGAAATGTTTTCAAAATTTAATTCGAAAATATTTGGTCTTTTCATATGCATTAAAGGACAATTTGGTCTTTTTGGTATTCAATAAAGGGCAATTTGGTCATTTTACATGGTGTTGGTGGAAGGATGGGTCATTAGAATAGAACCAATAGGAGGGTGACTTATGGAATCCATTAAATGAGTATAAAAAACATAAAGTAAGACATTTAACTTTATTCTTTAACATAACCGTGAGTGTTTGAGAGAGAATAAACGTGAGAGATAAAAAAAAGGGAAAAGAATAGGATCAAGTGTGAAGGTTGTCCAAGGAGAGAGGAAGAAGTGGGCTTCCATTGTTGATGGGTTTTGATGTTGATTTGAAGACATCTTGATCAAGTCAAGGTGTTCGACAAATACCCAAAAGATTGGAGGAAAAATTGGTAAGTTTTCCTAGCTTAAATTCATAATTTTTGTAGGGATGGGTGTGTTTGATATCAATGGTTCCTTGGTGTTATTTTGTTATTCCTTTGCATGGAATTGGTTGAAAATGACAAGAGAGTAACGTGTAGTAGAATTCTGCCTTAGGTTTATTTGAACTAGTCCTATTGTCTTAGCCATAAATCAACCTATAGACATCGAAACCTAAGACATATTACTAAAACTCTCTAGAAAAGACCTAGACCTAATTCTAGCTGAATGATATTGAAAACTGAGATTGATTATGGTAACTTGATACTATCTATGTCTTGAAGCTGCTTATGATATTTAATACATGTGTCATGATTTAGAAGTTGAAATGACATAATTTTCAATTATATGAAAACTAAAGACATAGGATACCAAATATCTAGAAGACTTTAAAACCTAATTTGAACTTTTGATATGTGAAAATTAAGAAACAAATGGAGGTATGGATTCTAGACATGGGTCATAACCATGAATCATCATGCATGATTGTGATATGGTGAATTAAATTGGGTGAGATTGTGTTTGAAGAAATTAGTAGGTTAGAATGGGTAGAATATGATATTTAAGTGACTTTTGAAGTTATATTTGGAAACGAAGACCAATAGATTAGCTTACAAAAGTAAGCATAAATATGATTAGCGTACATGTTACGCGATTAAATACTAATCTCAAAATTGGTTAAACCAAAATATAGTTTTAATGCCTTATTTCCTAATTTGGAAATAAATACATAAGCAAAATGCACTTTGTGTAGTTAAAGAGGAGACACATAATGTGTGAATGCATTTGACGATAAGTTTTCGAAATAGTATTTGTATTTTAATTTTTTTATATGCCTAAATTCTTTGCAAAAGAATTGATGACATATGAGTGTAGTTTGAATTGAGTTTATGAAAACGATTTTCATTTGATCACGAAATGAATATTTATGATGAGTTTTATTTAAATGATATTTTACAAGAGAATATTGTTAGAATAAGTGTATAGTTTGGCAGTATATGAGTTTTAATTTGAAAGTTAAAATTAATATAATTAGGAGTTACATTGAAATAATTAAATTATGAATCCTCCCATGCTTGATTTAGAAAATAAGATGAGTTGTAAATGTAAGAGTTTCTTTTGCCTATGGTACACCGCTAAGCTTTATACGTGTTATTATATCGGTACACTTACAGTGGTTAACCTATTACGGGTAAGTGATGTATAACTAGCTCCATAAATAATGGTTAACTAGTTACAGGTAAGCGATGTAAAACTAGCTCCATGATTTGTCACAAGTAAGCGATGTAGAACCAATCCGTAACTACTGGTCTATAGCAATTAACCTATTACGGGTAAGTGATATAAAACCAGTTTCGTAAATAGTGGTTAACCAGTCGCGGGTAAACAATGCAAAACTAGCACTATGACTTTATACCTAGTGTACTATATGGTAAAGAAATTAGTAGTGCATTATGTTGAGTAAGGAAAGTCGTGAATATACTAAAGCCGTCACTATTTATGTTAAAAATGATTTGAGAGGTATCGTATGGTACCAATTCTAGTGATCGGCTTATTTTTAGTACAAAAGTTTTCAGAAAACTTATTTTTACCACTGTTTATTATTTAAGGAGAAAAAAGAAAAAGGAAAACTGAAACATGTATCTTATAAGTTTAATGTCGAAAAGCATTTTGGAATAGTGTTTTAGAAAATTTGAAATTGTGTTTTATGAAATGTTATTTTGGTACCAATTGTTATGATGCACGAATGAATTATTATGACAAGTATTTTATCATGAGCTTTACTACAGTATGGGAATATTTCCGATATGTTGTTATGAAAAGTTCAATTTTTTTGTGAGCTAATTACTTACTGAGCTCATCTAGGTCACCCTTATTTTTATGTTTTTAAACAAACCACCCTAGGTATGTGCATAGGTATTGTAGTAATTAGGACTCTGCCTTAAGATTAGTCATATCGTTGGGTTTTGCTATACTTGTGTTACATTTGTTATGGATGTGATATGCTTTAAATTATTTTGGAAAGGGTTGAAAGTGTGTTCTTGTAAATCTTTGTGGGATTATAAACATCTTTTACTTAATGAATTACAAAGGCTTCAATCCTCAATAAAGTTTTTCAAATATTAAGAATTATGGGTTTGCGATTGTTTGTGATGTGGACTTGAGGTCCCATTTCAGAAGTTAAGATGAGTATGAAATATTAGAAGTGTTTTAAATTATATTATGTAGGCTTTTTTAAACATTTTGGGAATGTCAAAATGCATTCTTTATGCTACTAACATTTTAATAAAATGATTAAAAAATTTCCACTATTTTTCGTGCTTTTAATTATTAAAGTATAAAAGGACTTAAATAGTTAAACGACTTGGCTTTGCATAAACCCTTCGATTGAGTCAAATATCGATTGGAGGGAACTTCGGGATGGGTCCTTTCATCCTTCTTTTGTCTCCAATCTTTACATACCCTATTTAGCCTCTTAATTGCCCTTTTATAGTGCAAAAGTATGGTTGTATAGTTATAAACGAATGTGTAAGTGACTATGTATGTTAATTTTCCAGAAATCACAAAATTAAAAGTTCACAATTGGCGACACGTCCATGTAGCCCATTTACACTGTTGTAAGTCTTCACATAGACTTGTAGGCCGCAGGGATGGTTGAAACAAGGTCTTCAAGTTCATACACATTTCTATTGAGTTACACATTCCCATACATGGCCATATAAGTCATAGTGGTTCCAATTATTCCATTCTTTATCCTATCTTCACCCTAACTCGTCTTATTTTTACTCCATAAAGGACAATAAGATTGAAATCAATAGAATGATATTAAGGGTGTGAATTTAGCTCATTTTGATTTTTTTCCACTATCTTATACGTAAGCCAAAACATGAACCGAAATAAGTATCTTATGCATAATTTAACATTAATCACTAAATGTTAGGGAATTAATATACAATTAATCAAGAACTTATCACTTTTTATTTTTTTCTTATTCTTATTTTCATTGATTCTTTTATTTTCTTTTTTATGTTTTTCTTCCTCACTTCCTTTCTGTTCAATATCTTTTAGAGTTAATATTGCTTAATTTTTTTGTCTTTACTATTTTTTTTCTTTTTCAAGTTAAAAAAAAGGAAAGAATCAATAAAAATGGACTAATCTTTGTTAGAAAAATATTTATACATTTTATACTTCCTTAATCTATTTTGGAGAGATTTAATCCATTCTTTGGATTCAACATTTAATAATTGATCAATCTTTGTTAGGAAAAGTATTTATTCTTCTAATAATTTCCTTTTGTTTGGAATGATTTGATTCCGCTATTAACAGAACTAAAAATTCTAACAAAAATAACCCTAACTTCTTTGAAATTTAAGACTATTATTGATAATTCATACTCAATTCCAATTATTCATGTTTCAAGCCATATAAAAATGGTATGAATGTATAAATACTATGTTTGGAGAGATTAGAGATTGATTGGATATGTAAGATAATTACTATAACTAATTTGCAAAGAGGATAATCACTATAAGTTTCTAATGCATGTCAACAACAAAGGTGAGTTATTTAAGATAATTTTAATGAAAATGAAGGGGAAGATATCTTATTTGACGAATACCAACCAAGAAATAATATAGTTAGATTTACATATTGTGGTGATTAGAAAAGATAGACATGGAAAGGAGTCTAGCTAATATAGAAACCCTGGGAACATCAAAATGAAGATTCCTTGACTTAAAGGGAGAAATGGCCCTAAGGCCTCCTTATAGTGGAAAAAAAGATGCATTACTACTACCATTATGTTAAATAATAAAAGTTTAAACTCAAATTTTATCAACTATACTATTAATTGGTGGGATTAGCTAGTAGTAAACAAGCAAAGGAACTATAAGAGGCTTATCTAAAACTGGGAGGATATAAAGGTATCATGAAAAGGTGAGGTGTTTTATCCCTATTTACTATAATAGGGACGTATTTTATAAGACCTCATTTAGTGGTCGAATAGTGTTTAGAAATGCCACAAGGAGATAGAGATTGCTTTTATTTGAGCTAATGTAAAGGGACGTTAAGAAGTCACATGGCTATATGTTTTAATAATTGAAACTAGGAGATTGCTAATGTGTCAAAATTACAACATTATGTGTGTTGGGCCCGGGTCCCATTTCCTATCCTGAAGCGACTGCTCGAGGTCATCGAGTAAGGATCACGCGAGGGGAGGGTTGAAAATATTGAAGTTTAAAGGATCAGCAGCGTGGAAAAATGACGGGTTCACCGCGGCAAACTCTCAATGAAAGCGTACCTCACCCTTTGTGAAAAGTAAGCCGCGGCAAAATACTGGCTTCGCCGCAGCAAGCTCCCAAATTTTGAAACCTGACACCCAACATTTGACAAACAATACTAACACATACACATTCAATCTAACCGCTAGCTAAACACATCCATATACGAAAGGAACTTCAATTCTTCATATCACTACAATTCCAAAGAGATTGAACAATGTACTTATAATCATACACAAAAGGAGTTTCAATTCTTCATCTCCTTACTGATTCAAGGAGTTTGAGCAAATACATATCATCATACAAATAAAAGCTTAAAACAAAATACATAAGGATGCTCAATGTTGATATGCTTATAAAGCTAACCAAAACCACTAACTTAGTACAAAAGTCTCTATCTTGGAGCTTTTGAAGCCTTGCAAGGATCAACGATCTTCTCGTTCTACACCTGAGGAGTGGAAGGTATTGGGGTGAGCTGTGAAGCTCAGTGGCTTATACATTTATAGCCATTGGCAACGAGCCACACATTTCAGCATATATATATATCCATGTAACAATTCAATAGTCAGCAATTTAACTCACAACTCATATTACCAAGAAGTCATCACAAAGAACATGTCATGTAATTTATCTATCACAATATAACACTCAATTATGCATCATGCCTAACCAATCAATGATGAAATGCACAATAAATGGCTCGAGAGTTCTGTGGAACAAAACGGATAAACCGAAGTTTAAACCGTGAACAAAACAAGTTCAATTTCTTAGGATCTCATGGTCTCAAGCGGGCAGCAGGGAGAAGTCTATATGTCGATATACACGTGACTAACGAAACAATCCTCTCTTGCCCAAACACAATCAAATTTCAATGCTTTACTCATTTCATACACATTCACACTTTTCATGCTCATCATGCTTTCTCATCTTTTCTTTCTTACAAAATGCCTTGACATTTTTTAAGGTAATACATGATCACAATCACAATGCATTTTCAACAATTCCATAATTCAAAACAAGCAATTTAACACACAACATACAAGCAAGAAAGACAATTTGCCCATACACAATAACTATAAATATATATTACCCACCTAATTTCGCTTGACAATTCAAGTTCAATGTTGTCCTTTCTCTTGCTCTTGGATCAGGTTTGCTTGATTTCCTATAACAAACCATGTTCTTATTCAAACAAGATTCAAAGGAAATTCTTAAAGCTTCGAAAATCAAAATTGCTAAAATTGAACTATAACCATTTCAAAACTTATACTCTCGGATCAATTTTTCCATGATCGTTATGATCAGATAAATGAAGACATTTGGTAACTCTTCCTTCTAGAAAAATGTTCCTCATTGTATTAAGTTTCCAATGACACCTAAATCATTTAATTTGGTTCAAAAATGTGGAAGTTATACCCCAAACATGTTGGGACTATCCTTATGCTGACACAATATTATATACTCAATTTCCATCCAAAAATTGAGATCATTAGAGACTGAATTAAAACTTAATTTCTTCATAAAACTTGTAGCCCTATATCTCTAGTTTATGCAAATCAAAAATCACTCAATTTGGACATCTAAAGAAAAAGTTATGCCAAAAAAATCAAAACATGTCTGTATAGGAAAATGAATTTTGTTGGAGTTCGTCGCGACGAACTTCTCCAGAAACCTCCCGAAGACCTGTTTTCTGGCATATTTCATCTATATACTTCCTCTCTTTCAAATATAACTCATCTTAACACTAAAACACCTCTTCTACTTCATTTCCAAGCTCATTTCAACTCAATATCACTAACAATTACATCAAAAGCTATCTTTGATCATTAACCCTAAAGATTAAAACATTTTTTATACACCATTCAACAACAACTTCCTACACACATTCAACCCCATTTTCACTTCTAACTATCACTAAATATACTTCATTCATCAAATCAAAAGAGGTTAACGATTATACTTACTTGCTTTAGCTTCAAATCTTTAAGATCTCCAAAACCCTAGCTTAACTTTCTCCTTTTCTTCTTTTCTCCTCACAGCCACGACGCTTCTCCTCTTCCTAACAAACCAATAATTTTCTTCTTCTAATTTACACTCTTAATGATTGTAAGAAGACCCTTTTTCCCTTCCATTTATGCCTTATGTCTTCAAGGCTTAAGTGATCCACCAAGATTACCCCTCATGCATTCTTACTACATTTATACTTTAATTCCATCAATTCAAACAATAAATCCTCCTAACACTTGACATGCTAATTACTCCAAAATTAAATGATTTATCTAGCAACACCACAAAATAATCTAAATCATACTTATTCAATAAGAAAAGAATTTGGGGGCCAACATTTCTCCCTCGTTTAAAAGAATTCGTCCTTGAAATTCTTACCTGAGTCCACAAAGAGGTGTGAGTACTTCTCCTTCATTGCTTCCAAAGGCTCCCATGTAGCCTCCTTCGTAGAATGGTTTCTCCAATGAACTTTGACTAACTGAACTGTCTTGTTCCTAAAGACTTTCTCCTTGGTGTCCAAAATTTTCACTGATTGCTCCTCATAAGTCAAATCCTCCGTTAACTAAACCTCTGAAGGTTGAACTATATGTGACGGATCAGATCGATACTTTCTTAACATCAGTACATGGAAGACATTGTGAATCTTAGACAATTCTGATGGCAAAGCTAACTTATAGGCCAAAGGCACAATCTTTTCAATAATCTCATAAGGGCCTATATATCTCGGACTAAGCTTACCCTTCTTGCCAAATCTCAAGAATCCCTTCCATGGAGAAGTTCTAAGAAACACTTTGTCTCCAGCTTCAAATTCAATCTCTCTTCTATGTGCATCCACATAACTCTTCATTTTGTCTTGAGCTGCTTTAATTCTCTGTTTCACCAATTTAATCTTGTCCACTTTGACTTGTACCAATTCAGGCCCTAAAAGCCTCCTTTCACCTTCCTCGTCAAAACAAATAGGATTTCTACACTTCCTACCATACAAAGCTTTATAAGGTGCCATTTGAATTCCCGAGTGGTAGGAATTATTATAAGAAAACTCAATCAAAGGAAAATGATCATCCTATGAGCCTTTGAAATCCATAACACAGGCTCTCAACATTACCTCCAGAGTCCGTATTGTTCTCTTCGATTGTCCATTAGTCTGTGGATGGAAAGCTGTACTAAAGTGCAACTTAGTTCCCAAAGCCTCCTGTAAGCTTTCCTAAAACTTAGAGGTGAACCTCGGATCTCTATCAGAAACTATAAAACTCAAAATCCTATGAAGCCTGATTACCTCATCTATGTATTTCTTAGCCAAAGCATTCAAGGAATCTGTCTGCTTATTTGGTAAGAAATGTGCTAACTTGGTTAGTCTATCCACAGTCGCCCATATTGCATCATGTTTCCTGTTGGTTCTAGGCAATCCCATCAAGAAATCTATCGTAATCTTTTCCCACTTCCATTCCAGAATAGACAAAGGCTTAAGCTTGCCTGAAGGTGCCTGGTGCTCAGCCTTGACTTGCTGGCACACTAAGCATCTACTA
>JANVCL010000214.1:24374293-24391627 GCA_026546855.1 Erythroxylum incrassatum | reverse complement strand
GTGATCTACCAAGATTACCCCTCATGCATTCTTACTACATTTATACTTTAATTCCATCAATTCAAACAATAAATCCTACTAACACTTGGCATGCTAATTACTCCAAAATTAAATGATTTATCTAGCAAGACCACAAATAATCTAAATCATACTTATTCAATAAGAAAAGAATTCGGGGGCCAACAATGTGTAGCTAAAATATATGGTTCATATAACCATAAAGGTGGAAAGACAACTAAAAAAGGGAAAACACTCACAAAACAATTTTAGTTCATCCTTATGTAATTTGATTTAGTAAAAAGATGATAATGCTACTTCTAAAGCCAAATTCAAACTACCTAAAAAAGGACAAAAAGTGCCCAATAAAGTAAAAGATAAATCCAACACCTAAATTTGTACTCGTGACATTAAATACTTTCATTTTTTGTAACATGGCTCATAGTTTCACAATTTCATAATAAAAGGGCAATAAACATTAAAGGTTATAGGAAGATTAAGATCAAAGGTGAAAATGATAAGGATTCCATACTTTGATTAGAAGATTATGATGATGATGATGATGATGATGAGTATATAATGGGAAGGGAAACATGTGGTTATGTGTATTAAATAACCAAGTCAAAGAAGATAGTGTTATTGCAAAATAAAAGAATATTCTTTATATGGGATTATGTATCAATAATAAGGTTTTTAATATGATTATTGATGTGGTAGTTACATTGATATAGCTAATACTACCTTGATTAAAAAGTTAAGGTTGCCTACTATGAAACATTCTATATAAGTTTCAATGGCTAAACAAATATGGTGAGGTGAGATTCACTAAATAAGTGTTGGTTTTGTTATTGATTAAATTGTAACAAGGTATTGTGTGATGAGGTGCCTATGCATAGTAACTGCATACTCCTAGGGAGACCTTAGGAATTTATAAAAGAGTCATAAAAATTAATTTTACAAATAGATGTTGTTTTTTCATGAATAATAAATCCATTACTCTTATACCATTAGTACCTAAACAAGTATATAAGGACTAGTTCAAGTTAAAAAGAAAGATTGATAAAAAGGAGAGTAAGCTAAAAAATGAGGAGGAGTGATTAAAAAGAAAAGAAAAAGAAAAAGAAAATGGAAATAAAGATTTGATTATAAAAAATGGAAAGAGTGGGAAAAGTTAAGGGAAAAGAAAAAGAGTACTGAGAAAAAAGTAGAGAAAGTGAGATCAAGAGAGCATTTTATGCTAATTAGCCTATGATTGTACTTTTATATAAAGAGGCTTGCTTAAATACTAACGATCTTGATGTTTCTTTGTATGGTATTTCCATTTTGTTTTGGAAAAAATTTCAAGATATATTTCCTAATGACATTCAAAGATATTTACCACTGCTATAAAATTAATTTCAAACTTATTATTATTGTTACTAATTAACCAACCTAGAGACGCAATTTCGATCAGACTAAGGAGCATCAAAGGAAAATTGAGGAGCTTTTATGAAAAAGGTATGTTAGAGAGACAATGAGTATATATATTGTTCTAGTTTCGTTTGTTCCTAAGAAGGATTAGATAAAAGAATGTGTGTTGATTATTAAGCTATAAATAAAATAACAATAAAGTATTGATATCCCACTCATAGATTATGTGAAATGTTTGATGAGTTATAAAGTTCTATTTAAAAAGTAGATATAATCACATTAGATGGAAAAAGGTCATGAGTGAATGATAACTCTAAAATAATATGCTTTATAAGATTGTTTAGTGAAACATTTTTTATTAACTAATGCATTTAGGAATTTTATAAGATTAATGAACAATGTTTTGTATAATTTTATTAGAAAATTTATGTTCTCTTATTTTGAAGATATTCTAATCATTACTAAGATTTAGATGAGCATGTTAAGTATGTAAAAATCATTTTACATATTTTGAGACAAGAAAAATTATATAGTAATTTGAAAAAATGTTTTATTTATATAGATAAAGTAGTTTTTCTTTTATTTTTAATAAGCATAAATGGGACAATGGAGGATGAGGAGAAGGTTAGGATATTTAAGAATGGCCTACATATTAAAAATTACCAAAAGTCCTTTTTCCTCTTTCCTGAAAAAGATGATCCCCTAACTTTTAAACATGAATTTTCTTCTTCTTATATAATGTCTTCTGAACTACTCCTCTAAGTTGGTGCCTATAACAACTCAGAAATAGGAACATATTATGGGTAACAACCTCAATCAAGTTATGTTACTTATGAAGCTTATGCTGGAGCATTTAAAGGCAATAAGAATGTAAGAAGAAAATGGTGCAAGTAGTTGGAGATACCTAACCAATTGATAAACTAAGCTATTTCCCTCCATTAAGAATTGAAGTGTAGAATATAATGTCTCCAAATACAAAGATTTTGAAGTAAGGAGCTTTATAATTGGAAGCAATTCTAGTAGGTTTCTTTGTGTGTTTTAGTGAAGAATACATAGGCTCAAGAAAATTGGAAAATGCTAAGTCTTCAATAGGTTTTGATTAATGAACAATTTATCTTTATCTTTAGGGATGTGATAGAGGAGGATGCTCAAAGAATTATGGAAGATAGTTTTTGCACCTAAATGATAAAGTTAATCTTCTTATACTAGTATGCATCTAAAACAACTGAAATGAAGCACATTCGTATGTTAATCAACATTCACAATGTTATATTATAATACTGGTTAACAATTAGAATAAATTATTTAGATAGCTACATTAGAAAATTGATTTACATAGATGAAATTATAGCTTTAATAAAGAGAATTTGTTGTGGTTGGCTTTGTGTCAAGATTAATATAAGTTAAAATATAGCTATAATTATTCCAATAATGAGTCTGAATGAACTTGATGAATTGGTGGAGGATTTATTTACGTTATCCTATCTTTGGAAACCAACATTTAATTGGAATAGTAGAGAATAGAGAAAATAAATAAGCTATTTGAAAGGAGTGATTGTTATAAGTTAATAGGAAAGGAGAATCCTAACATGGAGAGGATATAGGTGATTAGGGAATTATGGGGTCTATAAAATATGGAACATTTAAATGAACTAAACAGAGATTATTTAAAAGGAAAGGGTAAGGAAACCTCTAAGGAGACAAATAGGGAGGTCTTTATAAAAAGAAGCACTAGTAAAGGGAAGGAACCTAAGGGGGGAAAACCCCCAATTTGAGGTCACATTTATAAATAATAAAGAAAATAAAGGAAAGGAAGAAAATGTTATAGGAGAATTAAACAATTTCATAGAGGAAGTTATAAATAATGATGAAAATAATAAGGAAGCTAAAGAAAACCTTAAAGACTTCCCTCCTACATTAAAAAGAAGATTACGTAGAATGTATAAAGCTGAAGGAACCAATATTTTTTCAAGTATATGAAACTAAATTCAAATTTGACATTATTATAATGTTCATTGCGAATAAGTAATAGATTGTTGGTTAAAATTAGTTGATATAATTTTATACAAATAGTTCGCATGTTTTGATTAAAGGAGACTAATGCTTAACATAACTGGCAAGAATATAAAGTTAGGTAACTGAGATTATCCTTTTATACCATATTGGTTAAATCAACATAATAAGAAATTAAAGATATTTATATCCTTTTTATTGTGAATCATATGAATGCTATGAAACTTGTAAAGTTGAAGAATAACTAAATAAACCACTGGTGAAAGGAGGATGATGATATTGAAGATGATGATATGGAATTGTTAAATTTATGCATATGATGGATTGGATGGAATAACAATTCATAAAATAATGATACTTATATTTCATTAAATTACTATTAACTTTATGTGATATAGTTATATGTATTAATAAAATAAAGATTTAAATTTTTTAACAGTTCAAACTATTCAAATCTAAGTAAAAATTTAACATTGAGAATGCTTAAACACTTTAATGAGATTGTTGTGGTCGGTTTTTAATTTTCAATTATCTTTAAGGAATGAGATTCTTTAGTGAATACCTTTACAACATAATCCTATAAGAGTATAGATTCATGTAAGGAGGAAAATACAATATGAGAGATTATATGATGCAATATTTTTTCCTATAACTATATCTAGTACAATGAATCACCTTCAGTTGTTCCAATTGAATCATCTAATAAGATTTCATATTAGATATGAAGTGCTAAGTATTTGAAAGAATCAAATTTAAAGATTTAAGGTTGTGATATCCAGCTGAATCATGTATTATCCACTAAGTTTATAACTAAATTGGGTAATAAAAGGTTATAAACTATTTTACAAACCTATTAAACAATTTTCTTACTTTAATGCTTTTAGAAAATAATTTTACAAACCTATTGAACAATTTTCTTACTTAAATGTATACTTACAGGAGAATGGTTCTTAAGATAAGTAGGGAAGTAAGATGAAATTTGTAAATTTCAAATCTCATGATAGTACAACAAATTAGAACTATTGCATTTATTGATATATTTGATGTATATTTCAAAGGCTACGTAATGGTCATTTCTATATCAATAAAATTTTACCACAAATGCTTGGCGTAACTGTAGCTGGAATCAATAAGTATAGGTAGACCCTACAACGATTGTGATTACTAATAATTTCCTTTCTCCTATTATCTTTCCTAAGGATTGATTTTGGTTTTTAATAAAGAAAATAAAAACTTAAACAATTAAAATAAAGTAGGCAACAATATTGAACACAAAAACGAAAAAAGTCATTTAGAAAACAATCTATATTAAGAATTTGTCCCTAGGTTATAAATCCCCTAAAACTTTTAAATAACTAACCATATGTTATGCAATTTTTTATTAACTATTAGACCATGGAAATTCCTATCATATGCTAATAATTCACTTAAGACTACTAACAACTAAAGTTAGAATTATCCACTGATATTATTCAGGTAAAAGGTACTAAGATTTGTTTACCGATTTGTAAATTCTACTATTAGGTTTCACCATAATTTAGAGGATTTATGTTGACCTATCTTTAGGTTTGTAGTCAACTCCTTTCAATTATGGTAGATCGATTCATAGATAGGATTTCTCAGCCTCTATGCTATGGAATAAGAATATGAACTACTATTCGAGATGGATTAGAACATATATTAAACATATAATTGAATCACAATAAATTGATCAAAACCATTTCATTAAAGAAAATAATCAAAACAAATTGTTATTGAATTAATTAAAAGAATCAAAATATATTATTATCTCAAATAGGGTTCATCATAGCTAAACACTAATAGGAAATGAAATTAAACATAAATTGGAAGAAAAGCGAATAGAAAACAAAGATTTCATAATTCTAAATCTCCCTTTCTCTTCTATCGAATGTTCCTACAAGGTAGAGCTTTGATGTTGTACTCTATTAGATCTTTTAATGATTTCTCCACGTTCTCCTTGTTCTTGCTTCAATGTCGTCCCTTCTAGACATTCTTCTTATCTAGAATTGTTTCCAAAATTCTACTCTCCTCTTTTTCCTATGATAATGTATTTTTATAGTAATTTCTAAGGTTTTTGGAGATACATAGTTTGATACATGATCGTTTACTAGACTGTGTATCCCAAAATCACTAAATTTTATGAATCTGCATAGCTTGAGGAACTTATATGACCATGTATTCCTTCTTTGCTTTAATTCTTCTTTTTATATCTCATTTTCATCCAAATTCTTGAATTAATTGAATAAGTAGATACAAAAGGAATTCAAGTACAAATTATTGAACGTCTTGACAGAAAAGAAATTGCACACGTTGAATGGATTTGAGAAGGGAGGGTTCCTCTACAAACCATTCGAGCTATAATTGGTTATTGTTCCTATCCAGTTAGGACTATCTATGGGGTATTAGGCATAAAAATTTGGATATTTGTAAATGAAAAATAATGGACCCTTAGTTGACTTATTGTTTTTACATTCTAAAGATTGATATACTATTAGTACATTATTGAATAGAAATAAGGAATGTAAATCTTTGATAATTTTGTCATCATCCAGTTGTTTTCAAAAATGGATCCATTCATCGACGTAAAATATCAAAATATAATTAAAAAATCAATTAAAAGAGATCCTATAATTCCAATTAGAAATTCGTTTGGCCCTTTAGGAGCAGCCTTTCCAATTGAAAATTTTTCTTCATTTTACTATTTAATAACTCATAATCAGATTTTGGTAACTAAATATTTGAAACTTGACAATTTAAAACATACTTTTCAAGTAATTACATATTTTTTAATGGATGAAAATGGGAAAATTGTTAATCCCTATCTATGTAGCGTTTTGAATCCATTTAATTTGACTTGGTAGTTTCTCCGTCATAATTATTGTGAAGAAAGATTCACAATAATTAACCCAGGACAGTTTATTTGTGAAAATGCATATATGACCAAAAACGGACCCCACCTAAAATCGAGTCAAATCATAATTGTTCATGTTGATTCTCTAGTTGGTCCATAAAGGCAATTATGACCAGTGTATGCATTTGGAGCAAATTAAGTACCAAATATACAATAAAATTATAAAATATCAAGAAAAAATACATCAAATATGACATATAAATATGGTTAATTATGCATCTATCAAACATCCCCACACTTAAGCTTTTACTTGTCCTTAATCAAAACATAATCAAAATTATAAATTCTATAGCATCTATCCATTATTAATCTCAACATGTCCATTTATACTATAAATCATTATATCATATTAAATCAAATTAACATATAATTAGAAGCAAATCATCTTAAAATTAACTTCCTAAGTCCATATTAATAGTAATTGCATCAATAATTGCATTGAAATCAAAAGCATAAACCTTTACACCCTCACCAAGAATGCACAGGGCGAAAAGTATCAAACTCTCAATCAGTGCACAGTAGACCTCTTACCATATGCTTGCATTATTATCATATGTCCACCACTTATGTATAAACTAGAAACAAAAATCCAAAGGTCTTTATATAGGTTGTAATAAGGCTTAGGTATGGTATGGTTGGGATAATAAAAAGAGTTAAATTGAAGGAAAATTACGAAAGATAATATTGTATGAAAGTTGCAACTCCATTGGTACCATATAATTTTTTCTCTTTTCCTATGCTCATTTTCTTTTTTCCACAATAATTATTTCTAGCATTTATATTGTACCACAATTAAGAAATATTGAACCTTTAAATATTTTCATGTCTCAAATAAGTACCTAATGTAAATAACCTTCAAGGTTCAAAACAATAAGATGGCTTCACGAAAAATAGGATAAAGGTTAATAATTTGGTATAATCAATGAAAAATGGATAAAATTATAATTATGGTAGTTTTTAAAGAAATAGGCTAAAAAAAGTTATTAAATCTAAGTGCCTTCATTATTTCAATGCTTCTAATTTAACAAATATAGTCTCAATATGTATAATAAAAGTAAGTTTTAAAATCATTCAACTATATATGATAGCACATATGAAAGAAAAAAAAGGTTAAATCTTTTTTAATTCACTCTTAGGTCTAAAAGCTCATAAAAAATATAGGTAAATATTTGTATAAATAGTATACAATTTTCATTCAATTTGATTGTTTCAATGAATATTAAAAATTATGAATTATAAAATAAATTCTGATTATCTTTCTTTTGCATATTAATTCAAACTAATATTCACTAATGAAATACAACATTAATAGACAAATTTCAACAAATTCAGGATATCAATTTGTAAAATTTAATAATCAAGATTATAATAAGCTTAAGGAAATCATTAAAAATCATAAATGTCTCCCCCACACTTAAAGTTGTACATTGTCCCCAATATACATAATATAAGTATATACAATAAAAAGTGAGAATTTTTTTGATACTTTCTTAAATATGAAGATTTTTTATTTTGATCTATCCAATAGTAGACTGCACCCTTGCAAAATATGAGGAAAAGGGGATAAAAAGATAAAAGAAAATAAAAATAACATAAAATATAAAATAAAAATAATCCTAATTCATGGGTTGCCTCCCATGTAGCACTTCTTTAACATCATTAGCTTGTTGTAACCTACATGTTGACCCTCATCTTGGATCTATGATCAGTGGCTTGCTTCCACCCATTTCTTCACATAAGGGTTTTATAGCCTACAAGCAAGCCACCTATTGCAAGATAATAACAAGCACATAATTTATCAAATTAATAAATCCAATTACTTGCATTAATGCCCTTTTTAATCATAAAGTATCAATAAGATAAGGAATAAAAAACTCTTTAAATTGACAGTTAACTCAAACAGTTTGTCCTCGAGGAAGTGGGATCCCTTCGTACTTAAGGTTACTACCAATGCTTCATCAGTAGTGTCCTTACTTGGTTCCTTCGCCAGTTCTTCCTTAACCACCTTTTTCCACTCTTCTTCTTGTTCTTCTTCCTAGACAAAGGTTTCAGGCTCATATTCTTTGATTACCTCTTGCCACTTCTCTACTTCCTTTTCTTGGATAGAGGCTTCATCTTCATCATCATCTTCTTCTTCTAGAAGCTCATTTCCACTCCTTATGGTGATTGCCATTCCAAATTCTTTAAAATTTGGGTCACTAGTACACAAACTTCCTTATAGTTTGTTTAATAATAACATCCCTACCAGTTGGTCGATCTAACTCACCTTATTCTATATATGAGCCTTTATTTCCTAATGCCTCGTGTTTGATTCTTAAATAAACTCGGCCATATATCTTTCAAAGCAATAGTTACCTCCTCACATTCTTGAAATGTATTGTCATTCATAAAATCGACCATTGTCTCTTTTTTACTCTAAGATGTTAAGGTGCTCAGATAATGTGAAGTAGTATGCTCATGATATATAGGTAAACAAAGTGTCTCATCAAATTCACGTTGACTAGCTACTCTCTCGATAAGGCATTCCATTAGTTTATCTGTAATAATTTCGTATCGCTGCTCTTGTTGAACATATTTAGTTGGAGTATAGTCATTCCTTCTATGTACGTAAGGTTTTCTCCACTCTGAATTATACATATTCTTGTATGATGGGCCTTGAGGTTAGTTGTACATCTTTGGCTTATTCCATAAATACATCGATGCTTGATATTCATGATTGTAATAATTACTCCCATAGATGTTGCAACATAGCATGGACATCGGTTGAGCTTCCAAAAACATGTGAAAATGGCTCTTTCTAAAACAGTGATGTTTCATATTATGAAGACATATTCTAGCTCCCATAATAGTACTGTTTGCTCCATCCGTCCTTTTTGAGTTGTGATTATGACATTAAATCTTAATTCCTAAAATAAATCACCAACACATTGTAAATGTACGAAAGTTCAAAAAATAATTAAATGAACAAGCTAGGCATACAATAAAATAAAAAATATACAAAAATAATGAATAGAGTAATAGCATCTAGGTTTCCCTAATATCACTATCCTTAACAACAATGCCAAAAACTTGATTGTTTATTTCTATAACAATATAATTTTTCTACAAGTGCATAGCATAGCTATAGCTAGTACCGACAAGTATATGTTAATCCCATAACAACAGTAATTACTAGTAATTACCTTTCTCTTATTATATAGCCTAAGGATTGATTTTGGTTTTTAACAAAGAAAATAAAAACTTAAACAATTAAAGTAAAGTAGGCAGTTATATTAAACACAAAGACTAAAAAAGTCACCTAGAAAATAATCGATACTAAGAATTAATGTCTAGGTTATGAATCCCCTTAAATCCCTTAAATAATTGACCTTTTATTATGAAATTTGTTTATTTACTATTCAAACGTGGAAATTTGTATCATGAACTAATAACTTACTTGTGACTACTAATAACTAATCTTATAATTATCAACTGACATTATATAGGCTAAAGGTAATGGGATTGTTTTATCGATTTGTGAATTCCTCTATTAGGTTTGACCCTAATCTAGAATATTATGTCGACCTATCTCTAGGCTTGTAATCAACTCCTTTCATTTATGGTAGATCTATTCATACTTAGGATTTCTCAATCTCTATACTATGAAATCAGATTATGAACTAATATTTTGGAAGTATTAGAACATTTATTAAACACATAATTGAATCATAATAAATCAATCAAAACCAATGCATTAAGTAAAAGAATCAAAATATATTGTTTTCTCAAATACGGTTTATCATGCCTAGACACAAAAAAGCATTTAGCTACACATAACAAAAAATGAAATCAAACATAAATTGGAAAAACAAAAATAGAAAACAAAGAGTTCACAATTCTAAATCTTCGTTTCTCTTCTATATAATGTTCTTGTAAGGTAGAGGTTTGATGTTGTATTCTATTGGATCTTTTGATGATTTCTTTGTGTTCTCCACGTTCCTAGTTCATCATTGTTCCTTTTGGACATCATTCATGTCTGCAATCATCTCCAAAAGTCTACTATCCTCTTTTGCCTTTGATCATGTCCTTTTATAGCAATTTCTAAGATTTTGGGAGATACATGATCACATACTAAACATTGTATAACCTAAAATCACCAAAATTTATAAATCTACATAGTTTGAGGAACTTACATGATCGTGTATTAGGATCTTTGCTTTAAATCTTTGTTTTATGTCACGTTTTCATCTGAATTCTTCTCCATTTGGTCTATGAAATTATAACCAATTTATGCACCTAGAAAGCAAATTAAGAACCAATTATAAAACAAAAGTATAAAATATCAAGAAGAAAAACATCAAATATGAGGTATAAATATGGTCAATTATGTATCTATCAGCTACAAGACATTGAAAGATTCACTTTCATGATGAATTCAAAGAGTTTGTTTTGGAGATGACAGTGAATTTATCATGTTTAAAAAAAGATTAGTAAGAGTATGACTATTCTCTTAAGTAGGACTATGTAAAGAAATATTGCTCACAGAGAATAACAATTCTAATTTTCAATTGTTAAAAATATAATTTTTAATAATAATTCTTGTTAGATATGAAAAGGTAATATTTTAATTCTAGGAATTAGATCTATTCAAATAGACTGGAAGTTGTTTGCCTATTCTAAGTCCAAGTACATAAATAATGACCTAAAGATATTTAGTATATGAGATATCTAATACTTGTGTATAAAAGATATCTATTATTCTATTTATAAGTTGATATTTAAGTTCAAGTAATATAGATATTAACTTCAGAAGTTGTTCCTAATTAAGGTCTATTTTACTTAGAATAATATCATTTTAAGATTGGAAAGGTTCCAATGTAGCAATGGTTGCTAATTAAGCCATAATATATTTTTCATTTAGTAGAAATGATTGATTGGATCCAAAAGAGATCGGGTCCGAAATTGTATGGTGAGAGAAAGGCTACAGGTGACTAGTATTATTGACAAGTTAAGAGAGATTAGGCTTAGGTGATTTGGGCATGTCTGCAGGATGCCCTCTAATGCTCCGGTATGCCAGGGTGAGAAAATAAATCTCACTAGCTATAAGAGGCGGAGAGGGAGACCTTACAAAAACTGGAGGGAAGTAATCAGAAATGATATGTTCAAATTGGCCCTTACTGAGACTATGGCTAGTAGTAGGATGGTCTGACACAACCGGATCAGTGTACACGACAACCTTTAAAGTCCTCGAGCCTAACCTCCAAAATACAGGCTGTCGACCGATAGCTTTAGCCACAAATTTCCGAGTTATATATGCAAGATGTTTCTCTCTAACACCGCAGGATGGTCTTACCCACTAGATCTCGCAGTGCAGGCCCCTCTCGTAACAAGCAACAAGAGGGGTCGGTCTTCACTAGCGTGTTAGGTACTAGCCGATCTGGTCTCCTTCATGTATTTTCTTTATTTATTGTTTATAAATTTATTTACTAATAGTGTTTGAGTGCCAGCGTATTAATTTATTTAATCCTTTCTTCAGCCTTCACCCCTTTTGTACATTTTTCTTTTGAAATTTATTTATTGACTATGGTCGAGTGCCTCGCGGACTATTGTAATCCTTTATTCAACATCCACTCCCCTTTTGTACTTTTTGCATATGGGTCTAAAGGAAACAGCCTCTCTACATTGTATGGGTAACTCTGCATACTATCAAACCTCTTCAGACCCTATTTTAGTGCAGGACTTCAGACTGGGTGTGATAATGATGATGATTGATTGGATCAATAATTTCTTTAGTGAACTTGATATAATTCCTTGCATTGTTCAAAACAATAATATATTGTAGAACATTAGAGCCATTAGGTATATAAAAGGAGATAAGGTCTCATCAAAATCTAAAGGTGTATTTAGGTAGTTGTTTAATTATGATAATAATTAAAACTTATAAGATTTAAGCAAGTGCACACAATAAAGAATCTTATGGAATTTTCTCATTAAGTCATTGTCCCGGTAGTAGCATGATCATCATATGATGATATGGTATAAGACACTTAAACGATTGGCTTAGTGCAAGTGGGAGCATATTGGTTTATGCCCTATAGCCAATCAGTTAGTTAAAGTTTAGTGACAAAATGATTTAAATACATTCTTTATCTTATACATATTTAGATGTATACAGTAAATCCTATGGGATTATTATACATTGTAAATGAAATTATGATGAGAATATAATTATGAGATTTATATTGCATTTATATATTATCTCTAAATTGTTCTTAGCCATTATTCTATTAAGACTAGACATTAATAGAATGTAAAAACATTAGAACATATTTTGTTTTTCCTTAGGAAGGAAGTAGTCAATCTCATAGACTAAAGCATGGAGATACTTAAACAAGCGTGTAGGTACTTGTTAGAGAACATATAACAGCCTAGACCACTTACTTGTAGATATTGTCCGCTTTGGACCTTTTTAAGTGGATCGTGGTCCACATCCTCATAGTTTTGTTTTTCCACAAGACTTCTTAGGAGGTCACCCATCCTGGTACTACTCTAGCCCTAGCACGTTTAACTTCAAAAATTTGATGGGATCCTGTGCATTAGGGCATGGAAAACGTGTCTACAAGGGGAATGTATCCACACCGTTATAAGGGATGCTTCGTTCTCCTTCCCAACTGATATGGGATCTTACAATCCACCTCCTAGGAGACTTAGCATCCTCAATGACACAACGGCCCGAATACTGGCTCTGATACCAATTGTAATAGCCTAGACCTCCTGTATGCAGATATTGTTTGCTTTGGGCCTTTTTAAGTGGCTTGTGGTCCACTCCCATTGGGCCTTTTTAAGTGGCTCGTAGTCCACACCCTCACGGTTTTGTTTTTCCACAGGGCTTCCCAGGAGATCACCCATCTTGGTACTGCTCTGACCCTAACACGTTTAACTTTAGAGTTCTGATGGGATCTGGTGCGATAGGGCATGATAAATGCATCTGCAAGGGGAAAGTATCCACATCCTTATAAGGGATGTTTCGTTTTCCTTCCCAACCGATGTGGGATCTTACAGAACAAGTTCACCAGGCTAATCCCATATGAGAAATCCATTTAGAACATTAGTTGTATATCTATCAAAATTCTTATTGTGATGATTGTATAAGTGATCTTTTGAATTAAGCTCTCCAAAGTTATCTTATATAGGTATTGCTATGTTTTGATACTACTTATGACCTATTCTAATCATGGGTAGTTTAGTCGGTAGTCATTAGATGTAAAATGAACTATGTGGAGGTAGTTGAGTGATAAAGATAGGATTTATCACTTTAAAGTAACTAGGAAGAATGTTTCATTGTTTTTTATTAGTATTGATTCAAAAAGTCCATGTGTAAGGTGGAATGAAGTTGTGTAAATAGTTTACAATAACATTTGACATTTAACTACTTTGAACAGTTAGGCAAAACTACTTTGATATTCTTAAATATTTAGGTGGTCATGATATGTTGTTAGATGCCAATGTTGATCTATGGATATAAATTGTTGAATTAGATAATTAAAGATAAATTAAAGGAGTTTAATTTATCTAACTCTAAATATGATTTAGTGTTATAACTTGTATCCATTGCCAACATATTTGGGAATCTAATGGGTCAGACATAAAAAACTGATTGATGAGAGCAAATATTTTTTTATAAATAAATAAATAATATTATATATTTAGCAAAGCTATTACAGTGGTTGTATAATATCAAGAGAACTTGACATTCATTATCTTATGGACAAGATGACGGTTCAACTACAAAGATTAGAAGAAAAAAAACAACAACACAGTAATGGTAAATATAAAACTAGCTCTACCCCTCACATATACCATTGTGTCTTCATATTAACAGCGAGAGCGTGGCCAATGTTGTTAACTAGGATTGTAGCTCTAATCCAGTTTACTATTTTATCAGCGAGCTGATATTTCGGTACCTCTATATGCTTATAGATGCAACTATTTCTCTCCTCCCATATCATGTAGATGGTAATAATAAAAAACCACTTTATGTAGGAAAACATGTATGGTACAATGGAAGAGTAGGTAATGAACCGATTCAAAGTAAGCTCCAATTCGTAAGTAGGTTTAGTTATTTCCAGCATATGTTGAAGTCTGCTCCGAATGGGTTTGGAAAAGCACAATCAAAGAAAAAATTATTTTGATCCTTATTAGCATTATGACATAATACACAGATTGTGTTAGTCGAATGAAACCACTGACACTTATTCCTAAATCGGTTCTTGATAGCTAGCTAAGCAATAACTGTTGTTTTGGGATTTATAGATTTAGACTGGATGAGTTTATACCACGGTACCTCCATTTTAACATCTCTAAAAAGTCGATAACAAGTGTGATTCGTGTATATACCTCGGGAATTTAGGCTTCAAAAAATGTTGTCCTCTAAATATGTATCTCACACTAGTGGAAGAGAATCACACAACCTATCAAAATTTCTAAAGTTCTCATACCATGAATAAGGAAAGACATTCTTGCCTCAATTTGTGTACAGTTCCTCAACTGTGTAAAAGCTAGATGACTTATTAGGGAACTAGCTTTAAAACAATTACCAAACTAAGAAAAGGTATTTCTTCCTCCATTAATTATATTTTTAATATGTGGGTAGAGTGCTTATCTAAGCTTCAGCAGATGGTTGAATATCATAAAGAAATGAGAAGAACGTTTTAATTTCTAAAAGCTAATATCCTTGAGGTAGATTTCATGAATCCATTTAGACCACATCGCTTCTTTATTATAAAACAGTTTCCAAATATGCATACTCAATAAGACTTTCTCCACAAATGTCGTAGAAATTATGCTCAGCCCCCCATTTTGTTTTAGGACAGTGATGTCACTCTATTTAACTTTAACAAACTTGTTGGTTTTTGCTTTACTAGACCAAAGAAATGCCTTCAACAATCGATCAACTTCTTTTATGGGCTTTTAAGGTACAGGAAGATATGTTATTCAGTGAAGGTGAAGACTACTCAAAATAGAAATAATCAGAGTGATTCTGACAACATACGATAGGTGCCTATTCTTCCACGAATTCACTTTAGTTTTGATTTTCCAATATAGGGATACAATCAGACATCTTTAGCCTTTGACTAGTAATAGGCACCCCAAGGTACCTTAAAGAAGGAAGATGGAGTCTTAGTCCTGTAGCTCTACTGAACTCCATATGATTGTTAAAATCTACTCACGCGTATATACTACTCTTCTCCAAATTGATATTCAATCCTGACCATTTTGAGAACATTTGTAGGTAAATTCAAAGCTTCCAGATAGGTACCTAAGAATTCCCAATCTAATGTGTCGTAGGCTTTGCAGAAATCGTTTTTGATTATACAACACTTTATTCTCTTCCCTAAAGCATAGTCCTTTAACAATTCCTCAAGGAGTAATATGTTATCTCTTATATTTCTTTCCAATGTAAAGGCAGTTTAAGAAACACCTATCTTCCCTTTGATCTCCACCTTTAATCTATTAGCCACTAGTTTAGCAATCACTTTATAGAAGATATTACAGTAGGAGATGGGTCGAAAATCAGTCAACGTTTGAGCATGTTTCTTCTTTAAGACTATGTAAATGAAGGTATGGTTGACCTCTTGAAGCATTCTAGTAGTTGCAAAAAATTCTAGAGCTGCCTCTATAAGTAACAAACCTATGATTTCCCACGTGGGTTGGAAGAACCATACTGAGAACCCGTCTGGCCCAAATGTCATCCTAAACACAGTCTGCCTAGCATTTTATGCTATAAAGGGAGAGAAGTGGGTTTCTTTAAGGTTTTGTTCCATCATGCATGCTAACACTCGTCTCATACTCTCTGTAAGCTTATCTATCTGACTCATTCCCCTTGGTTAGGAAGAGAAATGTTGAGCCATGATAAGTAACTAACCTTGTTCAACATGCACTACTCCATAACTATCTTGCAAATGCATTATTTTGTTGACATTTCTTCTGGTTATAAGTGTGGAATAAAAGTATTTTGTGTTAAAGTCATCGTTCCTTTTTTATTAGAATAGAGTTATGTAGCTGCAACGTCTCTTGAAACTCCTATAGAGTGTTCACTTCAGTAACCCATAGACCTATATATTAGGGAAAGTTGTAGTAATTAGCCTATGTTATGTGTAGTATAGCTCTAAGTAAATCCAAATCTTGGCCTTTGTTTCTTGTAAACGTCTTAAGAGTAGCTTTGATACTTTTAAGCTTCTGTACTAATTAGAAGGTTTTATATCCACGAACCTTAGGTAACCGGTAGTTGTGGATCAGTTCCAAGAACCCATCCAGCTGGGTTAAGCCGATGAAGAAACGAAATGGTTATCTTACCCAAATAAGATCAATTGTAAAGTTTTAGAAACTTTATGAATAAATATGAGATATTTAATAAATCAAGATCAATATGAGATATTAGATCTTATTTGGGTATAATTGGTATTTAATTAGAATTAGATTACTAAAGTGTGCAAAACCTATTATAAATAGGTTTAAGCTCTATTGAAAGTAGCACTCCTTAGCTAACTCTCTCTGCAACAATTGCAGAGTTTTCTCAACTCGTTATGTAGATAACATTAGAGGCCAAACACGTGTGTGGCCACGGTGCTTAAGATGATTCAATTTCAGAAGATACAACCAAAATATGATTAAGCTTCGAAATAAGGTACGAATTAAGATTTATGCTTTATTATGATTTAATTGTCAATTATTTGTAATTATTCCCCTATGGTCAAGATCGAATCTCACCCTGATTTTCCAAAAAATATGTTGTTAATGTTGAATTTAAACTCAAATATTATAAAATGTTTAAATTAAACCTCAACATTTGTAAATCATTTAAGTTGTAATATCCCATCACTGACGGGGAGGGTAAAATAGTAATTCGAAGTGGTTAATGAGTGCTTAGAAACGCCTTTACATGTTCATGCATAATACAACATACACATACACGTGAATAGTAAATTTGCACATGAAAATGA
>JANVCL010000214.1:24341729-24357077 GCA_026546855.1 Erythroxylum incrassatum | reverse complement strand
CCACCCTCGCGGGGCACGGACTCGGATATCACCAACGATATCGGGTTCGGGTCACTCGGGAGTGGGGTGTTACATACCAAGTCACTATCGTGCATAAAATTTATTACAAAAATTACGTGACCTTGATGTTTTAATCCTAAATTAAAAAAACAACCTAATTAACATTCATGCAATATTCACACCATTTTCACTCAATTAATGTCACATTTGGATCAAAACACAAGGATTTGTAACTAAAATCAAGATATGAAGGCAATTAAAAGTAATAGAAATTAGGCACAACACTCATCATCCATGAGCGATATATTATCTTTTACCTTTTTAATATATGGATGTAATTTAATTGAAAGATGACATATCCTATTAGTGTGTCATATATTGGGTTTCTTTTAAATCATTAATTGTTCATTATATGTATCAACTTTAGATTCTTGCTCCATTTGAATTTGAATTTGTGGTTTTTGAACTTCTCTAATTTCCACCTCACTACCACTACTTTCTTTAAAAATAAAGTCTCTTTCTAAGAATGTAGAATGTTTTGAGAAAAATGAATTTTGTTCATAAAGATGTAAAATTGATACCCAAAACTCTCTTTTGAATACCTAACAAACTTGTATTTATCTGACTTAGCTTGAAGCTTAACAGATGTTACATGCTTCATATGTCCATCATATCACCAAGTATTTTGGTATGATAAGTTTGGTCTACTACCATTTTGGTATGATATTGGAAGCATGAAAGAAGGCTTAGGTGATTTTAGGAAGCAAAAAGGCCTTAATCATTTCTATCTAACATGCATCCAATAGATTTAAACTGATTCAAAGGAAGTTCTAAAGGTAATTACCTAAGGAAGCATTACACAAACAAGGAAATGAAATGACTATAGAATGGAGTCATAAAGGCTCAATTTCTCACATAGGCTCAAATTAAAATCCATTATGATTTTATACATTACCTCATTGTTCAAGTGTTAAGTACTGAGTAAGCTTATGTGGACAACTACTTTCATCACTCCACATGGTTCACTCTCCACTCAAATAGCCTGATTTAAGTTCATGCTTGCATTTAATCTCATTCCAACTAGCATGATAAAATCTCATGGCAACACATTCATCACAAAGATTTAAATGTAGGGAAAATGACACACCTAATACTAACAACCTAACATGCATCCTAAATGACATGCAAAAATGCAAACATAAATGCAATGACTACCTTCCCACACTTGAACAAAACATTGCCCTTAATGTGAAAAAGAGAGCACCCAAAACCAACAAACAACACAACGAAAACCAAAACACAAAAACATAAGAAAAATAATAATATAAGAGATTAAGGTCAAGATGGGCTCAAAGTGGTGGGGTTGGTGGAGATGGCGTGTTTAAAAATGTGTATCTCAGGTGGGAAGATAAGAGTTTTAGTTCTACAGTAGGAGGCTTTACAATGGAAGGTGGTGTGGGTGCATTCGCTCTCTCTAACTTCTCTTGCTCACCCTCCTCACATAATTCCTTTTCGCTCACCCTCTTATCCCTGTGCACTTCAACAACTTCTTTAACATCCTTTTCAATTTGCTTCTCAACTTCCTTCACACAATCATCCATAACATCAATCTTTATACAAGCACTTCCATCTCCCGGCTTCTTCAAAGATTTAGTAATATTGAATTCAACCTGCTCATCACCAATTTCCAAAACTAGTTTTCTTTCATGCACATCAACTAATGCCCTACCAGTATTCATAAATCTTATCTTTTACCAGAACGTGTTCTACTACCCCAAATGGGCTCTTTATGAATTGATTTGCAAGTTGGATAAGCATGGATGTTGGCTTGACATCTCCTAGCCTCAATTTCGTAAAAATAGACAAAGGCATCAAGTTAATACTTGCACCTAAATCACATAAGCATTTAGAAAATTCAAAATCGCCAACAACATATAGAATAGTAAACTCCCTGGATCTTGTAGTTTTGAAGGCATTATGCTTGTGATGATCGAACTATTGTTCTCCATCAAGGTCACCATCTGATTGTCTTCCCAAGTGTGTTTGTGTATCAATATATCATTGAGAAACTTTGCATACTTGGGCATACACTCCAATGCTTCCACTAAAGACAAATTAATCTAAAGTCTCTTTAACTCCTCAAAGAATTTGGCGAATTGAGTGTCAACGTGATGTTGTCTAACCTTCTTTGGTTATGGAATCTTAGGCTTGTAGGGTGGTAGTGGTATATATAGCTTATTTTCTACTTTCTCTTCTACCTTTTCCTTTTGTTGTCTATCTTTTTACACACTTGGCTCCGCCAATTGCTTGCCACTGCTAAGTGTGATCGCCTTAAGTTGTTCCTTTGGATTGGCCTCAGTGTTGCTTGGTAAGCTTCCTGTATTCCTAGAAGACAAAGTATTAGCAAGTTGACCTCCCTGCACCTCCAAGTTGTGGATGGATGAAATATGGTTCTTCACAATCTGGTCAAACTTTGCCTTCTTTCTTTTTTTGACTCTCTTCTAGTCATCTTTGACCTTCCTTTTGGCTTGAAAACCTTGAACCCAATACGTCCATTAACTTGTCCATTTTGTTCGCTAAAGACCTAAGACATTCGTGTTGAAATGTAGGAGGTCCTTGTGTTCTCACTTGGCCACTTGCATTGTTAGTGCTCCACGAAAATTTTAGGTGATTCAAGATTGAAAGCATTAGAGTATGGATTGTCACCTTGTTGTAGCTAACCTAAGTAATTTACTTGTTTTGTACCACTTGTTCCCAGCAAGAAGCATTCAGTTGTGCCATGATTGTTTTGCCCACATAATTCACATTGTAAGTTCATGGTTTTGATTCTGGATGAAGAAGCTCCTTACATGTTGCTCAACTGCTTGGTGAGGCAGCAATATGTACTTACAAGGCTGTCACTGAGTCAAATGGAATCATTCCTTTTTACTCCTTAGACCCTTGTCTGCTCCTTTCATTTGACCACATACAGTTGTCACTCGCCAATTCTTTCAAAAGGTCATGAGCTACATCAATGATTTTCCTCATCAAAGACCCTCCTGCAACTGCATCTATTGTTCTCCTTATGCCCTGAGTTACACCATTGTAGAATGTCTGCAAAAGAAATTCTTTTGGAAGGTTATGGTGGGGACAGCTCTTTTGTAATTCCCTGAATCTCTCCCAAGCTTCATACAACAACTCCCCATCACTTTGTTGAAAGTTGGTGATCTCTTTGATGATTTTTGTTGTCTTGGTCAAAGGGAAGTACTTAGCTAGGAAGCTTGGACTAGCTACTCCCAAGCAGTGATTTGGCTTACACTTAGTGAATTATACCATACCTTTTATTAATCCCTCAAGGTAAAAGAAAGCAATGTCAACCTCACGGCATCATCTAACATCCCATTAAACCTAAAGGTATCACAAATCTCTAAGATATTTGCAAGATGGGCATTGGGATCTTCGTTGGAAAACTCATAAAATTACACACTGCGCTGAAGTATGTTGAGGGGTGCTGGTTTGATTTCAAAGTTATTGGCCTGAATCAATGGCCTTGCAACTCCTTAAGGATTGAAACCTAGCCTCATAAAGTCCATCAACATCCTATTTTCTCCTCTTTACTCTCCCTCTTCTGTCATATTCCTCTGTACTTGTTCTTAGTGTCCAGCTCTTCTTAGCTCTCTTTTGTACTTTGTAATATCTGAAATCTCTTCTTCACTAAGCTCGTTAGACCTTCTCGTGCTCCTTATGTTCATGCACCTGCAAAAAGAAAGGAAAAGTATCAAACACTCTTAAATTATAGTCACCTAAACTAAACAAGATGTTAAACAAAACAATCCCCATTAACGGCACCAAAAACTTATTGATTGCAAATAATAAACTACTTGTTTTATGCTAAAAATCGCAAGTATATGGGTTGTTGCTTGTAGTAAAAAGCAGATATTGTACCACAGAGATTGTGCTTAGGCACCACTTAATTCAGGTTGTGCTTTGTTTAAGACTCAAATTCAGATAATAAATTGAAAACTAAACTAAATGAAACGAACTAGCAATTTGTCAAAAATGCAACAATGGAAATTTGTCAAAAGGATTAATCAAGTTATGGGAGAGGGGATTTTACATGCTAATCTAGCCTTTTATGTGTTTATGAGGTGTCAGTTCTAGATGATCGTAGGGTTTATTACCCTCTCTCTAGTTATAATGGCTCCCTAAATTGTAAGCCCTAATCGAATTATAGACTTGCAATCTTTCAATTCACAAATTACCCATAATTTTAATTAGTTCTAAAGCTCTCTAATAAACATTCAGGTCTTGCATGGGATCTCTCTCTATGAAATTATTGACTAGATTAATTAAGTGGTCAATTAGATCACCTAACTCTCATTAATCCAATCTAATCATTTTTATCCAGTTAACCCTCTCGATTTGTTACCGAAATATGCAATTACATTAATCAATCACAACACCCAAATTAAGTAAACACAATTCAACTAGATTGACATTAAAAATAAGCAAAATCCCAAAGAAAAAGTTGGAACATCATTATTAAAAACTCAAAATCCATAACCATACAATCCATCTCAATTTTACACATTAAATGAATAAAAAGGTAAATGGGGAGGAAATAAAACTTAGGTTGGGTGATTCAGGAGAGAAGTCACGTCAGGAGATCCCCTATTATAGGAAGCTTCGGCATTGGAACCTTCCTTTTCTTCTACTCTCTCTCTTCTTTCTCTCTCTTTTGGGTTTCCAAATCTAGGCAGAATGTAAACTCCTTTTTAGGGTTCCATCATTATCCTTTTATAATCTTTTCCAATTAAGGTAACTCTAGTGTCTTTCCGGGGTTTGAAATGTCCGAAATGTCCCTCGAAAACTCAAATCCGAGAATGACACTGCGTCTATCTACACATAGGCCACGATTGTGCATTTGCTCTATGTCACATTCTCCTCCGAAACTCCTCTAAATATCCTAAAACACTAAGAAACTTATCATGGCACCTCATATATATATATAATTGAAGCCTCAAAAACATGTTCTCACCCAAAGAACACTTAAACACAAATGTTTATGAACTAACACAATTCTAACCTAAACACACACCGAACAATCAAATTAACCACTAAACACATATCAAATTACCTATAAAAATACAATGCAATCTACACCTATCAAATAGATAACCAAATATTAATTCTTTCTAATTCCATGTGATAAACTAAACTTAAATTTTAAATTTTGGGTTGATAGTATAATGTTATCCAAAGGGTTTAAATCTTACTAAGAAAGGGTTTAATTTTAATGATTCCAAAAAACATAATTATTATAAAAATTCATTGTTAATAATTTAGTTTTCATGATTCTTTTGTAAATAATTCAAGAAAAAGGAATAGAAGATTTTTTAACTCATAAACTAATCTTATCATATGTATGTATATATATATATATATATATTAAACTAGGGATCTTATACCTGTACATTAAATAAAATTTTTCAGCTATGCAAAATAATTTAAATTTTATATTTTTTGAATAATTATATAATAGATTAACAATTAAAATTTAAGTGATATATTTAATTCAAATAGTCATTTGGAAACTCAATCTTTTAAAATCTAATAAATTTTAACTCTTGAAAATCCTAAAAACATTCTTATTCGAATTCAAGATCTAAAGAGTTAATAAACTCAAAATTTTAAATCTTAAAAGCTCTAACTCTTAAAAATTGTAATTTTATGCAATTGGAATCTAAGCGTTGGCTTTAGATACGTTCAAAAATTCTAAGACAATTTGATATAAAATTTCACAAAAAAAAAGCTTAAGAATGAGTTAATGGAAGCTAGATATTTATTAAAATGTGAATAAAAGAATCATTTAAGTTGATGGGATATTCGTTCCAAATAGATTTAATCCAAGCAATTTCAAAGACTTTAAGCCTATTTCCTACTATAATACCCTTTACAAAATCATCTCTAGTATATTATCATAGCGGCTAAAAGTGTTGATTGGTTCTTTCATAAGTAAAACCTAGGTTGCTTACATTGAAGGGAGAAATATAGGAGATAATGTACTCTTCACTCAGGAGCTCTTTTGAGGATATCAAAGTAAAGGCTTAGGAAAGCTTTGTGCTTTGAAAATCAATTTCATGTAGGTCCTTGATTTAGTTAATTAGGATTTCCTGCTTCACTCCCTTAATGCTTTTGGATTCCTAACCAACTATCCTAGTTAGAGAAGACAATGTGTGACCACTATCTCTTTTAGTGTGCTAGTTATTGAAGACCAAACTAATTGGTAGAAAAGGGAAACAGAGGTAAGGTAAGGTGAATCCATATCCCCTTACTTGTTCTTAATTTGCATAGAGGTTTTACTAAGGCTCATAACTTTAAATATAGGGGAGAATCCTTCTTTTAAGTTCCATAAAAAATGTGACATATTGAAGTTGTTTAATCTTACTTTTACAAATGATCTATTGATGTTCTACAAAGCAAATCTTGAATTAATTCTTACCATTCTTAACCATATCTATAGATTTAGCAAATTATTAGGCATTAAACTGAACCTTAATAAAAATTTTCCTTATGTTTTCTAGGTCTTCTTTGTACCTTAGTGACTAGCTTGCCTCCTTGAAAGGTTTTAGAATTGTATAACCTCTTTTCATTTACTAAAGAGTTGATATAACCACTACTAGACCCTCTTATAAAGAATAAAGGACCTTACTTAATTAAATCGATATTGTGCAATTTGTACTCTTATTGGTTACCTCATCTAGTCTTGCATAAGAAATTTTTCAAAGACATTGAGAGGATGCTAAAGAACATTTTGTGTAATGGTGACGCCTCTATGAACTCTAAATCCAAAGTAGCTTGGAATGAGCTATGTGTATATTAGATTATGTTTTCTAGATGTTTACGTGTGTTTTTAAGTATTTTAGTAGATGATAATCATGTATTCAGGACATAGAATTGTGTTATTGTTACTGTTTTTATGTGTTTTAATTTTTTATTGTTTTAAAGTAAGGAAGTGATCTTAATATTACGTTCCAAGTGTTGTTTAAAGTGTTTGTTAGTGAGTGGAAATAGAAAATTTGAAGAAAAGATGGACTTAAAGAATAAGAGAATACATGATTGTGCATGATTAGCTATATAGGGATAAGACTTTGGAACAATTATGCCAAGATGCATGATCGTGCATCCACAATGCACGATTGCACACAGGTTTTTTCAACTCGCAAAAAATTGTATTCTTGACATTTTGAGACTATTTTTGGAGCCAAAACAAGTGAGAAAATCCTAGACAAAAGCCTAAAGGATCAAGAAGTGTTTAAGGCAAAGTAAAACACCAAAAAGGGGGTTGCATATCATAAACAAGGAGATCAAAGTGGAAACATCAAGATCAACTCCAATTTTCTAGACTTTCTAAATTAAGACTTAAAGTTATTTTCTTTCTTTTCTCTTGATATATTTCATTGTCTTGGATGGATGATTAGTGGTATGTTAAACATGATTATGATTTCTAGATCCTTATTAAGGATTATTCTTAAATTGTTTTGTTTAACTTTATTCTTGTTTAATTCAATATAGTATTGCTTTGTGATATTTGTTATATTTATTTTTGATAAGAAATCTAGATACTAAATTAAGGTATTTGTGTTAAGTTGGGCAACGAGAGTTGGTGCCTTAATAGACCTACAAATATCATATTAATAAATAATTAACGAGATATCTTAATTATGAGTTAATTATCTTTAGTATTCCTACAAATCTAATTGAATAGTTAGAAGTAATATCGTAAATCAAGAGATTGTAATTTAACTGTTTGCTATTTCAATTGAGATTATTTGATTAGATCTCGAGATAAGGTAATCAAAACCTTAGGATATTTAGGATCAACAACAACTGAATTAGCAAGATAAAGGGAAGACAAAGCAAAGATAAAATAACCCTTGAGTTTTCATTATTGATTAACTTCACTCTTATTTCTAACTTCACTTATTCAATTGTTTAGCTTTATTAGTTTATTTTAATTCCAGTTACTTTATTTTAATTCAATCTTATATACCTTAGCAAAGTGTTAGGTGACTAATCAATCCTTATGGGAACAATATCTTTTATATTACAAGTAACAATCTGTATACTTACAGAATGAAATTTTTTTTATATAAAACTACTAATAATATATAGCCTAGTGACTTAGGGAGGACTTAGCCTCAAATCAATCCAAGGCACAAGAAAATTTTCCTAGCAAAAAAAGATCCAAGAACTTCCAACTGATAAGGAAAATATGTGGTCTCAATGAATGCACACTTTCATTTAAGAGGGGCTAGTTTTTTGTGCTTTAAAGAATTCAAAATAACTCCTATACCTTTCATCATATTCTTGAGCTTAAAGGAATGCTTTGCATGGAGTTTAAATGCTTAATTGGTAATATCAAGTAAACATACTTATGGTTCCATAAATGAATTGATAAAAGCCTTTTACATTTGTTCCTTAGTATCTTCCATCTCATGTGTATACTAAATCCAGATGTTTTAATGAAGGAGTTAGTCGAGGAAGATTCCTAGTTTATAAGATTCATGGGATTTGAATGCTTAAAGGAGGCCATACCCAACTACAATCCAAGAAAGGATAAGGAGGATAGAGTGATATGGCCTAGACTTACAAACAAGACTACTTATGAGTTGTTTAAGCAATATGCCCCTAAGGTTCTTTGCCATAATTTGATGTGATTTAATGGATACATCCCAAGAATTGTTTTTATAATGCGGTTTGCAGTGCTTAACAGATTAAGGACATTAGACAGGATAAAAGCCAACTTGGCCATTAACCTGCATTGCAGTCTTTGCAATTTGAAGTTGGAAAAAGAGATCGTCTCTTTTTTCAGCGTGTTATATACTAATGGCATCTGGTTAAGAGGTCAAATGGCCTGTAACTTCTCCTATAATGAATCAACCTGGGATAGGATAATATCCAAAGACTGCAGTGCATCACTCCTTAAGGATGATCACTTACTCATAAAGCTTGCACTATGCATAATAATTTGTGAGATTTGAAAAGAAAGGAATAAAAGAAGGTTCAAGTCCAGTCCAAGCAAGCTGATATTCAAGCTTTCAAATCTATCACTTGGCCTAGGATAAAGGAGCTTTTACTAAGCAATTTTAGTGATGCAAAAATTTTCAAGATTGTAACTACTACATAGGGTTTGAACTAAACAAATGTTAATATAACATGCATAGCTTTGAAACTATGATTTCTTAACTTTATTATTCTGAATGTACTACGTCCCTATTGAGACCACTGAGCTTAGTTGACCTTTTGGTTGAACTTGTGTAAGGCTTAGCCTCTATTCGTTTAGAATGTAATTTATATAATTTCTAAAAAATAGGTTTAAGAATGTGCATTTTGGAAGGTGAAATTTTACTAGATTGAGTTTCTCAAACCATCGTTTTGTAATTGTTTATGAAATAATTTTAGGTATCTCAGTTATTACAATTGTCGGGAGTTTGAGCTCTAAAAATGAGTTTGGTCATCACTGTACGGCCAGAAAATGAGTCAAAACGATTTCAAAAAGGCTGTTAAATTCCAAACAACAGCCAGAATGCATGAAGGACGATTGACCTCTATAATTATTAGAAAATAACAGTGGATTGGAAATTTCAGGTTATTTATTTTTATTTTTCAAAATAAATTGAGTGTTAGAAAGTTGATGAAACCCTAACATGGTAATCCATAAAGGCCGAATTGAAACGTATCATCAGTCCAGTCCAATATCTCAATTCGAACCCAAACCTTTTGCTCACTTAGTTGGCTGCTAAATTCCATCTGTAACCCTCATAGTCATCAAATGTTTAACCTCTCAGCCTGACGATATTTGGGTCAGTTTGGGGTTTTATGTCATTACAGAACTCCAATAAAAGGCCATCCAGAAACCTCATGTATGGCCTCAAATTTCTCATGCAATTTTCCAGGTTTATACCAGGCGAAGACAGGTGGTTGTCATTGGGTCTAATACGAAGCAAGTAGTAAATGATGGCTCTCCAGTACTTGAGACCTCCACAAAATCTCCTTTCACACAGGTGTAGTCAAAGACGTCTCATAAGGTGTGGAATCGCAGAGCCAAGTGGAGAACCAGCTCCTTTGGGAAAGAAAACGAAGTACAATGATGGCTTCTTTGAGAAGGCATTCATGACACTTTTTGCCCGTAAGATGGAGAAGTTTGTTGTCCCACTTAAAGCTGAACAAAAGGGGTGGTTTGATTATGATTACGAGAGTTTTGTAGAAGTGTCAAGGAGAGTAATGCAAGGAAGGAACCGTATGCAACAGCAGGAAGTAGTTCGTGAGGTGCTATTGTCCATGCTCCCTCCAGGTGCACCTGAGCAGGTGGACGTTTGCGAAATTTTTTCTATCTTTTTCTTTTTCTTTTTGCAGCTTGTAGGAGCTGATAGATTGAATTGGTACTGGACATGACTTTCTGATATATGATTTGAAAAACAATTAAAGCTGAGTGGTTACTGATCTTGAGAAGAGGATAGAGCTACTGTCTCTGTCAAAGATTTTTAAGTAAAAACAGAACGCTTACCTAGTGTTGTTATGTCAGTTCAAGAAATTGTTTCCACCAACAAAATGGGCGGCAGAATTCAATGCTGCATTGACAGTGCCATTCTTTCAGTGGTTGGTTGGGCCTTCTGAGGTAAAACAGCAGTACCTATTAACTTGTATACCCAGTTTTTTGTGTCTGCAACTTACAAGAAAAGCTGCATTTTATGTGGTTAAATTGGGTTAGGTTGTGGAAGTGGAGGTGAACGGGGTGAAGCAAAAAAGTGGAGTTCATATAAAAAAGTGTAGGTAATAATCTTAATTAACCTCTTACCTGGGATCTAATTCTGCAATATATCTGAGTAATAGGAATTTCGGTACTAATTGCTATCGTGCATTCTTTTGTGATCAAGGTATCTTGAGAATAGCGGGTGTGTAGGAATGTGTGTGAATATGTGTAAAATTCCTACACAAGATTTCTTCACCAATGAATTTGGGCTTCCGTTGACAATGACTCCAAGTAAGTTCCAGCATTTTGTTACATCTCTGTTTTCGTTTGTTTGCATCTCCGAAACAGAAAGAAGAAGTCGGGCTATTTATGCCAAATACACTCAATTCTGTTTCTGAGCTTGCCACTATTTGACAATCAGATTTTGAAGATATGAGCTGCGAAATGGTGTATGGCCAAGTTCCAACTTCATTCCAAGACGATCCAGTATCCAAACAGCCCTGTCTGGCAGATATTTGTAAGTTTTCAGTTCTTCAACGGTGGACGCAGTCTATGAACAATTTCCTTCTTTATAACTCAAAAACACGATAATCTGCAGGCTCATTGGCAACTCCAAACTCCGGTACTTGTCCTAAGTTGCAAACTTGAGAAGAAGATCCTTGCTTCTCAGCCTACCTCATTGCCACAAAACCCGTAACCTTCACGATACTCCTGTTATTTCAGATGTAAAATATAGTCTGTCCATCCATTTTTCAGGGTTGTACATCTCAAAGGAAATAGAAACTTTTATGCCATCATCTTATACCCTTGTAATCGTTTCCCCGAGTAATAGTGAACAAATAAACGTGGGTATCATACGCCATTTTATGTTAGTAACATGTACTAAAAAGTTTCTTACATTTTGCATATCTCTTACCTCTGTGTCAGACTGTATAAGATTGAGAAGTTATGATCGGAGAAAACAAGCTGTCGTCTGTCGTCTGTCTGCATTAGTGTTGAGATGCTAGCACCTAAAGGAAGGATGGAATTTGAGTTCCCTGTGCTATACTGAACAGTAGTATTCTTCATGGGTTGAAACGGAGTGGATCCATGATTGGAATCCTGCAAATAGTTTGTTCAGTGTATCCATTATTCTTAGAACTTTCGGCCAGAACAAACGAAAACAATGCCCGTCAATTATCATAGACGAGGAGCTTACCTTTTGTATTAAGATTCAAGTTCTAACCAATGATTTTAAAGCCAAATAGGACCAATCGCCTTGATTAAGTTAATCAGTCAGTTTTTGACTTTGGCCTAGGATAAAGGATTAATAGTCATCATAATTAAATAAAAATTTTAATAAAATTAATAACTGTTACTGTTTATAATAGTAATGGCCATTCCAATGATCGCCATCAAGGTTTTTTAACCTTTAATTATCTTTTGAATTTTTATACCTAACAATTTAGTATAGTTTATTTTTCATTTTAAAATATGTGAAAAGTTATTTAGGGTAATTTTAGGCAATGCTCGCCTAGAATGAATTTAACAAGTTTTTAATTGAAAATCAATTTTTACTAATTTAATATGCCAAAGGTCTAAATTGCAATTTAACATTTTTCAAAGATCTAAGTAAGTTTGTTATATCTATGATATCATCTTATGCCTTAATGTTTTCAAAATAATGCTAGTATTGTAGCAGCTCACTCCCATAATGACCCGAACCCAAAATCGTGGGTGTTGTCTGAGTCCGTGCTCCGCAAGGGTGGCGTGCTGAAAAACTCAATCAGTCAAAAATCGATTTAAATATATATATTTTTTGAACCACAAACACAATATGCAGAAATCAATAACCAATTTAGGTCCGCTTTCCTTAAGAAACGTTTCCAATTAACATAATGCAATCAACAAGGTTATCAATAGCTATTTGGGCCCTTTCACAAATCCAATACACTTGAGTCATTTTGAAATACAAATTTATACAAAAGTTTGCGGAATATACAATTTAATACAAAATAGAGAAATGTAATATAGATGTGAACTGAGCCCGACCTTTATCCTTCACTTGAATGTTGTAGGTATACTCTTGTTGACCTAACGGTGTATTCTTCTGATCATAAAAGTATTTACAAATTTTGGGTGAGTTTTGCGAACTCAATGAGTGACCATCATCGATGGCTCACCCATTCACATAACACATGATTCCCACACATAATTCACATGTTACATTACTTCACATTTCACATTCAATTTCACACTTCATATTCAATACATTTAAATATTCATATTATGCGTATGCAGTGCACATGAGACTCTCTTTCCATTTGATACTTTGTTGTGACCGAGTACCTAAACTATCTCATATAAGGCTCAATGATAATTGTCCCTTATCCACTTGGGGAACACAGGGCTCATTAAACGTTGAGCCTGAGGCTCTGAGTCACTTTTGAGCTCGAGGGTCATTTTCATTTGTTGAGCTTTATGCTCTAATCGTTGGCTACTCTGGTCACAATTGTCATTATATTTCATGCATTCATGCAATGGAATACATCAATCACATTTACATATCTCATTCAATCACTTTCTCATATCATCAGACTTTAGTTTGGCATTCAACATTAGAGTTGAGAATTCACACTTTCATTCCTATGCAAATGCACATTTAGAACACATTTAACAATCACCTTAATGACACATAGTTCATCCAATTCACATTCAAGTAGCACTTCAATATCTAAATCAAACATCACAATTATCGGACCTTCTGTCCAGAAACCAACATAAGCAAACACATCTACATAATCATTCAATAGTCTTATAATACAAAAAATCAAATAACAAACAATGAAGTGAGACCATCTCGGTCTACTCACAGTACGTTCCAGATTATCATTTGCTTCAAATTCTAGGAACGCCTGAATGCGGACACTTGACTTGTACAACCCATTTATGCAAGACATACATTGCATACTCATTAACAATTGCACACGTATAAGCATTTATTTATGCACAATTGTAATACTTTGAAACATTTGAGGAAAAATGTGTAAACCGTATGAATGATGAATGTAAGAAGAATTTTGAGGAACTATAACCTCAATGTTAATTATGTCATTTGGAATTGAAGATTAGGCAGCATATAATGAAGTTTCATATCAGAGATTAAGATGCAATCTATTGTAATAGTAAAAAGTGGTTTTTGGTATGCATGAGACAATTAAAGTCTTATGAGTTGATTTTGATACATGGTTTAGAAGTGCTATGATAGTAATTGTTTTGAGGTCTTGGAGACATTAGATGTGCAGAGTAATATAGGAAAAAGACAAACGAATGGAAAAAATTGCTATAACTTTCCCTACAGATATCTGATCAAGGTGTTCTTTATATGGTTCGAAAGAAGATTTCAAGATCTACTACTTTCATGAATATTCAAAGACCAATTCTATCTTTTGGGGGGTCAAAAATGGAATAGCAGATAGGCCAAAAAGACAGAAGATAGCAAAAAGACAGACGAATGGGGAAAATTACTATAACTTTCCCTACAGATATCTGATCAAGGTGTTCTTTATATGGTTCGAAAGAAGGCTTCACGAACTACAACTTTCATACAGACCTCAAAGACCAATTCTATCTTTTAAGGGGTCAAACATGGAACAGAAGATAGGCTAAAAAGATAGAAGATAGCAAAAGGATAGAAGATACAACTTCAATCTTGAACATCTTCCCTTATAAGGGCCATAACTTTCAGATTGTGCCTCGAAATTAGAATACGAATTTTTTTCCTTTGAACTCAAAAATATAAGCTTTAAGCATATCCCCAATAGTTAGAATTGTTGGTAATTCAAACATGTAATCACTCAGTCCTACATTCTTAGCCCTCAATTGCCCCTTTCGATGTGTTCCTAAGGATGTATATCATAGGTTGTTATTACACTTCTCTAACAGTCTCTTTACTCATTCATCCTTATCAGGTACATATACTTCTTATTTCAACCACCAAACATCATTCTTCCAATCCCACTTGAAAGTTCAGATTCGTTTTCAATTCTTCTATGGGATTCACAATTCTGAATCCTTAGCCTTTAGGCTTTCTTACTTCTTTCCAGTAGAATTTTCCCCATATTCCACTCAACATTTTGCCCTCTTCATTGCATTAGATTTGGTAACCTCAATATCTGAATTTGCAATATTTCATTATAGAATTGTATATTCAATGGGTCAGATTACACAATACCTTTACCAGTATAGTACCCCTTTGTGCATTCCTTTCAAACTCAATAATTTTCTCAAAGTTACATAATTTGTACATTCCAAAAAAGACTCTACACTAAGGGGATATTAGGGGAAAATTGAGACCGGAAATTCATAATGATTATGCATCAAAAATTCTTATATATATATATATATATATGGGAAGAGAAATAGTATATATATGGAGATAACAGATAAAGAATCAGTGTATATGAATCGATGGATGTATTATTGAATATGAAATCAATATTGTGTTCTGGTGATATGTCCTCGAAGGTGATATAAATATGAATACACTGTTATGGGTTGTTTGAGGAAAAATAAGGATATAAGTAGAAATGATGAGATTAAAGTGTATAAGCCAAGTTGATATGACCTTGAAA
>JANVCL010000214.1:24319541-24332181 GCA_026546855.1 Erythroxylum incrassatum | reverse complement strand
TCTTAGATTTTTCTGATTTGAAATTTAAAAGCTACACTTTTCGTAGTGAAGATAATTTGATGTGAGCTTTTACCACTATAAGAACATTGCCAGTTGCAACTGAGACAGGTTCTAGTCTTGTTCTAGTTGATCAGCTAGTGTTAGTGGTGGTGTGTTGGAATCTCTTGGATATAAGGATGGTTATAGAGTTGATGTTGACATTTCGGATAACAAATGGGCAGGTGCTTTTAGCTTCCATGACATTTTGATCTTCAACACAGGACACTGGTAATATTGCATATTTGGATGCGTAATAGCTAATTTTTCTGGATTTTTTGCCAATACTGACAACTTCTATCAGTTCTTGTCCTGCATTATCTTTTTCCACATGATGGCCACGTGTTTCTAGGTTGCTAGTTGCTTAGGTGCTGAACATGTAAATCCATGGTGTTCTAATTTTATACCATGCACATACAAGCTAATTTTGGTCGGGCGTATTTCTAAAGTTCAGTCCTTATGACAGATGAGTATTTTCTAACGTTTCTTTATATATATATTGCAATAGCTAGTGTTTACTTAACATATTCTTTATTGTCTTTGATTCTATGTAGGGGCCTCCGGTTGTTCAACCTAGATATCATAAGTGAGCATGGGAAAGGAGATCAATATTATGTAAAATTGTAATTCCTCTGAGACCAACTATTCCCCATTTCAAAACTTTGTAGTTTTATGTTGTATCTTTTTTTACAGGGCCTGATGATTGCTTCCTTTAACTTCTATGGTTTTACTGTTGTAGGTTATGGGAAAATGTCAGAGTATAAGCATATCTTTACAGACTTTCTCTTGTGCCTGGTACACAGCAAATTTTCTGATTTCCTCAAGTAATCAAGTTTCATTCGTTTTCCTTTATACTTATATTCTATCAAGGACTGTGCTCCAAAGAGCTACACACGCTGCAAAGATGGTTATGAGATCGTGAGAAATTGATCTGAGGATCTGGTGATGATGAGCTTGATAGAAAGTAACTGTACAAGAAAGATCCATTAAAGACATTGCGAGAGGTCCAACTCGTCCCAGTGCACCTAAAGGTGGTTCTGCTCAGACGAGTTGAACACTCCTTATGTTTTGAGTTTGTTATTACTTAATTTGCAAGACGAGTCCTGTCTGTGACTTTGTTTGATCATAAGTTTGGAGGATGTAGAGAATAATTTGTAACAATTTACTTTTGATAATTTGTAAGTTTTAATATTTTAATTATTATAAAATAAAATTTTTAATTACAAGTTTACTTAATTGACAACTCTCAAATTTTGCATTTATAATAGACCTGCACATCTTGAATATTATAAAATGTAATAAAATTCACTAATTGTAAAATATTATTAAATTAAAATGATTTTTGAAAAAATGAAAAAAATAATTTAAAAAATAATAGAACTATTTGTAATATTATTTGAAGAATTATTAAATAAATAAAATTCATAAATAATATTGAATAGTTATTAAATAAATAAGATTAAAATAATTATATTTTAAAAATAATTATTAAAATTAAAAATATTAAATTAATATGATTTTCAAAAAATGAAAAAATTAATACAAATAATAAAAAATATCGCAAAAAACATTCCGCGACGTTTTTAAACACATCGTGGAATACATTTCGTGACGTTTTCAAAAACCACCGCGAATGTCTTAACATTCTGTGACGTTTTAAAAATATCGCAGAATATTAGACAATCTGTGACGTTTTTTAAAAATGTCGCCTGATTGTCTGAACTTTCAGTGACGTTTTTAAAAACGTCGCGGAAAACTTTTGCCTACACCATATTTTACGACGTTTTTTGTGACGTTTTTTAAAACTTTGCAAATGTTCTTTTGCGACGTTTTAGGACCTTTTGTGACTTTTTTAAACGTTGCAAAAGGGCTTGTTTTGTTGCAGTAGGTAAACAATAACTACGGTACTATTCTTCTCTCATATGGAAGCAATATATATAGATACAATTACACTTTGGATAGAATTATATTCTAAGAAAAACCTCCAATAATTACTCAATCAATCTCTAAAATATTTCTCCTTTGTTTATCCAATTTAACATAACCCTATAATTACTCTTGTATATACAACAAATCACCTCTACACTTAAGACTTTTGAAGCTTACTTCTATGTCCAAATCACATGGTTTGAGTGATGACAATTATGCTGTACAGAAGACTTGAACTAACAAACTGTTGCTGTAAATAGTTACTGAACATATTCTACTTGACAGCGAAAGAACAGTAAAAAGAAAATCTTTATGAATCAGATAGTCACAACTTAGCTATTATCTCCCATGTGATGTTTAGCACACGTATCCGTGACTTCCTTGCTAATGGAACGTATGCACAAAATTCAATACCAAAAATCTGCACCCCGCCGTTGATTTCGGTATCCAAAGTTGAAGCATTCATGCGTTAGCCTTAGCTTAATTTCCATTCTTAATTCAAGCAGTTCACAAGACTATGTTGTGATCAACAATGAAACCACTTGCTAATTCATTTATTCTAAATTTAATAGCTTTTTAACTAGACGAGGACTATGATTTATTCTGTGCTTTTGAATGTTTGACAACGGCTTACAGGTTACCATATATTGCGCTTATGGATAAAGTTGTGATGATTGTCAACACAGGGCCACAGCAAACCTCCAAAATTTCGTGCAGCTGCTCCCGTGAACAGCATGAATATCCTTTTTCCTACTCTCCTGAACTACCAACGAACTCCCACCGTATCTTTCTACCTTTATCAACTTGTAAACCCAGAGATAATCTTCGAGTACTTGTCTTTTGGTTATAATTTAATGATGTAGTTATTTAAAGGTATTTTTATCTTATACATATTTAAATATTTATGATGAAATCTATAAAAGAAATATGCATTATAAATAAAATTTGATAAGATCATAATTATGATAGTCCTATTATATTTATATATTATTCACAAATTGCTCCTAGTTATTATTCTATTAAAATTGAACATTAGTAAAATATAAAAATGTTAATTCATATTATGTTTATTCTTTATGGAGAAAATAGTCGATCTCATAGATTAAAAATATGAATATGTTTAATCAAACATGTGAGTATTTGTTAGAGAATAAGTTTATTAAATTAACCTGATATGAGGATTCCATTTAAAATATTACTTGTATATCTATAAAAATTCTCACTATAATGATTGTATAAGCGATCATTCGACTTAGGATCTCTAAAGTATCTCATATAAGGGTTGTTATTTTTTACACCTCTTATGACATTTCTATTCAAAGGTAGCTTAGTTAGTGGTCACTAAATATAATATGAACCATATTAAGGTAGTTGAGTAATTAATATAAGAATTATTACTCTAAAGTGATTAGAAAAATGTTCCATTGTTCTCAAATGGTATTGATTCAAAAGATCCTTAAACAAAGAGGAATGAAACTTTGAAAAGAGTTTTCAAATGTAATTAATTGAATGAATTATTTATTATGAATAAGTAACATGATTGGGCTTAAATAGAGTAAACATTAATTTTATACTCTATCTAACTAGGACATAATATGAAGAAATAATTGAGTTATATATAACAATTTTATACGAAAAGTTAGTCAAAACGACTTTGACATTCCTACTATTTGACTGGTCATGATCTATTGATAAACACCAATTTTAACATATGGATATAAATGTAATTAAAGAATGAAATCTTAAGTGTGATTTATAGTTTTAATTTATATCTATTGCCAATATATTTAGGAACTTAATAAGTCACATAAATAAAACAATTGAAAATAGAAAATGGAATTTTAATCAAGTTGGACTTGATTATAAAGTTTAACAATTTGTATAATTAAATATGAGATATTAACAAACAAAGACCAATATAAGATATAGATCTTATTTGAGCTTAATCAGTATTTAATTTGAATTAATTATAGTATGAAATAAATTTTAATTGAAATTAGAATTTTATTTTAATTAAATTACTAAAAGGTCCAAGTCTTATTATATATAAACTTAGACTCTAAAGAAGCTAACACTTCTTTTCCTAGCCTTCTCTATACCACTTATAGAGTTCTTTCAATCTTTCATGTAGTTAATGTTAGAGGCCTAACATATGTAGGACTGCGGTGGTTATAATGAATTAATTTTAGGAACTGTCTAAAGGAAACTTTAAGAAAAGAATCATGCTACTTAATATGATATGAAATTATGATTCATTTTTATTATGTTCAAGCATTAATCATGTTATAAAATTTAAGTTATCTTAGCTTTTGAAAATCAAATGACAAAGTTTCATTGTTATTCCATTGTGTGCAAAATTTGATCCCACCCCAATTTTTTAGTAGTTGAATGGCTTACTTAAGAGTGAATTGCATGATCTTTCTAAGATAGTGTAAAATCTATCATGTGAATTCATTAATCAGAATAATAAATTACGTAGTTATCTTGATTAGAAAAATATTTCAATTAATTGGACATGAGTATAGATTTTGCTTAAGAAAGAATATAATTATAACTTAGTTATTCTTACCTATCCAAGGAACTATTGTTGTTCATTAAGTTAAAGTAAAGGCAAAACATAGGAAATTTATTAGGGAATATCTTACCATGATTTAGTTTATTCATATATTGTTTTATACTTGATCACTTTTTGATGTGGTTATTTAAAATTATTCATTTATTTTCATCTATTCAATAGTATTTGACATTCTAGAAAATTAAGTTTATAATAAATTAGTAGTTAATAACTAGTCCTCCTGGGATGGACCTATACTCACGTGCCATATACTTACAACTAAAACATAACATACATTAAGTGTTTGGAATGAACTCTACATATAATAAAGAGACTTTAAAGATAAATAAAGGTTGAATAAGCAAAAATGACTATATAAAACATGAGATCTTTAAAGGAATTTGCCACACCAAATGCTCAAAGGATTATTTTGGGTATTATAAAGTCTAATATTAAAGTCAACAACTTTGAACTAAAACTTTCATTTCTCTCCATAGTATGATGGAATTAGTTTAAAGATGTCCCTATTGAATATCTAAGTATACATCCCTCAAGGTTCTTAAATTATTGTCACACACAAAAGTTTAATGATGTCTCTCTAGATGCCATCAAATTAAGATTATTCCATTTTTCAATAAGGTACAAGACAAGAGCTTGACTAAAAACTTTGCCAACAAGATCCATGACAATATGGGATCAAATATCCTAGAATTTTCTTGCCAAGTTCTTTACTCTAGGAAATACTGCTCAAATAAGAAATCAAATTACAACTTTTGCTTAAAGTGAATGTGAATCACATTATGAAATGGGATAATATATAAGGAAATATTAGGTTATTCCCCCATCTAGGCTTAAGAAGTGGTTTATTAATCAGAAATTCTACAATGGAATGACCTATAACACTAAGATCTCAGTGGATGCTGCTTTTGATGGTGTTATTATGAACAAGACCATGGGCAATGCATATAACTTGATCGAGGATATGACTCAAAACCAATTACTAATAATCAAATGAAAGAATCATTCCAAAGATGGTCTTATAAGTATGATATTAGTGCCCTAAATCTTCTTGTTGCTAAGGTTGATTTTATCTTAGAAACTTGATCATATGATAGTGAACTGTGTGCAAAAATCTAACATTTCTTATAACGTATATAGATCTCTAGGAAATATAACTACTTATTGCTACTTAGGAAATTTATTTTTCCTAGATTCGTCTATTGTGTAGGTTAAATATGTCAATAACATAAATGAGAAGAACAACTCTTTCTTTAACACATACAATCCTTGGTAGAGAAATTATCGTAACTTCTCCTATATGCACAAATTTAATTATGTTGCTCAGAATCATGTTAAGTAGCCACCTGCTTTTCAATCAAGTTCCTCTAATCCACCCCTCTCCCTCCCCCCTTAAAAGTGAAATTTAGAGTCTCCACTTAAGAATATTCTATCAAACTAAGTAAAGCAAAATTAGGAATTCATTGAAGCAATTAGGTACCTCACCTTTAAGTCTGACATTTTAGCAACCTATAACAAGATCTTTAAAGTCCAAATTGCTTAATAATTCAACTCTTGTATTAGACCACTTGGTCAACTTCTTAGCCACTAAGAACCTTAGAGAGTATTGTACGGCTATGGTATTGAGGAGTGGTAAGTCATTAGAGGACCCTAAGTTGAGAGAGTTTGAGGATAAGAAAACGATGAGGATGACTTACCCAATAAGAAAAGTAGTACTAAAGAGGAGAAAATAAGGAACCAAATTATGTTCTTGCTACACCTTGACCAACACATTCCTTTTATCTAAAGATTGGCTAAGATAAATTTGATAAATAGATTGAAAAATTTTCAGAATGTACTTTAAAAGTTGTATAATAACATCCTCTTCATAGATAATAAGAAACAAGTGCCTTTCATGTTAACTTTTAAAAGGGATATTATCTAAGAAAAGAAAGTTTGAAGATTATAAAATTGTAGCTTTAAGTCAGGAGTGTATTACCATAATTCAAAATAAGTTGCCTCATAAACTTAAATATTCTAACAATTTCTCTATTCCTTGTGTTATTGTTAATGTAAGCTTTAATTGTATGTTTACGTTATTTAAGGACAAGTGTAAGTCTCATACCTTTATCCATTTGTAAGAATCTCAAGATGGGTGATCTAAAGCCTAACATTATATCCTTATAATTGGTGGATCATTATATCAAGTATTCAGTAGGTATATTGGAGATTATACACATTAAGTTTGGTATGTTTTTCAATTTTATTGATTTTGTTGTTTTAAAGATAGAGGAGGATATTCAAATCTCCATCATCCTTGGAGGTCTTCCCTCATTTGAAAAACGAAAAGCTATCCTTGAATATAAGTGATTAATTTACCTAATGTTATTAAGTATCCTTCTCTTAGATATTTTTGTTGTTAGATTGGCATGATTAATCAAATTGTAAGGGAGGAGCTAGCCACATTATTCAAGTGATCAGTTTGAAGAATGTTTAGTGACTCTAAGTGATGAGAGTGAAGATTAAGTCCCACAAAGAGAACTTATGCTCTTCTTTCCGTTCTTGGGTATGAAGTTCTTGGATCCAATTCTACTTATTATGTAATTTAAAGCAAGTCTAGGTGAAATCTAAACCAAAAAATTATTAAAAAATCCTTAGATGGCATCAAGATATCATATGATATACTATTGATGATATTAAAGGCATTAACCCTATCTATTTGCATAAATTTAATATTTATGAAAGATGATTACAAACCCTCTTTTAAGCATCAAAGAAGGTTAAATCTGAGCATAAAAGAGGTTTTTATGAAAGAGGTACTTAAACTACATGATGTTAGGATAATTTATCCTATCTCTAATAGTGAATGGATTAGCCAAGTCTAAGTGAATCTTAAGAAAGGGGGATTGACTTTAATAAAGAATTATACTAAAAAATTAATCCACACTATAATAGTTACCATTTGGAAAATGTGCATTGACTATAGAAAGTTAAATAAAGATACTCAAAAAGATCATTTTCTCCATTCATTTATTTGTCATATATTTTAGAAGTTAGCAAATCACTCTTTTTTTGTTACATGGATTATTATTTTGGTTTCTTCTAAATTCCTATCTATCTTAGTGGCTAAGAAAAGATTGATATCCCATTAACAACATGATTAGAAGAGTAAAACAAACAATTAGCCATGGCATGAATGTTCATGGGATTCTCTAAAATAAACTACCCAGCCCCCATTACAGTCTTGTTTGGTAAATGATTGATCAGCTATTTTTTGGCGTATTAAAAAGTATTAGGCTCTTTGGTCATGTCAAACCGCTCATAACGATGTTTGGTAATCAATTGATTAAGTTGGTGGATTGAATCCAATCTGTTGTTTTTTAAAACGCTCTTATGAGGAACATTTTGCTCCAGCAGTTGAGAAATTAAGGGACTAAAAGAAAATTGTGACCAAAAGTTATTAGAAATTAGGATAGAAAAAGAGAGATAAAGATAGATAAGCATAAAGTGTTAATTCAATTTACTCGAAGTAATAAAGAACTCTATTTTATTCAAAAATTAAACTAAATTGGAATTTTTCTTTAATAAAATTTTTTACTTCATATCATTATCATTATTTAAAAAAAATTATTTCATTTTTAATTAAATAGAATAAGTATCATTGAATTTGGTATTGTACAATACAAAAACCGCTACCAAATTATTTTATACTAACCAAAATTTTCTATAATGTTAGATTTTAGGTTGAGCAGGAAAGTTTTGAGTTGCATTCATTGTATTTATTAATACTTGGGTTAAATTTTGTAATTAATAAGAATTAAATCATTAAATTAAAAATATATTTTATATTTAAATATTTTTTAAAATAAAAATATTTCTACAAATAGTTATTATGTCTAAAAATTATTTTAATGATAATTTTAATAGATAAAACTATTAAAAATCTTTTTTTAGTTATAGTTATAAGGTAGAATAATTTTATTAAGGAATTCATATAATTAAAAATAAGTTTTATGCTCATTAACTACTACATTTTTCAGTTTAGTTTCTAACATTAATTTAAATAATTATTTTTAAATTTTGAACGTAGACAAATAGGTTTTAATTTATTTAATTTTGATTTATTGACTGAATTAAATTGGAACGTAAGCATAAAATTGGAATTGAATAAGTATTCTTTGATAGATCAAAATAGAATAATTTGTGAAATTTTTGTATTGCCTAACTATATTAGAAGAAATACAATTGACAACCCGACTTTTAACATCATCAATTAAGATCCTAAATTTATACCTCTAAATGTATTTGAAAATGTTGAAGTTAACTCTACACAAGAAGACGTTAAAGAACTGAGAACTTGAGAGATGACGACTATTCGTGATAATATTGCTTTGAGGTTAATGGCAGATAGACGTTATTCTTAGATTATAATAAACCTTTGCTTTAAATGATGGTGTTTAAATCTTTTGCTCTATCTAAATTTTTATAAGAATATTCACAAAGTACTAAGATATAATACTTATATTCTTATGAATCTTTTTTTAGGTCATGATATCATAAGTCATTTTATACTTAAATAATTAATATTAAATAGTAAATTTTGTCAAATATTTTTAAATAAATAATTGATATTATCAACTGATCAAAATAACTTTATTAATCCGCTTTTAGCTAACAACTAATGTAATCTGTTAATTGTGAAAGAGTGCTTATATGAACTAATACACTAGACCATAGGAAGCAGAACAAGCATGACTGTAATCTACTCAATCCTAACAGTATCAGCTTTGTCTGAAGCACTTAAGATAATGTGATTCGATTTCGTCTTTCCCTTGACCCATTTTCAAAATTAAATCAACAGTAAGGCAAGAAAAATGCTTATTGACCAGTCTTGTGACTTTCGAAGCTTGCTTGTATGTCCAAATCACATGGCTTGAGGGACGAAAATTATGCTGTATAGAAAACTTGAAGTAACAAACTCTTGCTGTAAATAGTTACTGACCACGTTCAACTTGACAGCGAAAAAATAAATAGAAAATCATTATGAAACAGACAGCCACAACTTTGCCATCGCTTCCCATGCGATGCTTAGCACATGTATCCAAGACTTCCTTGCTAAAAAAACAAAACATATGTACAAAATTCAATACCAAAATCTGCACTCCGACGTTGATATCGGCAAGGTTGAAGCATTGATGCGTTAGCCCTAGTTTAATTTCCATGCTTAAGTCAAGCAGTTCAACAAGACTATGTGGTGATCAACATCGAATTCACTTGCTAATCCATTTATTCTAAATTTAATAGCTTTTTAAATGCACGAGGACTATGATTTATTCTGTGCTTTTGCATGTTCGACAACGGCTTACAGGTTACCATACCTTGCGCTTACGCTTATGGATAAAGTTGTGTAGATTGTCCAAACACGGCCACAGCAAAACTCCAAAATTTCGTACAGCGGCTCCCGGGACCGGCATGAATATCCTTTGGCCAACTCTCCTTACCTGGCAACGAACGCCCTCCATATCTTTCTATCTTTATCAACTTCTCAACCGATATCTAATATTCGCGTACATGTCTTTTGGTTATAATCTAATGATATGGTTCTTATACATATTCAAATATATATGATAAAATTCATAAATGTAAATTATACATAAAATATGGTTCTTTTGGTTATACATTTATTGTTATTAGAGCAGAAATTTATTTTATGAAATTGGAGACGAGAAGTTATAAGGAGGATGATTTTAAAATTCTATTGCAGCGCTCTTTAAATAGAGCTAGAGTCTAACAAAAATTTAAATACATTCCTTATTCTTCAGTACGAATAACTACTCTCTAATCTGGAAAAAAAAGTCAACAACCTCCTAAAGACTAGGTCATAAAAACAAAAAATAATTCAAAAGATAAAGTCTTCTTATTTCAATCTACAAATAGATAGGAACGTTTTCAACACTCCTTATTTACTTCTCAATTCTTCAAATCTAGCTTTTCAAAGTGCTTTTGTTAGGATATCTGCACTTTGATCATTGGTCCTATAATAGTAGACATATTTCACCTTCTCTCTGCACTTCCATTAAGAAAAACAACCTAATCATAAAATGCTTAGTCCTACCATGAAAATAGAATTGTTTGAGATTGAAATGGCAATTTGATTTTCAGCAAAATTCTAAGTTGGCTAATTTTGCTCCATATGTAAATCTGCACAGATATTTCTGAGTCAAATTGCTTGATTTATAGTAGCAGTGGCTGCCACATATTTTTCCACAGCTATACTTTGAGCCACATCTTATTTCTTTGAACACCATGAAAACACCCCTGAGCCAAAGCTAAAATAATGACTTCTTGTACTCTTCATATCATCAACCGAACCTCCCCAATCATTATTAGAATATTCATAAATTTTGAAATTCTAAAAGTAAGATAGTACCTTTGACATATCTTACAATCCTTTTGGTAACTTAAAGATGCACTTCACTTACACAATACATAAATCTGGAATGCATACTTACTGCAAACATAATATCAGGCCTAGTTGCAATAAGATACATTAAGCAACCAATTATATCAGGTCTAGTTGCAATAAGATACATTAAGCAACCAATTAGGCTTCTATAATGATATTCATTCACCTTATCAACTCTATTATATTTGTTCAACTTTTTCTTCTAGTTTATTGGAGTAGTAGTGCTTTTGCAATCCTCTATATGAAATTTTGTAAGTATTTCCATTGCACCCTTCCCTTGTATATGAAGATTCAATCTTTATCTTTGCTTCACCTCCATTCCCAGGGAAAAAAATTCATTAAGACAAGGTCATTCATCTCAAATACATGGAGCATTTCAGCCTTAAACTCCTTTATAAGCTTAACATCATTTCTTATTATAAGAAAATCATCAATAAAAGAAATTATGATTAATTTAGCTTTTGTTTGCTTCACATATAATGTAGCTTCACTTAGACTTTTAATGAACCCAAAGTTTTGAAAATGATCATCAATTCTATTGTACCAGGCTCTCGGGGCCTGTTTAAGACCATATAAGGCCTCTTTTAGCTTGTAGACCTTCTCCTCTTATCCCTGTTGAGCAAGTTTTACCTATAATAAAACCATCAATTTTCGCAAGTATACGGATCGTAAGTTTGTAGTATTAAAAGTATCGAACCCACTAAGAATAGCTAAAACTAAGTGAACATAACTTTATCTAAGGTTTAAAAATATGATTTGAATGAAAGTGAATAATAAGAGATTAAAACAATCAAACAAAATTGAGCACTTAACCACTGAACAATTGAATTGTCATAATAAAACAAAGATGATCAAGATTGAAAGTCCATGACTCATTCTATTGTTATTTTGATATCGTAACCACTTTTGATTCAATTAGGTGTCGGTCTTAAATTTCTAAATGATTGATTACTTTCTCTCAGGACCTAATCATTTAACCCCCAATTAGTTACCCCTAATTGATTACGAAATTCCATATTTTGCAATCTCTTGATTCATAAAAACAACATAATGTTTTTAACTAGTTCTTAAGTGATCTATCGGATAATTGAGTTTTCACGTAAGATTTCTCTTCTATGATTATCAATTTGATATTTGCGTGACTTATTAGGTTGTATTGAAATCAATAATGGTCAAGTTACAAAATAACTCAAGAACAAATCCTAATTTGAAAATTAAAACATAATAAACATGTATTGCATCTTCAATCCCAGTTCATACATTAAGCTTAAAGAAAATAAGCAAAGGAAAGAATAAAGAACTTGATGTGGACTGATGTGGAAATGTTTGAATAATTGGAACTCTCCAATGTTCCCTTCTTGATCTTCTTTGTTTTGATCCCAGTTTGGTACAATGGTGGCTACTCATTTTGGTCTCTTTATGTTCATTTATAGTAAATGTGTGTCTTAGGGTTCAGTTTAGGGCTTACCTAGGTCACTTTGTTCTAAAAACGCCCGCCAAACATCAAAACAAATGGAAAGTCCCGTGTCTAACAATTGTTTGTCACGATCATGACTGTAACACCCCAGTCCTGCATGACCTGAACCCGACATCGATGGTGATATCCGAGTCTGTGCCCCGCGAGGGTGGCGTGCTACATCACTTAGTCAAAAACTCAG
>JANVCL010000214.1:24294758-24304872 GCA_026546855.1 Erythroxylum incrassatum | reverse complement strand
CCAACCAAATAAACAATTTATCAAACTAAAACCTCAAAATAATTTAAACATGCTTAAAAGGAATCGGGGCCCAACAATTTAAGTTTTAAATATGTTGGCAATGAATATAAATTATACCCGTAAATTATATTTAAGATTAAATAAATTAAAATATTTTAATTTATCTTTAATTCTCCAATTAAATAATTTATATCCATATATCAATATTGGTGTTTGAAAATTTATCATGACTACCTAAATATCAATATTGGTTTGTTTAATGCAATTATAATTTAGAAAAAATTTCAAGATGTCTCTTAAAGAGTGTTTGACAAATTAGAAAAAACAAAATCTTCAATACCTCTTGATATGATAAGACTCGTGTAATAAAGTAATATGAAATGTATATACATGGTGAGCCTCTTAGATTATAAAAGGAGCAAAATGAGATTACAATTAATATTGCAAAGTATAAAATAATCTTGACGTGTGCCTTGATTTTCTTTTGTTCTTGATCTAATCTTCGGCTTGAAGGTTGTAAATTTCAACATTTCTTTATCATCTTCATAACTATCTTCTTCTTATATCAGTTCTCTTTAAACTAATAAACTCATTAGTAGTACTTATGTTTTGTCAATCATCAAAACATAGATTGGGACTTGTTTTGGTTCAATAAGATCCTATAAGCATTTATTCAAGAAAGCGAAAAGTAAGATTTAAGTAACTGATAAAATGAATTTTTTAAAATAAAATGAATCTAAAATAAATAAAGAAACATTAAATAGAAATGGCTTAAAGAAATGAAGTTAACTAAATGTTCTTTTTCAAAAGAATTTAGACAAGATGGATTCAACTTAATTTAGAATGAACACGATCACATTATTTGGAGTTAAACAACATGATATGATTTGTTGAAATTGCCTTAAAATAATTGAATTCAAACATAATATAGATTATAAGATAAAATGGGTTTGATGGAATTGAAGTAAATGCATTACGTACGAACGATATTATGGAATGAGCTTAACAAAAGTGATCAAAATAATCTATATGTGATATAATGAAATGGACTAAAGTGGAATTGATCTAGATTACTTAAACGTGATATGATGGGATGTCTTAATGAAATGGATCTGAATGAAATATGCTTAAAATAAAAGGGGATCAATGATTTTGATTTAAATGATTAAATATGTTAAAATAGAATGGGTTCAATAAACTAATTTTTATTTAAGCTAAACAAACTAATTGATTTGGACTTTCCTAAAGTTAGGTTCGACTTTTGACTAGTTGGGCTTTGATTGGACTAAGATTTGGATCATGGGAAGGTTGAATGAATTTTAATAGACTGACCAGGCTGCACTGTTTTGTGCTTCTTTACACTGATTGAGCTTTCAGTTTCTCAAGTTGGAATAAGGTTGAGGGTCAAATTTTATTTTATTTATCAAATCCCTTATTAATGGCCATACAATTATGTAATAGTAACACACTTAAACTAAAAAAAGAAAGAAAAAAAAAGAAAAAAAGAAAAATTTTCTATTCTAAAAGAAATTAATTTTATTTGTGGGCTTTTATATTAAGCACTTTCTGTATTAAGTACAAAATACCATTTAAAGAAAAATCAAAATATGGAACTAGGCTTAACATAACTAATACCCATCTGCATGAAATTTTATTTACTCTTTTTTTAAGATTCTATTAATTGTTTTACTCTTTTTTTCTTTCCTTTTTGTCTTCTAGATAAATGCTTTTAAGGCAAAATCACATGAAATACTTATAACACAATTGAATTAGAAAAAGAACAAAAACAAATATATAAAACTAGAAGAAGCAGCTAAGCATAATAGAACAACAATAGCTCGACCATTTATCACAAATATATATTAGCCGTATTATACATCTATGACAACAAAAAATAATGAGCCAAATTTAATATCCTATATTAAAAATAAATAAAAAAACAAAGAGCAAACAGCTATGATAAAAGCTATCATACTCAATTTATTTTCAAATTTTTAAGTAATTCTAAAATATCTAAAACTAATAATGCTTCACCTTTCACCAAAAAAATATAGATTAGTAGCAATATCTTTACTATAGAAACATTGAATCCAAATTTCATAAGTAATCTACAAAATTAAACTTATACATATCAAATCAAGTGAATTTATAAATAAAAATGCTAATTATGAATTAAAAGAGAGATAAATTGTAATCGAAGAAGGAAATAATAGGTACAAGCTATCAATGATGATATTTATGAAACGAATGAGAGATAAATTATCCTAATAAACTTCAATTTGAATTGAAATTATGCCTAGAATTGACATATTTCAATTTATCAAAGAAAATTGCATAACCTTATTAATTAAATTGACATATTTTAATTTATTCGGATAAACTATAATTGAAAAAGAAAAAGATTGAGAAATAAATTATATCTAAAATTTAATCTGCATTACAATTCGAAAATAGAAAATTCTACCTAGACTGAAGATGCTATCATATTCATAATTAAATTTCAATTATTTTACCAAATCTCTAAATTAAAAGAGCCGTTGACAAAATAGAAAATTCAAAGTAAAAAAAGAAGAAAAATGGTATCGAGAGAACATATGAGACATGTTTCTTACCTAAATGGAAATAGTGTTGATGAAGGTGAGGGCAATGCGAAATTTTTAAATTTAAGGCCTTTTCTTATTATATTTCAATTAAAAAATGTAAAATTTGACATTTAATAATAGCTGTTTCATTTCGAAATGTCCACTTCCATTGTTATTTTGTGTTTAGAAAAAAAGTTCATGTATGTATGCTGACACAGTAAGCTATCTTTTTTACTAAATTGAGATTAATGCTTGGTGTTTAAATAAATTCCTTTAAATTAAAAAAAATGGTAACTCTTTTCATACCTACTTTTGCAAGAAAATAACTTATAATTAAATGAGGCCTCAGCGAGGGCCCTTGCTTTAGGACTGGCCAGTGCTCTAGTCAAGCAGGAGGAGGTACTGTCATCTGTCAATCGAGAAACTGGAAAGGGGAAGGCAAGCTCACGTGTTGCTGTTTCCAACAGTATATGCTTGAATGATTACTCAGATGTTGCCAATTGTTAAATAAGTGTACAAGTGCCTGTGGAAGATCAATTTTTAAGGCTTTAGATGCCTTGACTCGACAATAACCTTACTTTCCACCCTTTTTTTTAATTTATTCGATCAACAAATAAAGAAAATTATTTTAAGAATAATTATTTGTGTTATAAATCACTGATCGGAACCACATTATGTTGCTTTGGGTAGTTGAGTTTTTTGTTAAAATCCCTGGAATTGGGAGTTACATATCTGAACTTGCCTTCTCAAGTCAATCGTAACCCTTCAAGCTTTTACTTTATTGTATTTTTGGTCCTTATGCTTGGCTTCTCATAATCTGACCTTTGAATATAAAGAAGTACAGATTTTTCTTTTTCCTACTACAGGTATAAATAAAAAAAGTCCTGTTGCAATACATTACGACAATGAAAACTATAATTGAAGGCTTCCCTGCACTTGGGCCCTATAGAAATGAATAGATGATTATTTTAAGACCATCATGTTCTTCCTCTGCTAAAGTTAAAAGAAGAAGAGAGATTTGATTTGATTTGAAGTAGGATGGTAAAAAGTTCATTAAGACCAATTCTGATATGATTGTTCACTAAAGCTTTTGGGTTTCATCATTGGATAATAGAGAACCCGCAATTTTGTCCACTTCTCCCTACAAGCCTTTTGCACTGAAGGAATATGTTTAGACATTAGAAGCTTCACCAATTTTTACAGGTCTGAGTCTAAATGTTGGCATTTCAAGTGAATATCTTGGAACCCAATTCAAGATTATCATTTGTACACCTGAAAACTATCCACTCAATGGGTTATGCAATTAACTAACTTCATATCTCCTCTGACATTGCACGGTCATCGAGTAATTGCCGGGTGGGGCTTGCAGTAGGCCGATGTTCAGGATCTTGAATGGTATAAAGACACCGGTGAAAAAGGCACGGCAGACATTATAGATCGTAAATTTTTAGTCTAATATTACGGTAATTTATTGTGTCTAATAAATTTTAGTTATTTATTTATATGAGTCTCACATGAATCTTGCGAAAATTTCACGAAATAAATGATTGAAATTTTATGAAACATAATAAAATTAAATAGAAAATTTTGTCTCAACGTTAAGAGTCTCTACTGGCGCGTATACGAGGGAGATGTGAGCTGACTTTAAAAAGAATTTAAAAAAAAGTGACGAGAGTCGAGACCTTAGACTTTAGTTGGGGATGTAGTAGCAGTAAGTAGTAATTAATGAATAGGAGGTGCATGTGATCCATCTTTGCCTTTTTCACGATCCCACTTATCTTCAGACCAATGTTAATTGAAAGATCAACGGGTTGCGGGCCTACCACAATTGATGGATGGAAAATCCCCACTAGGAGAGATCAAGAAAGGCTAGAAAAAGCTACCAAGAAAAGAAAGTAACGGAAGAAAAAAGCATGGGGGAAGTGACAGTGATGATGATCAGTAGCCCAGATAATCCCATGAATGAATCTATCCCCTCAGAGCTCTCCACCACTCTCCCTAGCTGGAAATTGTACGAGAATCCATTTTATAATTTTGAGCGTCAGCTCCATCAACATTACCAAAGTAACAAGCTTAATCTTCATAATCAGCACCTTCCTACCTCAACTCGAAAGCTTGCAGCTTCCTACCGGGATCTGACTTTCTGTGGGCCTCAAATGGAGAATGAGCTAGACATTGCAAGAACCCAGATCAAGGATTTGAAAGCTGAGCTTGAATATGAGCGCAAGGCACGAAGGAAAGCGGATATTCTAAACAAGAGATTGGCCAAAGAACTTGCAGAAGAGAGGAGAGGGCGACGAGCACTTGAGAAAGTTTGCGAACAGCTTGCTAGAGAAATTTCATCTGATAAAATGGAAGTCGAGAACATTAAGAAAGAAATGGATGAGGAGAGAAAGATGTTAAGGATGGCTGAAGTTTTCAGAGAAGAAAGAGTGCAAATAAAGTTGGCAGAGGCAAAGATTCTTTTCGAAGAGAAGTTGTTACAGTTAGAACGGGAAGGTATTAAACAGAGAGCTTTCGGGAAGTCGCCAACATGGAAGATGGAACAGATAAGTCAAGAAGACGAAGATCATAAAATGCTCGAACTTGGAACTAACGCTTCTAGTAATCGTCCTGGAAAGTTGACCAAGTTTTCTTTTACCGAAAGATCCTGTGACGATAATAGTGGCATTGATCTAAGAGAATCAACAAAGGCGGCGCTAAGAGAAAAATATTCATCCCTAGGCGATAATTTTAGCGGTGCTTCATCGATAGCAGCTCATCGAAAAGCGTCGCCAGAGCCCGAGAATCCTCACATAAGGCGAGGGATCAAAGGGTTCGTTGAATTCCCAAGAGTGATTCGAGCAGTGGGATCCAGAAACAGGCCTTGGGGTGCAAAACTGGAGTGCCAAAAGGCTCAGCTAAGAATTCTGCTGAAACACAAACACCCCATTGGATCAAATAGTCTTATTATGAGTTGAAGGATCAAAACATTATTCTGGTTCCAATATTCTGTGTTCTTTTATTAATTCTGGTATTTGTCAAGCATGTAATTATTTCTACTTGATTTGGTTTGTTTGTTTGTTGGTTTGTTCCCTTTTGGGGAATTGATTGGCTGGTAACAGTGCATGAAGGCTGTGCCTCATAAAATTCCTATTCTTTCTTTGAAGATTGTTATGTGTAGAGAAAAAAGAGTAATTTTGGGGTTATCTGAAGTGTTTTAAGAGGGTTTTCTAGTAGTATGAAAGCCATCATTTCAGTCTGTTGGATACTTTTAATTTGCTAAAGCTTTAAACTCAGAAAGCGTTGGATCTGGATCTGAGGCAAACTATCAACTGTTCATTTCATAATCTGTTGAACGCTAATCTTCATTCGCACATGGCCTTGATTGCCGAAAGAGATGGACGGTGAAGGCCAAGTGTTAAGTATCAACTGGGCAACTGGAGCTATTTGATTTCAACATGATAAGTCAGAGTCACACACCATAATCCCGGGTTTAACATGATCACATGATTTTGGGTTCTTAACATTTTATGTTTCCATCATTTAGAAACTCATAGCCTTATACTATACGACAGACCATTCGTGATTAACTATAGCTAATTACTTGTCTACTAGGCAAAATTAAATATATTAGAATAGAAATATAAAAGGTAAAGGAGTAATTTACCCTTTTTTCAAAGATAAAAATCCTATTCGAATGGGTATCAAAATTCGGATTACATCCTCTGATTTGTGAAACCATCGCAAACTTACATGCACCAACAAAAACTTGACTTCACGGTATATTAAATTATCATCTTAACTAATGGAAGAGAACAATTCCACATAATATTTTCATAACCGAACCGAAATTTAAATCGGTAAGACAAGATCTTTAAGGTTTAACTTAGACTCTCATAAAATCAATTAAAAATTGAAAATTGATTAAAAAGATTTTCTTTATTGAAAAATTTAAAGTTTACTTAAAAAAGATTGTTAAATGAAAATTAATTAGTTTATTTTTATTTATAAAAATTGATTATTTTAAAAAAAATTAGCTAATTAATTAATAAACTGATCGATTTTTAACAACAAAAATTATTAAACTAAATCAAACCATAAAATTGAAAAACGAATTGAAAAGCTAGCTAATTCAAGGTTTTCAATATCAAATTGGTGAGATCAATTCTGATTTTAAAACATTAGTTATTGAACATGCATGATAGTCTTATTCCAAACTCGGTGATTAAAGAACCTCAACAGATATCTAATTACATCCAGCCCTACTCACATATGCTTCCTGACTAGCTCTTAGCAACTCACAACATCAATGGATCAGTAGGCTTCGCTTGCACTCAGTTGTAATCAGTTAACTCCTAGGAGACAACTCCAAACTATGCAATCTCCAAGAGGTGTTTACTTAGCTCAATTTTTATAGAACAAGTAACTTGATTCCATCTTAAGTTTCGTTATCACCTCATGCATGACTGATTTCATAGTATCAGCCCATCGAAGTGAATATGAATATGGAATTTCTATAAAATTCCCTTGTAGATTTCATTTGCTTCCATAGTTGGACTCAATTTTGAGTATATACCATAAGCCAATATGATTTTCTTGATCCATTGCATAGTTTTATTTGCTAGCAAATTTCCATCGAGCTCCTGAGTTGAGCTACAAACGACATTTTGTAACCTATAATTGTGCTCCCTCTAGATGGGAATACAACATTTGAAGGTTGTCCTGAATAGGATACCATCTCGTTTTAGTGCTTTAGCTATATTCCCAGCCCACTCAAGTAAATAAGTCCATTCCCTTAGTGCCATATACACCTTAAGTAAATTCTTAACTCTAAACCAATAGAATTGTTACATTGAAAAAACATATGATCTTTGGTTTTTAGTTGAATTTCGTATAGTAAGTATAAGGGTCAATGTTTCCAAAACACCTGTCTGTGGTTCTCAATCTTTGCTTAACCACTAGCCGACTAGTAAATGAGACATTGGGGATAAGGGAAATTTCCCATATTAGCCTATACAAAGCGAACCTAGTGGAGTGAAATCTCAAGATTTGATAGCAAAAGGCTTTGGAGAATTTGTGAGAACTATTCCCTAACCAGATTATCTTGTCTACTCTCTATTGATTGGGATTCTATTGAGGTATTATGATGAGTAAGGTGGAAGCTCTCTGAAGATACCAATCCATCTGTTGTCTTGGATGATGAATTCTAACGTGGCCTTTTTGAGGATTCTGGTTGTAAGATAGTAAAGTTTTTGTCTTACATAAAGAGGGGTTTAGTTGGTCTAATTGTCATACTAGAACCAAGTTCTCTTAACATCTCCACTTTACCTTGAAAGTGAGGGTAGATTTGGTCCCAAAACCTTAGAGTCTGGATTATACTCCAAGATTGTTCCCTACTTGTTTTTACTTTCCAAAAGTTAGCATCTTTAAGGTAATATTCATTTATCCTTTTTAACTATGAGAAGAACATCCTGCACAACTTGGATAAGAATAATGCCAATGCCACCTTCCTATTTAGTTAAGCATAAGTCATTCCATCTAACTTTTGTACTTTTAGAATCTTCAACCTTACTAGACCATAGGAAGTTCCTAATGCATTTCTTAATTTCTTTAGTCAGCTTCTTCGGTATAAAAAGGTGATCACACTAATAAATACTTAGGTTCCCTAACGCTAAAGAGATAAGTTAAAGTCTCCCAGTAGCATATAAGAAACTATTTTGCCAGTTGTTGATCTTGTCTTTAAACTTCTTTAAAAGAGGCATAAACTCCACAGAATTTGGTTTTTCGGTGGTTATAGGTATCCTAAGGTACTTAAAGGGGGCAAAATGATTTTCTGTCCCTGTTATATTGTTTATAAGTTCCACATTTTGCATGTTAGAAGAGATATACAAGCAGCTTTTACTCATGTTCACCTTCAATCCTAATACCTTAGAAAATTTATTAAGAACTCTCATTAGTAGCTTGATTAAGTTAGGGTCAGTTCCACAAAATGTTATCACATCATTTATAAATGTGAGGTTATTGACCTTCAAAATATCACAATTGTGGTGATAAAGAAACTTGAAGTCCCTCAATGTGTAATGGATAATCATCCTAGTCAAAACTTCCACAACTAAGGTTAATAGATAATGGAAGAAGGATCCCCTTGTCTAATACCTTTGGTTCCTTTGAAGAAGACTTTGTTTGGTGCTCCATTCAATAAAATGATGTAAGAGGTGGGTGTTATGCAAGCTTTAATCCATTATACAAAAATGGCAAGGAAATAAAAGGCTTTTAAACAATCCAAAATGAAGCTCCAATTGACAATGTCAAAGGCTTTGAAGAAATCAATCTTTAAATCACAACTTCTTATAAGTTTTTTTATTGTTATAGTCTTTCATAAGTTCCTATATAAGCAAAATATTGTCACTGGTTGATCTTTCTTATATAAAAGCTTCTTAATTAGGACCTATAAGATTTTTTAGGGAAATTTTAAGCTTGCTAACAATAATCTTGGAGATGATTTTATAGCTTGTGTTGTAGCATGAAATTGGCTTGAGTAATCTAACTTTTGTAAGGATATAATTGTAAAATTACAATGTTTTCTTCTTCTTCTTTTTTCTTATCGTATTATATATTTTCTTAAAAATTGTTAACTACTAAATAGAATTGATGAGGCGTTTATTTCTCTCCTTTTTTGGTTAAAGTAAGTTACTTTGATTTTGAAAAAGAAACATAATTTTAAAAAAGTTATTTATACTAATGTTGTTATTATTTTGCCATCAATTTAAAAAAAACAAGAATTTAGGCTTCTTTGCACTTAAGATGACAACATTCTAAAATAATAACATCTTTTATTTGACCAAATCTATTGGATCCCGTTTCCGGAACCCAACCTTATTAACAAAATTCCACGAATCGGAACACAAAAGAATTCGAAGCAGAAACATAAGGCGAAAACATAACGGAACCGAATCGAATACGAAGCAAACAAAGTGTTCAATCGAACTGAAAAAAACAACTTATTTTCTAAGCCAATCCGAAAACCGGTATAATTTTTTTTCATTCCTTTTTCTCTTTATTCACTTTATTCAATCTTAGACAAAACAACTTATATACTTTTCCCATTTGGAAAAACCAACCATTCTAATCTCACTTAGTCATAATTTTCTATAATCTCAATTACTAGATTTCTCTTAATCCTGCATATCTTAATCTCATCTTTTCCTTTGCCATAAAACAATCATACAACTCTTATTCACAACCAAGTCATACCCAATTTAACAAAATTGGGTAGCATAACGGTTGTATTTTCAAAATCCCAAAAATCTGCAAATCAAATTACACTCACTTCTAAAATTTCCCAAACAACACTCCAAATCATCGGACCTTCCGTCCGGAAATCCAAACACAAACAAACGCAAGTCTAAACCTAAACACTTCAATAAGTCTCAAAACCATAATCCAAACTCAGAATCAATTCCATTCATATACAATCACAATCATATCTCAAATTATCATCATATGCAATTTCCATCCATATCCAATCCCATTCATATACATCTCAATTC
>JANVCL010000214.1:24269004-24281323 GCA_026546855.1 Erythroxylum incrassatum | reverse complement strand
AATTGTGGTTATTATTTATATGTAAAATATTTAAAAATTATTGTTATTTTATATTAATTGTCATTATTATTTATTATTAAGATTTTTAAAAGTATAGTTGATGTAAACAGTAAACTAGTAAAGTATACAGTACAACTGTATAATATATTAATATGGATTATTTTGCAATTTTTAAAAATTTTAGGGACCATTTCATAAATTTAAAAAATTTTCCGAAACGGTATCCAGTATCAACCGGTATCGGTACAGTTTTGTTCCAGAGCTCAATCCGGTTTCGAGTTCGGTACGGTATTAATAATATTGATAATAATCAAACAATTTAATTAAATTCTATAATTAAGGTCTGCTATGACATCACTGTTAGAAAATTCAGATGAGATCTAATCCCAACTACAGTTGAATAATTACAAAAGTTTTTTGTATTTTAATTTTCTAAAAACTAAGATCACTTTGATTCTATAAAATGATTAACATATAAATCATAATAAAACATGAATCTTAATTCGTCACATATTCTAAAGCTTAATCATATTCTTGTTGTATCCCTCAAACCGTTTATGATATAGATCTATCTCAACCACTATAAGGGCACAAGTATCTGACCTCTAATGGTATCCACAGAACAGGTTGAGTGAATTCTATAACTCTTACTAAAAGAGAGAGAATTAAGCAAGAAATGCTAGCTCCATAAGAACTTAAGCCTGTTTATACTAAGTTTTGAATATTTTAGTAATTTAATTAAAATTAAATTCTAATTTCAATTAAAATTTAATTAGAAATACAAATAATTATAATTAAATACTAATTATGCCCAAGTAAGATATAATATCTCATATTAATCTTTATATATTGAGTATCTCACATTCAACCATAAAGTTTCTCAAACTTTATAATCAAGCCCAACTTGATTAAAATATCTTTGCTCTCTTCAACTTGTTCTTTATGTGAGACTCATTAGATTTCTAAATATTGACAATAATTATTAATTATAATTATAATTCATAATTAGAATTAAAATTAAAATTTGATAAATTAAAACTTGTTTCAATTTATCTTTAATTATCCAATTAAACAATTTAAATCATAGATCAAGAATGACATCTAGCAACACATTATGACCACCTAAATATTTAGGAATTTCAAAGTGGTTTTGACTAACCTTTCTGTGCATGATTTTTTTTATATAATTCAATTTTTTCATCATATAATGTTTCGATTAGACATAAAATATGAAATTAATATCTACTCTATTTTAAGTTCAATCATATTAGTTTGCCGCCGTTAGCTATTGATTCAATTAATGATATTTGTAAATTATTTACAAAATGTCATTATACCTTGGCCAAAGATCTTTTGAATGAATATTAATAAAAAAAATATAACCTTCTCCCCAATTACTTTAGAGTGATGAATCATATCTTGATCACACAACTACCTCTATATAGTTCATGTTACATCCAATACCTACCGACTGAACTACCCTTGATTAGAATATGTCAGAAGTAGTATCAAAATATAGCAATTCCTATACAAGATAACTTTGAAGATCTCAAGTCAAAGGATCTCTTATATAATCATCACAATGAAAATTTTCATAGATATACAAGTAATATTTCAAATGAAATTTTTATATTGGGTTAGTTTATTAAACTTGTTCTCTGACAAGCACCAACATATTTGTTTAAGTATCTCTATACTTTAATCTGTGAGTTCAACTACTTATTTCACAAGAAAAAGAAAAATGTGTACTAGTCTTTTTACGTTTTATTAATGTTTAGTCTTAATATAATAATGACTAGGAAAAATTTAGAGATAATACATAAATACAATATGAATTTCATATTTTTCATCTCATTATAAATTCATTTGCAATGTATAATTATCTCATAGACTTTATCATATACATCTAAACATGTACAAGATAACGAATGTCTTTAAATAATTGTTACTAAACTATAACCTAACCGATTGACTATAGGACATAAACCAAAAATATTTTAAATTAAATATATCATAAATATATTATCATATTAACTCATGAACCAACAAATTTTTGATAGATTGAGTGCATAACTGATTTGAAGATATGGTATGTTTGAAAAGTTGGATTAAAGAATAAAAGAATTCAATTGAATGGAGTGAGAATTATACTGATAATTTATATGTTCATGGAGAACATGGTTTGCAACCTCCATGATTGCATGTGCAACATGAAATGTGACTAATTAGGATCAGGGGTTGTTGTCATGAAAGGAGGACAAGAGCCTTCGAGAACCCAATATTCTTATAAAACATTTAAGAATGAGCTAGTAGATGGATTCAAGTCCTGGTCCAGCATTTGGACTTAAAGATATCACCTCAAACTGGTCCATTTTCATTCATAGAAAAGCCAGTAGGCAGCTCTATATTGTAACCCACTAGGAGAAAATTAAATGAGTGACTAACCCAAAGAAGGATAGGGCCATCAGAATTTGATTTGTTACTGCATCACCATCAACTTTACCATACCTCTGGTCCCCTTGCCTTCACCAAATCCAATAGGAATCCCCACTCTTATTAGTTATCACTACTCGCAATGCCCACATTTAGATTAACGGCGTGTTTTGACGGAAAACACTCCACTTTCGACAGCGATTGTTAGTTGCTGGAGTCAAAGGTGGTCAAATAAATAATATAACAGCCAATGAATTTTAAGGATTTGTACTTGAATTTAAAAGTCAACCTAAGTTGGCCAATTACATGTAGCGGTGATGGAGCAAGTCGGAATACGAATAGTAGACTATAAAAACCTGACGTGAAGGAAACGTTACAACAGAGTTATGTGTCAGTGTAAGAGCGAAAGAAGTGGGTTTTTGTCTGTATTCTAAAAGGAGTACGAATGTTGGAAGCTAAGGAAGCAAAGCAAAAACGCATGGCTAAAAACGGCGGCACCGCAACACCATTGCTTTATCTACAGCAGTTGCATGTAGAGACAACTGTGTAAGTGTGAGAGAGAAGGGGATTTTAGTGTTGCAACAGATTTTGTTTGTAAGAGGAAAATGGAATGGCGTGAGTTCTAAGGTTATGTGTTGTATTTCACTTGCAAGAAAGAGTTAATGTTGTTTATGGCAAAATTAGCATTTTTGTTTTGGATAGTTGTTTTATGATGGGAACAAGAAGTGGGGTTTCTTTTGTGGTTTCAAAGGAAAGTGGTGGTGATGATAAGGGTAAAGAGTTTAAAGTTGGGTTTGGTTTAAGGATGCAACAATCTGATATGGAACCTTCTACTCACAAGAGATTGATGCTGATGTCTCATCACCATGATGCACCATCTCAGCTATCATCATCATCATCTTCTTCTTCTTCCTCTTCTTCTTCTTCTTCTCCTTCTTCTTGTGGTGGTCGTTTCAGTGGAAGATTGGGAGATGGAAGTGGTGGACTCATGTTCTGTAGCACAAGCAACTTCGTTGCTTGTTTGGATATGTTTGATGTTGTTGGCACTGCTTCTGCTTCTGGTGCTAATGAAGCACAAATAGCAGCAGGATCACAGTCCCTTGGCCTCTTTGACTCCTACTCTTCTTCATTTTCCTTTAACCCTTCAGGTAAAAAGTTCTCAGCTTTAAGTACAGCATAGTTTTGGAACTATTTTTTTTATATTCACTTGGTCTTGGTTTGGTATGGAAACAGTAGTTAAAACTCTTTAAAGTTATTATGCGTTGTGTTTGACTGTAGGAGAAATGGTACCATCTGTTGGAATGATGAGAATGCCTTTTACAGCAGCTCAGTTGAGGGAGCTGGAGAGACAAACCATGATTCTTAAGTACTTGATGGCATCTGCTCCTGTCCCTCCTGAACTCCTTATAAACATCCAAAAAAGTCAAATGGACACTCTTTCATCCCAATCCAACAGTAACGCTCTCTATTTTGCTTAAAACACGGATCTTTTGTCAATTTCATACCTTCTGTACATAGAAGATAATCAGTTGCTTATTTCCTATTGTGAGTGTGCCTTCTTAACTATTGTTGATTATGTATTAGTGGTTAGAGGGCCGTTGGAATTGGGGGTTTCGGGTAACTCGGATCCTGAGCTATGGAGGTGCAAAAGAACAGATGGAAAGAAATGGAGGTGCTCAAGAGATGTGGCTCCAGACCAGAAGTACTGTGAGAGGCATTCCCATAAGAGCCGTCCCCGTTCAAGAAAGCCTGTGGAATCACACCCTGACTATGTGCTGACAAATACCAACAAATCTAGCTCTAGCTCACCCTTGCTTAATCAAACATCTAACTCTCTCTCTCAAACCAATTTAACCATGTTTCCTGGTGCAATGCCCTCTGCCGCCAACTCATCATATGAATCCAGGTGAGATGGGATTCCAATGCCTGGTGTTCTCTGAATCGCGAAGTTTTGGTTGGTCCAAATTGTTACTATACTCTTATGTGTTTGGTTCCTAACTAACCATTATGTATGTATCAGGTCTTAATTCGTTTTCATTTGATGTTTTGTACATAGTTTATCCTGTTTTGTCCATTTCTCTTGACCCACCTAATTTAATGAAAGATGATTTTGTTTTGTCCCCTGAAGGAGCTTGGATTGGTTTTCGAGAGGTGAGATCATGCCCGATGCTTGCAATTCCGACAAAGAGTGGCACTTGTTAAGGAAAGATAGGATCAAGTGTGATGGGGAAGTCTATAATGCACAACATTGCAGAGAAGAACAACTTGACAGCTTGAACTCAGGCGTAAATCTAAGAGATGTATTCCAAGTTCAGCGGCCAAAAGATAGCTATAGCTTGTCATCAAGACACTTCATTGATGACTGGAGAACAAAATTGATGGAGGACAGTAGTGAAATGGGGAAGAAGATGTATGTTTCTTCAAATGAGAAGATACCGTTATCATCTCTTGCATTGTCAATACCTGGGATAAGCGAAGCTAATCAATATAGTGAAAATGCTCAAATGGGGGGTTTTGGGTTCATGAGGTCTGACAGAGCGGATGTAGGTGTTATGAGAACCCAGTGGATGAACCATGGATCGTGGATGAGTTCGCCGCCTGGTGGACCATTAGCTGAAGCATTAGGCCATGGAATTTCTGGTAGTGAAAATGCTACTCCAAATTGGACACCTCCCGATGTCAACAAAAGTTAAAGTGTGGCCTTTGCTGTACCTTTTCTGCAATTTATTCGCTCTGTGAAATCATTATAACGTTCTACTTCTCGATTGTGATGGTATATGAGCTGATCCAATAAAAGAACCGCAGTTGCAAAATGACCTGGTCTCATGTAACATTTTGTGTGCTCATTTTCTCCAAGGTGGTCAAGCCAGTACCTCGGCATAAGTGGTAATATATGTCGCTTATGTGAAGCCTTGATAATTTACCTTCGCTGTTCTGTGGGAGTTTTTGTTATTGGATTTGGCTTCAGATTTCCAAATCCTTGGAAATATTGCATAATGTAAGACAGAAGTTAATGCAAAGTGATCACTCTGAAGTTCTTGAATACTACGTCGTGGATATATATATATATATTTTCAAAATCAAATTCTTTATGGTTAGTCATGCTACAGAGGAGATTTTTTTTTTCTTTTTATGAGAACGAGAGATCTATTTATCTTCCCGCAAAATAAATGTAATTTTATTCATTTGGTCAAGTTTCTCTGTGGTAATTGAGACTTGGTGCGAGGCTGATTTTAGTTGCAATATGCATGCATTTACCTCATCATGCTAGATCATTATTCTAATGGAATATAGATCTTGATCTGGATAGAAGAAAATTAGTGAGACTGAATTGAAAGCCACTGGTACGGATCCATTAATCAACTAAAATTCCAGACATGGGGAAGTGGGTTAATTGAATATCCAAAGCGTAATCAACTAATAATTTAGCCATCTCAAATCAGTTTTTGAACTAGGAGAAATTTCGCCACCAGGAAGGCTCAGGGTATGGTAGTTGGATAGGTGCTGAATTCCAACATGCCCACACGGCAAGCTCTTGAAGCTCGGGCTTCTCAAGTTCTGGCAGAAAGTGCTGCAACCAAGTGGCTCAGGTGGTGGATAATGTAGACGTTTCCTGGCCTTCTCAGGTGTTGATGGCCTGTGTTTTGGTGCACTCTGTGACCTAATCCGAGCCTTTGCAGACTCGGTAGATGCCATATAATTGGGCACTGCTATGTTGGCAGGATTATTGATACTATACTGTCTATAGCCGAAGCTTGGCGAGTGTGAGTAGCAGTGCTTTTCCTCCTTCGTTAGTATTGGGCTGGCAGAACGCACTTGAAGGGGTTTGATTCTGCTTCTGCATGGAGACGGGGTAAACATATGGAGGGGGGAAGCAACAGAATACGGTGTTGGCGTTGGCGTTGGGTGATTTTGATATCGGTATTTTCGCGAGCAAAAGTGAGGATTATACGTGTCAATTTCTATGGTCTTTATATCAGTTGAAGCTCTGTTATTGATCTCACATTGCTTTGCTGCCATCCGACGGTTCAGCCATCCTGTTTTTTCTTCTAATTCCTTTTCACATTGCTTTGCTGCCATCCGACGGTCCAGCCATCCTATTTTTTCTTCTAATTCCTTTTCACTTCCTGCTGATGCCTTCCTTCCAGTTTCAGATCTCCATATCTTTGTTTTTACGATGATAACAAATTAGTCTTCACGCATGATTTTTATGTACTGTACACAAACATAAGGATAGAGAGAGAGTCAACCTGGCTTGAAAAAGTATACGCAAGGGCTCTTTCCCGTTTAAACGCAGCTTCCTTTCTATTCTCCACCACCGCTTCAATCTCCTCAATTTTGTGTGTTCCATCATTCCACTCATTTAGATCTCTAGACTATTTATTAAAAACGCAAAAGTTAAATGCACAAATGGAATGATATTTGCTTACTATGGACTTCCTCTCGCGGATGTCTTGAAGGTATTTGGAGTTCCATAAGCCATTGATTTCGGTAAAGATGGACTTACTGTTCCCTTCATGTGAAAGCCTAGCACGCTGATCACGAACTCGATCTTGCACTCGAACCAGCGTTTGCATGCATTTCAGTGTCAACTTAGCCTGATTTCTAACATTATGTCCCCTGACCAGTGCTTGAAGTTTCACTAATCCTTTTAGCGCTCGTAGTGCTCTCCTAGCCTTAATTTCATATAAATATAAACTCTTTCAGGATCAGTAATTATAAAAGGGTGCGTGAGAAAATAGTAGTCTTGAATTTGGTTGCTTACTAGGTAGCCTCTAAACGCTGTTTGAATGACGACGGCAGCCCATTTTTCTCTAATGATTTGCACCTCCGCTTGGGATGTTACTGCAACAGCTTCAGAGGCCGCCGCCGCTGCCACTGCAATTGCATGCCCTTGCTCCTCACCCAAGTTGGCATCTGTGGGACTAGTTTTGTTGGTTGTCGTAGTCTTTGCTGCACATCGTTGAACTTGATTGATTTTCCTGCTGAATAGCCATCTTCTTTTCTCCCTCTTCTGCGTGGGCTCAAAAAGCCATGAACAATACATCAAACACATATCTATATACGAATTTGTCACGTAATGTTCAAACATATGGACACCACGATTCCCGGTTACGAGATCATTTACCTTCCCTTCCTCTTCCAGTTGATCATGATCTTCTCTTCTTCTGCTACTTTTCTCCTTCTCCTTAGTTGGCGACTTGAATGCTCGTTTAACTAGTGTAAGCCATGACGTATCAGTCTTCTTTTTCATATTGACTCACAATATAAGTTCTTCACATAACATCAAAGCTTAAAAAGACTCCAGGACATAAGAGACGGGGGCTGACATTAATGTGACGGGAGTCATGGGTTCTTTCACCATTATGACTGCAAAGTAATAGAATCAATAAAGAAGAGAGAGAGAGAGAAGGGGACTGTGACTTTGAATGTGATGTTTTTGTGCGCAGAATCTAAAGTTGTACGAGCTCCAATATATCTGTTAAGGGCGTAGGTGTTTTGTAGTGGCATGAGATAAAAAATAATGGCGCGTCAGGAACTGTAATAGGAAAACTTAACAAGTTAATAATACGGGGAAGAGGACATGAGAGTGGGAGGTTGCTCTCGTTTTGGTGGGCAATGGAGTTTTAGTATTGTACACAAGAATCCAAAGTCCACTAAAATTAGCTGCAGTTTTTGAGATGGAGCATTGCCTTCACGTGCTTTCCGCAGGTAGAGGACGAGTACTAAGAGGGATGGATTTGATGGTTCAGTGTATATTTACTTTTGAAAAGACTTCTTTTTATTTGAGCGTGTACGTGTAATTTACAACGACGACCTCGAAGACCATCCAAGATCCAACCTTTTTTAACCAAACCGACGATGGGCGAATTGCGATGGTATATTAATAATGTATCATATAATTGAAGGGCGGGGAACGGGGAATCCTGTATTTGGGTTTTGGCTTCACTTCCCGGTACGACTGGTCAAAACTGGTGCGGGGCTGTCGTCTTAGCTTACCAAAATATTTGTCGTCTGAATTCCAACAAGAGGACAAATGATGCATGTAAATGGTGCTGACCTTTGACCAGTAGTAACCCAATTTTCATTGGACTGCCTTGGTTGATCTTCAAATAGTTAGGACACTTCCCGTTGTCGACCAGGTAGTCAGTTCCTGTTGCCTGATTTTCTTATTTGAGGGATAATAAGAAAATCAGGCAACAGGAACCTCTTTTATCTTTGCAACCTCTATTACGTAAAGCTAAAATTATTTGCAACCTCTTTTATCTTTCTACAAGTTTACCAATTTAAAGTCAAAATTACTAGTTCAACTTTATTACAAAGTCCAATTAAATTCTACTATTTATTTTTTAAAATTTAATTTGTTCAACTTTAATCAAAAGTTTTCTTTTCGAAAATTAAAAGATGGTTTATCCATAGATTTTCTAAATCAAAAAATAACAAAAGTTCTTGGCTTACTGCCAACTCTCATGAATAGAGTTTACTGATAATTTACAATGGTGTATTGTGATCATGAAAGTGGCTTTAAAATAGGGGAGCATTGGTTTTCCCAATCTCCAAATAACAAACAATCCAATTCAGTGTGTGGTCCCAGTTGTAACTACAATTGCTGACGCATAACAAGTGCAATATTCAACTCCATATAGCTTTGGAATACTGACATTGAAAGAAAAGGTGGTCTCGATCCTCAACAACTATGTTACAAAGGAAATATGTGGTATTTTCATATTCATACCATTGATTCTTTGTTTGAAGCCAATTGCTAGCCATGTTATAAAGGAAGCCTTAGGGGTGATAGAGTTTCTCCACAAGAGTTTAAACCAAGGAAGTATGCCATTATCTGTTTAAAAATGGAAGAACTGACCCTAGAATAGTTTAGCTACCAGAAGTTGGTAGTCTTCAAGTAATATTCATAGATCCATTGGATCCATAATGCGTTAGGATTAGTACACAATCTCCACAACTGCGTACAAATCAAGGCTTTCTGCATTTGTGTTATGGAAATGATCTTAAGGCCTCCCTTCCTTTTTGAGATCGTGATATCGGTCCCCTTGATTTTAGCTCACTTTGTGTTGACAGAAGTGCCAATCTATAGAAAGTTTTCATAATTATGTCAAACTCCTTTGTAGCTTTCTTGGGAAGAGCTATGTGCCTAGTCTAATGGAGATGAAGGCTATTGAGGATTGAAACAATAAGGGTTACCCTAGCAGTATAGGATAAGAACCTATTGTTCCAAGTTAGGACCCTAGTTTTTGCTCTTTCAATAATAGGAATGTAGTCGTTATACTTAAGTTTAGAAGCAGTAGTAGGAACTCCCAAATAGCATAAAATATGTGAAATAGTGCTACTCGTCATTCGTTTTAAATCATCCGGATTCCTTACATATGCAAAGAGGTATAGGGTGCTCTTATCCGGGTTGTACTTAAGACCACACCATTGAGCAAATAGTCAAAGAGTGTGCTTCATTATATTAGTGGAAAATGCATCGGCTTCACACAACAATAACAAGTCATCCGCATATATAAGGTGTGCAAGCTTGATCTCCTTACAATTGTGGTGAAATTTAAAGCCCCCATTGGATGTGATAAGTCGAGTTAATAATCTAGAAACACCTTAAGTTATGAGTATAGTGATAAGGGATTTGCTTGTCGTATTCCTCTAGCTTGTTTCAAAGGTTTAGATGGAAAACCGTTAACAAGCACACTTAATGAGGAAGTTTGCATGCATGTCATGATCCATTGCACAAATTTGGAAGGGATTTGAATAATTTCTAGGTATAATAGAATAAATTTCCATTTAATGGTGTCAAAAGCTTTGAAGAAGTCGGCCTTTATAATGCAACTATTAAGTTTTTTGCCAGAGTTATAGTCCTTCATGAGTTCTTGCACCAGCATAATATGATCACCAATTTTACGGTCAGGTAGGAAAGCTCCTTGGGTAGTAGTGACAATATCAGATAAAACTAGCTTGAGTCTCTTAGATAATACATAAATGGTATTATAATAGGAGATCGGCCTAAAATCACTCATAATGCTAATTAACATTTCCACGTAAAGATAACATAAATATGATTCAATTTTAACTAGTTTTGACTAGTGAAAGAGGCTTTCTCTCTTCTTGCACGTTTTGCATGTCCGATTTAAAGTTGTTTTCCCTTACCCTAAACTTTCATGTATTCTTCTACTTATCTTCTTCACCATTCCTCTTTCATTAGCTTTCTTTATATTGTCTTTGCCTTTTTTTTAGTATGTCTCTTTCTTCCAATTTTATGTCCTCTCATTTTCTATGTCACTTTGACTTGGTCCATCTTCTCAAATTTTTTTTCAACTTTTCCTTATTCTCCTTTCTTTTTTTTCTTCCTCACTCTTCTCTTTTCTTTCGTGGAACAAAATTTTAAACTTTTTATTTTATTTTCTTTTTTCCTCTTTTTACTAAATGTTGAGTTCCATGTCTCTAACCTTTGAAGCCCTCCCTCCTCTTCCCTATAACTCCTCCTTGTCTATTCCCTCTAACTTTACTCTATCCTTTTTGATGTTAGTTCCTTCCTCATCTATTAATCCCTCAGTGGTTGCTCCCCTCCCCCAAGCTTACCGGTAGGTGTATATTATAGTATATTTTCTAGAGGTTTAAATATGTTTTTTAAAGTATTTTCTTAGATAATAATTGTGTATTTAGGAAATAGAATTTTGTTCTTGTTAATGCTTGTAAATGCTTTAATTTTTTATTGTTTTACAACAAGGATTTGATCTTAATTTTATGAAGGGTTGCTTGATACGTTTGTTAATGAGTGGAAACAGGAAAATTGAAGAAAAGATGAAGAACTTGAAGAATGAGAAGATGCACGATTGTGCAAAATTGCATTATTGTGTATGAGAGGCAACTGCATGAGATGCACATTTTGGCACGATCATATATCCCATGCACGATTGTGATAGAGATCAAGGCAACAATGCACAATCGTGCACAATATTTTCCAGCATAAGAAAATTTTGTATTTTTGATATTTTAGGGTTATTTTTGGAACCAAATTAAGTGGAAAATATTGAAAAAAAACTTAGAAGCCTCAAAAAGTATTTAAGACTAAGGAAAACACCAAAAAGGAGACTGCACATTAGAATTAAATAGATAAATGTGGAGACATCAAGAGTAACTCCAGTTTTTCCAAAATTCCATATCAAGACACAAAACTATATTTTTTCTTTTCTCTTCTTGTTTTTCATTATCTTGGATATTAATTTGGATTAGTAGGATGTTGAACATGATTATGGGTTTTTTAATTCATATTAGGGATTGTTCTTGAATTGTTTTGTGTAAACCTTATTTTGTTGAATTCAACAGATATGTCAATGCCTTGTTATAGTTTTTATGCTTATACTTGATAATAAATCAAGAGATTGAATCAAGTCATATGTGTTAAGGTGCGCAACAAGAGTTGGTAACTTAATAGACCTGTAAATATTAGATTAATTCATAAGTAAAGAGGGATATTAATTGTGAGTTAATTATCCTTACAATTGGTTCATATCTAATTGAATAGTTAGGAGTAGTTTTGTGAATCGAGAGGTTAAAATTATATGATTATCAATTTCACTTGGGATTACTTGATTAGATCTTGAGAGAGGGTAATCAAAATCTTAGGATGCCTACGATCAAGCATAATTGAATTAAAATAAGGATAGAATAACTGTTAGACCCCGACCTTTTTTTCTTGAAAATTGAATTATTAAATGAAATTAAATGAGGAAGTAATGGTGTTAAATGTTTTATTTGGGTAATGTGAATTGGAGAAATTTCAATGATATTTGAGATTAATGTATGAAATGAGTGTTTTTGGATATGAGTTGTATTATAGATGTCTTATGTGCCTTAAGGAAATTTAATGAGA
>JANVCL010000214.1:24197286-24211817 GCA_026546855.1 Erythroxylum incrassatum | reverse complement strand
TCCGGTACGGTATTCATAACTTTGGTCTTATCATCAGCAAAAACTATGAGATAGACAAACCAAGGGAGGTTCCAATCAGTTCTTTGATGATAGCAAACATAATTATTACTAATATGTTTATTATTTTTATGAAATAAAATATTAAAACAAAACGAAGCCATAAACTTAAGAAGATAATATATGAAATTGACAAAGAAAAGTTAAAGTTTGCAACTGTTGAAATCAAGATCAAAATAAAAACAAAAGAAGATCAAGGCTCGTCAAAGTCATTTCATTTTTATATTATTATTTATAAGTTCACTTTGTTAATTTGATGATCCAAAAGGCTTATTACGCATAATCATTTCATATTACTTCGTTGTATAAGTCTTTACATTTATCAAGAGGTATTAGGGCTTTTAATTTTAATACAAAAGCTTCGTGATCTTTCAAATTATCTTTATGGAACATTTTGGGATGGGTTTTAATCATAATTGGATTAATCAAATTGGTTTTAAGCATTTAAAGTTGTTAAAATCATATTTTTTGGGTGATTAATCAAACTATATGGGGTCAAAGTTAAAGTTGCTAAAATCATATTTTTTGGGTGATTAATCAACCTATATGGGGTTAAAGTTAAAGTTGTTAAATATGAAGAAGAATCTTATATCATTGGTTGATCCATTTTTCAAACAATTTTTCATATTAGGATTTATTGGTCAACCAATACGCTCAATTTCCTATAGCTAGTGAATCTGATGCTATAAATATAACGTATTAGTCAACTTATGCATCAAATATAATCATTGTAATAGCGAGTTTTTAGCTCTAATAGCTATTGTTGATTCTACGTTTTGGGAGTTATAAACACACATTTCAAAGAAGTTTTCAATCATTAGTATCATTGTGTCATTTTCGACTTATCAAGTGATAAAGTAAGGTATTGTGAGTTGTAATATTTGGTTGGGGTAATATGTTACTGTATTTGGTGGTGATATAAGTGAGATTGAGGTTCATCTTCACCTTGAAAGAAGATTGCAAGAGGGCTCCTTTTTACTAAGAAAGATTATACAATGGTTCTTCTTTATCTTGAAAGACAATTTATAGTAAAATTTTGAAAAGAGTCTTGGAAGTGGATTCAACAAGGGTTATTTGCCAAAGCACACATTCCCTCCTCTCAATTCTCTATAAATTTTTGTTTGATTGTTTGATTAATTTATATTAAGTAATTTGCTTACACTTATTTATATTGATTGTTATTAATTGAATATATTGGTTAGAAAAAATGTTTAATTTTTTGAATACCCAATTCACCCTCCCTTGCTTTTGAGTGCCATTTGGAACTAATAAATATGATTGGACTCATATAGTAGAGATGTTTGGCCTCATCCTTTTTGACATCTCTATCATATAGAGTAACATTAATTATAGGCTCTATATTTAATTTGAGCATTGTTTGCTGCATGAATTTAATTATACAAAAAAATAATGGATGAAAAAGTTAGTAAAATTATCTTGATATTCCGAATATTTGAGTAGTTATGATGTATTTCTACATGCCAATATTGATTTACAGATATAATTAAATTTAATTAAGTCTAAGTCAAATTCAAACTTAAATTATAAAACATTGATAAATAAGGATTGAAATTAGATATTAGATTTTACTTAGACTTAATTAGTATTTACTTAGAATTAATTGCAACTATAAGTAAAATTAACTAAATTATCAAAAATCTTAAATCTTATTATAAAAAAGTTTAAACTGTGAAAGAGGCAGGGCTTCTTACTTGCCCTTCTCTCTACTATCTGTAGATTTCTATCAGTTTGTTCATATGAAAATCATTAAAGTCTAGATACTTGTGAGCCTACCATATTTCTTTTAAATATGATTCTACAATAAAAAATGGAAAATCATGTTTCATGACGAAATTCATTTATGTTTTATACTTTTAATAGATTTATGCATTATTCAAGATATCGATTAAAGTCATATTGACTTTAAAAAATTAAAAAAAAATCGCCAGCATGTTATTCCCTAGAAAACTAAAAGAATAGATATAGACTTTGAAGTTGGTGATAAGACATTTAATATGATAGCACTAAATTTTATGTTCGGTTGTCGTGACTCCCCTTTCCGTTGACTTACGTGCCTCCGTCGTTCCTCTCCCCACCATTTCTCCTATTCTGGAGTTCTACTTTTAGATCAATCAGCGTCCTCAGTCAGGTCAACCAGGTTACATTGTCCGTTGCCGACCGTTTTTAATGAAAGGGAATTTTTTTTTTGATGAAAAGGAAAATGACAAATTAACGAGTAATACAACTTTCAGATATATCCTCTAATTAAGGACCCGACTGCCCAACTGTCCAAGGTCAAAACTCCCTTTCATCTTAATTAACTACCAAATTGCCTGAAATTTAGGCTCGTCCTAGTTAGCCCATGCCTAAAACAAGACCAGGAAGGAACGGATCTGATCTGATGGCGACGGGACTTAAACTAATTGACTTGGGATTCCGTTCACATCTTTATAAGGAATTACTTCTTTTTTTAAGATACTTCTTTAATGCATTAATAAAAAGCCAATCGTTTGGTTGACATTGACATATTAAACTATCAGCTCACTTGGTCATATGGGCTGCACGTTGCCCAAATTATTGCCAAGTTGAAGAAGCCGGCACGAAACCCGTATCGTAAATCGCCAACTAAATTAGACAATTATAAGTTATGGTTCGGAATAAAAGACAAGATATTTGGAATTTTGTTTGGTAATGGAGAAAATTATAATTGTGAATTTTGTTCAAGATTTTTTTAAAAAATTAAATTTTAACTTAAATGCTTTTTAGTTTACATATTCAATTACCTTTGAAAAATTTTGGTAACTTATACGAATTACATTCAATTTAACCATTTGCATAAACATAAAAGGTCTTTTTGAAAAAAAAATGAATTATCAAAGAGAAAGGTCTCCAAGTAGAGTTAAATGTAGAACTAGGTACAATAACAAAGCTAAGTATGGTTTAAACCATTTTTACTATGAATGAGAAGAGAATAACTCTAATTTAAAAGTCTTAACTTTGTGATGCGAGATTATGAAAGTTGAGAAGAGCTATTATCTAGACTTTTATGTTAGAAGAAGGCTCTCCTAATACCAAGCTTTTCTTTGTTAATCAATGAATGAAAATTCCTTAATTGGTAGCTAATTACATACTACAACTGAGGTGAATATTAGGCACAAATACATGTTCCCTTATCGAATGTTCATGTCAAATGTAACTTTGTAGATAATGAAGTGTCCTTTGCATACACTTTGTTTTTGATGTGTCCAATTAATTATCCTAGGCCAATCATTTTAGAAATATTGGACCTTTTCAAAATTTATATTTCATTACAATCAAGTAATGTAAATAGCTTTCAGGGTTCAAATTAATAAAAAGATTTCAAGAAAGATAAGGTAAAGGTTTATAATGGGGTTATAATCAATGAAAAAATTAAGGCTCAAAATTGTTTACTCCTAATAAATAAAATATTGTAGGGTAATTTAAGAAAACAGACTAAATAAATGTTGAATCTGGCCTTTATCATTTCGATGCTTTTAATTCAACAAAATGTGGTCTCAATATGCATAATAAAAGCAAGTTCTGAAATTATCGAACTATGCATGATAACACACATGAAATAAAAAAAGAGCTTATTTTTATATGTAAACAATATGTTATTTTTATTCAAATTGACTATCTCAATGATTACTAAAAATGTGACTTAGAAATGCCAGTTTATTCTAGCTTTCACTAATTCAGTTTAATAATCAATTTCTCAATGATTACAAAAAATGTGACTTAGAAATGCCAGTTTATTCTAGCTTTCACTAATTCAGTTTAATAATCAATAATGAAATCAAGTATTTATGGACATTAATTCATAATATCAGTTAATAAGATTTAATAACAAAGATTATAATAAGATTAAGAAATTTACAATCCCCTTCTCCACACTTAAAATTGTACGATGTCCCTAATGTACACAATATAAGCACAAAATAAATAAAAAGTAAGAAAGTGTAGGGATTTGATACTTCCCTAAGTAATAAGAATTTCATTATTCTAATTTTCATGAGGTATCCATTTGATATGAGATACAATAATCCTTGTAAAATATAAATGAAAAGCAATAAAATAAAAAATAAAAATAACTAAAATGAATACGAAATATGGAAATAAAAATAACATTAAAGTCCTATGCTAGCACTAAAAATGGAAACAACATGAAATATAATTTAAAAGAAAACCTATCCTAATTCATAGGTTGCTCAATGTGCCCTACACATTTACCATCATCCTGGGTATATAATGAGTAACTTGCTTCCACCTGTTTCTCCGCATAGAGGTTTTGTAGCTTGTAAATAAGCCACATGTTATAAATTGATCATAAGGACATAATGTATTAAAGTAATAAATCCAACAAAATGCATTAATGTCCTTTTCAATGACAAAATGTTAATAACATTAGGAATGACAAAACTCCTTGAATCTTTAGTTGATTAAATCAATTTGTCTTTCAAGAGGTACTAAAGGTGATTACCAATGATTCATCAATAATTCCCTCCATTGGTTCCTCCTTTTGTTCTTCCTCAATCTCCTTTATGCATTTGTCAACTTTCTCTTCCTAGAGAAAGGCTTCTCCCTCTTATTCTTCTTCAATTATCTATTGCCACTTCTCTACTTCCTCTTTTTAAATAGCAGTTTCCTCCTCTTGTTCGTCCTTTACTTCCTCTATCATCAGTTCATCCTTCTATTTTAAAGCAGCAGTTACCTCCCTGGCTTCTTAGAATACCCCTTCATTTATGAAATCGACCTTCGTCTCTTCATCACTTTGAGGCATTTGTAAGCTCAAATAATATGTTGTATTATGCTTGATATATTTAGGTGAAGAAAATCTCTCTTCGAATTCACATTGGCTAATTGTACTTTTGACAAGTCATTCCATTATTCCATCTATAAATTGTTCTACTTGTTGTTGTTATTGTAAATATTCAATTGAAGCATAATCATTCCATCTATAAGTGTAAGGGTTGCTCCACTATGAATTATAAGTATTCTTATAGGGTGAACTTTGAGGCCATTTTTGCGTGCTCAATTGCTCCTATATATAGTTTAGTGCTCGACATTCACGATTGTAAATGTTGCAACACAACATAGATATTGGTTGAGCTTTCGAATACATATCACCAAACTTCTCTTTCTAATATGGTGACGTTGCCAAATGCGATGACATATCATAGCTCCCATAAGAATAATGTCCACTTCGTCTTTCTATTGTGAGTTATGACTATAAATATGAATCTTAATCCCTTACAATCAACCATAATACACACATTCAAAGTAGATAGGTCTAAAAGATAAATAAATGAGTAAATCAAGAAAAATAGAATAAAAGGAAATAAAATACAAAAAGTGAAAATATATAAATACAACAATTAATGGTTAGATTAATAAACGCTAGGCTTTCCTAATAATACAGTTCTTAACAACGATGCTAAAAACTTTATTGACTCGATTTGTTCAATTTTAAAAATACCCCAAATGCATGGCATAACTATAGCTAGCATAGGCAACTACGGGTCGATCCCTCGAAGACTACAAGAACTAGTAATTACTCTTTTTCTATTACTTAACCCATGAATTAGATTTTGGATTTTAAGTAAAATTTTAACTAAATAGTAAACTAAGATTGAAATAATTTTGAACACAAAATAAGGAAAATACTAAGAAAAATCAATATCAGATAATAATATCTAGGTAATAAATCCCCCTAAGAATTATTAAATATATAATAACCCTTTATTATGCAATTATATTATTGATTAATATTGGATAGTGGAAATTTCGATCTTATGTTAAAATCTTTCTTAACAATATTAACAAGAAGTTAAAACCCTAGGATTAATACATGACGCAGTAAGTTAGAAAAAGGTTTCTCCATTTTAACCACTAGATATTATTAATACATGATGATTAAAAGGTGGTATTGACAAAAGGTGAGTATTAGTTGTGAGGAAGAAGAAGTAGGAGAAGAGTGGAAGAAAGGTTGAAAGCTTCCTATTAGCATGGATCCAAGAATTGCAATATTTTAAAGAATAATGAGCTATGAGACCTATTACTCATCATGCAAGGTGACCTATTCTTTCAATTGTAAAAAGTAACTTTCCTTCTCTCGTAATAGTAACTTGAATTTTTGGCGAAGCTCAAGGATAGCTACAGGTAATCTTCTATTTAGGGAAAGCTTCATGGAAGCCTCCAATTGAGGCTTATCTCATCAAAAGGAGCTGTAGAATCAATTTCCAACATTGCAAGAATTGATGGATGTCAACCTCTTGAGAGAACAAAGAAACCAAAAATCTACTGACTCAAATGGAACAACCAAATCCTAGAAAAATGTGGTTTTAGTTGAATCTGCTAATGATAAACCAAGACATTTTCTGGCCACATTAGTTAATGACATTTTATTCGCACCTCTAGAACTGCTTCGAAAAGGTGTAAAACACTCAAGAAATACAATATTTGGCTTTTTTCTAAGTAAGAGACCTGCATTTCCTCTAATGCAAAATTAGGCTTATAGGATGGAGAAACAAAGGACTTACCAGAATACTGCTTACTAAAGAAGATACTTTTTTGTTCAAATTTATTGATGAAAATAGTATGAGTAAGATAATAGAATACGGTCTGTGGAATATAGGAACCATGTTTATTGAAAAATGGGCTCTAGGTTTGGAGTTTGATAGAACAAGTTTAGAAACTATTCCTTTGTGGATTAATTTTTTTAACATACCTCTAGAATACTAAACTCCAGATGGATTGAGTTTTCTTTCTAGTTTTGTTAGTAAAACTCTAGCATTTGATTCAGCCACTACTAACTTGAGAAAATATTCTTTACAATAACTTAAGTGGAGATTAATCCCAAGAATGGACTGCCTGAAACACTATTTGTCATGAAGTTAAATATTGCCAATGAAATGGCTGGAGCTAAAATCCAACTATCTTACAATTGGAAGCCTCAGTTAGGAAAACAAGTATGGAAACCTATAGGGAAATTATTCACTTTGAGTTAATGGGGATCGAATAAGAATCATCACTTAAGACTAATGAGGAAAACATCAATAATATTATACCTGAAAAACAGATAAACCTAATAGAAGTCCCTTAGGGCTTTCTAATTTGCTAGAGCTTGTGGAGCTAATTAATCCCCCCATCACTCTTATTCTAGGATTTTCTATTGAAACTCTAATAACTAGCATCTCACAAAGAAATCAAATCTATTCTCTTTAGCCTCAATCTTAGAAAGGCTCTAGGTATTTTAGTTATAATGCCCATTTCTTTCAAAGTACTTGGCATATTATTAGTAAGCTACTTATGGAAAATGTTTTGGAATTCATGAATTCCAGAAAATTGTTGAGAGAAATCAATGCAACTTATATGTTTGATTCTTAAAATGATCAATACCAACTACCTCAATAAGTTTCGACCCATTCCTTACTATAATATTATTTATAAGGTGATCTTTAAATTCCTAACTAGCATAATAAATAAGTCGTTGAACAAGCTTATACATTTTTTTCAAGAAGCTTTCATTCTTGACATTGTTTGGAAAGGTTCTTTGATTCTTAAAGTATCTTTTATCATATGGTTAGCAACTAGAAGAAGACTGTAAACTAAAGATATAATTAAAGGGAAGCCCATTGATTAGCTTTGTACATTATGCTGGCTAGAAGCTAAAACACTTGATCATCTTTACTTCCATTGTAACTATATAGCCCTAATTTGGGCCATATTGCAACACATAATGAATCTCTTTTTCCCAATTACTTATTGGGATAACCCATTGGTATGGGTTGAAAATCAATACCAAAAATTAGGGAAAAGCCAAAACTATCTAAGCCTTAGCCTAAACTGCTTAGTGTATGTAATATAGATAGAAAGGAAATAGTGATTGTTCAACAATTGTAAAATTCAAAATCATGCCTTAGCTGACAATACTGCCAGATTAGAGAAATCATTGTTGTTTACCAAGTTGCTAAAAATATGAGCGACTCTCTTAAAAAAAGTTGGAATCTTTAATATCTTAACTTCTAACACTACAAGAAAAGTAGGGATTAGCGACAGAAAATAAAGTTTAGTAAATTAGTGACAGAAACCCTATTTTTGTCATTAAAATCGACGTGAAAAAAATTCGTTTAGCGACAGTTCTAATTTCTGTCACTAAAAATGGAGAGAAACCGTCCCGACAAAATTAACGACGGACTTTAGGGATGGTAAAAGTTTCCATAGGTAATTACACTGAAATTTGCGACGAAAAATATATTTTCGTCACTAAATTCGACATGAAAAAAATTGTTTAGTGACGGTTCTAATTTTCGCCGCTAAAAATGCAGGGAAATTGTCCTGGCAAAATTAGCGATGAACTTTAGGAACGACAAAAGTTTCCGTTGGTAATTACACTAAAATTATTATGGACGAAAGTATACCAACGGAACCATTACCGTCGGTATAATGAAGTCGAAATTAAAAGCAATATAATAAATTTTAAATTTTCCGACAGAAATTAGTGACGGAAAATTCCATCGGTAAATCACGTTTAAAACACCTCCCCTTCATCTTTTTTGTTTCTTCTTCAGCACTCTTCGGTCTTCCTCCTCCTCCGGTGACTTCCTCTCTCGTCTGGTGACTTCCTTTAGAACTAAAGTTTGTTTTTTTCTTGCTTTTTTTTCTCCGGTTTCTTTATTACTCTTTCTTGGTGATTTTTGATTGTCATATATAGTATTGATTTATGTGTTGAATTCTTTTTGTTGTTTAAGAAGAAACAATGATTGTTGAGGAAAGCCCATAAGATCCAATAAAGGGAAGCTGTCTGAATACTCTACTGAATCCTGGTTAGTTCGCGTCTTCAATCTTTCTTTCAGCTCTCCTCATCTCTGTGTTAGTTTATATGCATTTATTTGATGTGAAATTCTGCTTCTTATATATTTCTTGTGAGTCTATTAAGGCTATAAAAGATATTTCTTAATGCAATATTTCAACGAGCCATTTTGCCTTATTTGTTTTGAGGTAAATGTAAAATTGTTAGGTACTTTTTGTTTGACGGCTTTAGTTTCAATTACATTTCAAGGGAATTGGAGCTATAGAAGCGTTAAGCAAACAGTAAATAGACTAGAGGAGGCTGCAGTCTCTTGTAGAGGCTCAAAGAGAGAGATGTTGTTGAAAAGATGGTTGGTTGTGTTCAAAGAGGTTGTGAAATTTGTGACTAGTTCTGCTAAAGATAAAAGAAAGAGTCTTGAAGAACATCTCGTCAACAATAATAGGGATTTTTTTAAAAAATTAATTTTATTTATCGGTAGAATTTTATTTTTCGTCGGTAAAATGATCGATATTTACCAACCAAATCTGTAGGCAAATTTATTGACGGAATATTTAGATCCGTCGGTAAATTTACCGACGTCGTTGACTGTCGGTAATTTCCGTTGCTATTTTATATTACCGACGGAATGCAAACATTTTCCGTCGGTAATTTTCGTCACTAAATATCCTATTTCTTGTAGTATAATTTCTAGTAGTCCTTATGGATAATAGTTGTAAAGATTGATGTAATCTCACTAAAGTAGTTTGGCACAAGCTTCTAATGTCTCCTTTTGATGCCTTTTATGGCTTATTAATGAATTCTTTTTAATTTTCAAAAGAAAATCATGTAGCCAGGAGATGAGGCAAGGTTGACAGTAGGTTTTTTCGAAGTAATCTTAGCATTCCTCTCATGAATCTAACTTAAAATTGCGAAAAAAAAGATGATGTAATTATTTTTTACTTTGTGATGTAAATTGTAATATTTTAAATATTTTATGATATTCTTAGTTTTATATCTACATAAGAATTAAATTATCTTTTTCTATATTAATTAATATTATTGTTTAGATGAGAAATGAGTGAAAAGTAATATTAATAGAAATAAAAAGACAGTTATATTAAATTATATTATTATGATTTTTTGAGATAAGATTGATGTAAATGTGGGAATTATAAAGTACAATATATTGAGAAATTAATTTATAATTTTATATAATTTAGAAGCTATTTTATTATTTTAAAATTACTTGAAACAATACTTGATTTTGACTAATACTAATATTACATTGCTCCAAAACCAAATTTAGTAACCTGTATTATAGTATTCGTAACATTGGTTATATGATACCTTAATAATTATTTTAAAAAAATATGATAATCATCGTCAAGCGGCCATTAAGTTCAAGTACCATCACGACCTTATTTTCATTCTCATTTCTTCTTCCTAAGAAAAGAAACTTACATCTCTTCTTCGTTGAGTGCGTGCCTATATAAGTGCCTACCCACCTCTGTTCATATCTACCGCCCTGCTATTAAATCCAAGTTGAAAGAATCATATAACATGGCTACTCAGTTCCACAATAACGTGAACAAAAGTTCGTTCAATCCCAGCGACACAGCCGGGAAGATCATATCTTGCAGTGGTAAGAAGCTAATTTTGCAATTTAAGGTGAAGGTAGATCCTTTGATCTGTTTTACTGACAAATTTGCTTGTCATTGCTGTTCCTGGATAAGCTGCTGTTGTGCGCGGTCCCAAACAACAGTTTCTCATCGAAAAAATTCGGGTTGATCCACCTAAGACGATGGAGGTTAGGATCAAGATCCTTTATACTTCAATCTGTCATACGGACCTCACTGCTTGGCAAGGAGAGGTAAATAATTTTATTGTATGAACTTTATGCACATGCATATCCATAAACACCCATGGCAGTTCAAAGTAACAAGAAAGTTAACACCATGTCATCGTGCTAATGTTTGAAGAACGAAGCTCAGAGAGCATATCCAAGAATTCTAGGCCATGAAGCTGTGGGGTAAGCCATTTCAGCCATAAATTTGAGTGTCTTCAATATTTAATTTTGGTGCATTTCGCTTCGTCAAGAGTTTGATTTCTTATTTACTTTTCCACTGATGCAGAGTTGTAGAGAGTGTTGGTGAAGGGGTGACCGATTTGAAGGAAGGTGACCATGTGATTCCAATCTTCAATGGAGAATGTGGGCAGTGCGTATATTGCAACAAGAGGACAACCAATCTGTGCGAGAAGTATCGTGTCAACCCATTCAAGAAGGCGATGACAAATGATGGCAAGTGCAGATTTTGGACGAAAGATGGGGAGCCCATTTTCCATTTTCTCAACACATCTACTTTCACGGAGTATTCGGTGCTGGACTCTGCTTGTGTCGTGAAGATAGATTCTAACATTCCTCTCAAGAAGATGAGTTTGTTAAGCTGTGGTGTTTCTACTGGTATGAGGTCATAAAAATAATATTTTGAAATTGTTATATTTAAGTCAATTTACAGTGCTAGGAATCTGGTCTTTATTCACATGGGACCAAATATCTTCTACATGACATTAGACTGAAGGAATGACAAAGTTGTCGAAATAGAAGAACTGTTCCCTGTTAATTGCAATAAGGAAATGAAATTTACATTTTGAAGGCTACTTTAGTCAACCGGATTCGTTGATTAGATGCTTTGATATTGATGAAGGTGTGGGGGCTGCATGGAACATCGCTGACGTCCAAGCTGGATCGAGTGTGGCTATTTTCGGTTTGGGCGCCTTGGGTCTCGCTGTAAGCCTCACAATCTTTAGATTTTATGTTAGAAAAAAACAAAAACGAAAGCTTGTCCAATAATGCATTTAAAATATCAACTTTACTTATTTTTGGAAAGTATGCTCAGGAATTCGACCCTCAAATTCTCTAGCCAAGTATTCTGATCCTAATTTGTACCAAAAAATCTAAGTCATCCATTTAAATAGACCGATCAGGTCCTAGGAATTCGAGGTCAAACAAAATGTCAATTAGATCATAAGTTTTCTCCATCAAATATGTTGCATCCTATTGTATCAAAGAGTTTTAACCATCTTATAAGCTACTTAGTGGACCTAATAACACTCCAAAATAGTTGGATTAACGGCTATATATGTAATATTGTTTAAGGTGGCGGAGGGTGCACGAGCAAGAGGAGCGTCCAAAATCGTTGGCGTTGATATCAACCCTGACAAGTTCATCAAAGGTAAACGGACGTGATATATTTTGCATCCCCAGAAATCAATATCTATATGCACACATAGATCTATTATAGTCAAGACTGTTCATTCACCAGTTCCATATAGATGTAGATAAATTTGTGATGGATGCAGGGAAGGCAATGGGAATTTCTGAATTTCTGAATCCGAATGATGGTGGAAAGCCTCTTCATGAGGTTAGTTAATTAGAACTACTTACTTCACATGCGTATACGCAATGGAACTTTTGTCTGACTCTGTGATAAAATATGGGTTGGTAGAGAATCAGGGAAATGACAGGTGGAGGTGTTGACTACAGCTTTGAGTGCGTTGGGAATTTAGATATTCTTAGAGAGGCTTTCTTGTCCACTCACGATGTAAGTTGATTCCCATTCTCTTTTTTAAGTAATAAAAAAAATCTATTGTCGATGACTATATGAAGTTATTTCTAGAATGAGATTTTTGATGGTGTGATTGATAGGGTTGGGGAAAGACGGTGCTGATAGGGATATATCCGACTCCAAACCTACTGCCAATACATCCGATGGAGTTGTTCGATGGGAGAAGCATTATTGGGACAGTGTTTGGTGGATACAAAGGGAAGACCCAACTGCCTGATCTTGTCCAAGATTGCCTGCGAGGGGTCAGTAGCTCCTAGCTAGCTTACCATGAATATGTGTCACATCTTTCATTTTCATTATAACCAAACCATCATATATTAATCGCAGGTGGTGAATTTGGATGGGTTCATAACGCATGAACTACCTTTTGAGAAAATTAACCAAGCGTTCGAGCTTCTGATTGATGGAAAGGCTTTGAGATGTGTTCTGAGGCTTCCATAACCTTTGGATTTTGACATTTGGCTTCTGTTATGACTTTCTAATCAATGGAAGCAAATTGTCTAATAAATAGTTTGTTTGTCAAGTGGACGGCATTGCATAGAAAGCTAATAGGCAATCCGCTCTTTGGTTAAACAAAGATACTGATTGTCCCCTTGTCGCCAACCCTTGGCTATTGTTTTCAGTCTCGTCGACCTATTCAATATTAGATGTGAATGTTTCCAATGCTAACGTCTCAAACACGGCACTTTAGTTGGAAACACTTAAGATACTTCAGACATCGTAGATCTTTTCTCGAGATTCTCTTACGTTGGTTGAATTAATCAAATGACTTGGTAAACCATAGAATGCATAACCAACAACCCCCTTCAAATCCTCTGTGTGCCAGCAACCTTGGCTCTATTTTTTACCGCTCAATCTTAACCATCCATTTATATAGCTAAGGTTGCAATCCTTTCTCAAATCTTCTGTACCAGTAATTCTGATCTTACTTTGTGCCGCTCAATTCTAGCCATCCGTCCATTTTATGGTTTACCACATTCCCCAACAACTACCATTACAAAAGCAAGGAATGTTTCAAACGGTAATTATTTCAAAAGGAACCATGGATTATTCGATATAAGTTAGTTGGAGGAACTCCCAACTCCCGCCAAACCTTCACCAATTGCTGCTCATCACTAAGCAGTAAGCAGGGCTTCCTTCTCTACATATTTTGTTACTTGACACATTCCAGTTCTGTAATAATAAGAAAGCATATACAGCGGACTAGAGATGGCTCCATTTGTAGAGCAACAATAGTCCTAGTTTAACATAAAGCTTCCATTTGTAGAGCATTGATTTGTATACTAACTTATCATAAAAATTCTCAACTTTTGAAACTCAATAAGCATATTGAAAATTTAATTTAGTTTATAAGAATCTGATGTTTGTAGATGCATTAAGAGTAATAAGGCATAAGAAAAACAAATGCTTACTATTAACAAAACCTAAATATGTAGATAAACAACTTAGCACATATGGACAATGAAACCCAAACAAACCTAATCCAGCTCATTTTAGTTTATCCTAAGCATCAGTCGTTTGTTGTAACCCCATGTGAAGTACAAAATTGATAATGGGAAGAATGCTAACTTCTAGTTTGACAATTGGCACCCTATGGGCCCTTTATACACCATGAAAAAAATTCCAAACGGCCTATTAATTATTCATATCAATACCAATTTCAAATTCATCATCTTGAATGGTTCCTGGTCATGTCCTTTCCATTTTACTGGAGGTGTTCAAAATGTCATTTGCAACCGGCCTCATTAGTCTCCTAATAGAAGTTCTACCGCTGCGTATAGTTGCTGCTTTCGGTAGCTGGAGGCGGAACGGAACAAAAATTTAGAGACGAAACGGAACAAAAAATGGAGACAGTGAGATGTTTAGTTATGGTGGACAAAACAGAAAAAACTGTCTCCGTCTCGAGGACAGAATATGTTTGGTGGCAGTGGACAGAACGAAAATTTTGTGGTAATGACAAAAATGCCCCTAGTCCTTAATATGATTAGAAATATGTAATTCATTGATAAATTTATTACGAATGATTTGTATAAGTT
>JANVCL010000214.1:24168866-24194205 GCA_026546855.1 Erythroxylum incrassatum | reverse complement strand
TTAATTAAATATAATATTAAATTATGTTATTTATAATTCTTATCAATAATTAATATATTAAATAATTAAATAATATTATTTAGTTATAATTAAATTAGATTATAGAAAGAACACAAAAAAACCTTTTTTGTGGTTTTGGTTAATTTTAAAAACTCAAATAAAAAAGAAACCAAAATTTTAAATAAACATAACATTTCACTAAATTTAAAAATAAAAACAAAAAACAATATATTAAAACAAAAAGGACATAAATCATTAAAAACATGTGAATGTCTTTCTTTACCACAACATGAACGCTACTTATATTGATGGGAGACAGGAACAAGCGTCCCTGTCCTCCCTTTTTGGGAGGTACAAAAAAACGTGTCTCTGTTATCCGGGGACGGTAGGCAAAAAAATGGAGACAACAACCAAACATTACTGAAGACAGGTTTTTTATGTCTCGTCCTCTGTCCCCACTAACAGGACCAGGAACCAAACGTTACGTAATGACTACATACACTTTAGCCTGGGGACAAGTCTCTTCAATTCACTATAGAGTGTGTTGTTTAGTATTTTCTAATGTGATAATCATGTATTTAGGACTTAGATTTATGTTTTTATGTGTTCGATTTGATAGTTGTTGATTAGGGCAAGAATATTATCTTAGACTTGAATGATTTAGGAGATGTTTTACGTGTTTGATGATGAGTGGAGATAGAAAAATTGAAGAAAAGATGAAGGATCTGGACAACAAGATCTAACACGATTGTGCATGAAGTATGATTATGCAAGAGAGTAACATGAGCTTTGGTGAAGCCCCTATCATGATTGTGTAACGCACGCACAATTGTGAGAGAGGTGGTGCAAGAAGCCATGCATGATTGTGCACAACTACCAAAATTCTAGATCATGAGATTTAAAAAAAAAATATTTTGAAGCAATTTTTGGAACAGAAACAAATGTGGAAATCCTAGAAAACTCAAAAATATAAAGTAAAGGAAAAAATTCAAATAGGCAGGAAAGACTAGGATTAAGCCAAACCAGTGAAGAAGCTGATGGAGCGAGAAGAATAGGAAGGTGAATCTGGCTAATGGGGAACAAGCACCAAGGAAAAGGTGATTCATATTTACACAAATGAGAAGAAAAAACAAACTAGGCAGGTGTAGAAAGTAGGAATGGAGAATACAAGAAAATGAGTAGGAATGAAGGAGGGTGCCATAGGTTGGAGCACCTGTTCCAACCTTGTTCCTTTTAATTTGGTCAACACATTTTCACATAAATATGTAGATAAGATTTGATAAAACAAGGTTGGAACTGGTTCACTGGAGCAGATGATCTGATCTTAGGTGCCATTGGAAGCTAATCTAGCTCTACGTAGCTGGAATGGAGGTAAAGCTTGAGGTGTTATAAGTATTTGTTATACTCGTGTATGTTATTAATTTGTTGTTGCAATAATATTAATTATATTTGTTAAATAATATTAAGTTAATATAAAGTATATATTAATTAATTAAGAATAATGACTCCATTTTAATTTTTATAAATAAATATATACATAAAAATTTGGTGTAGAGTAGTTAGAGTAATACTAAATTTGGTGTAAAAAGATTATTGGAATATTCCTTTTTACACCAAATTTAGTTTCTTATCAACTTAATCTTTTCTTTCACCTTTTAATTTATTTTCAATTTAGTTTTATTTTATTGTCAATCTGAACAAATAATTACACTTTTTAATTATTTAGTATGAAAATCCATTAATATTCTAGGGCTTCTTCCATAGATCAATACTCACTATTGTATTACCTTAAATCGTAAATAACATTTTATGGTTAAATTTTTAGTAGAATAAAAAAGCTCACGGTGAATAAACAAGAAGCTTGATAACTAAAGACTTTGCCTGAGTGACTCATGTATAAACATGAATGGTAATATTTTATGGTAAAAAAGAAAAAAACTTTTAAGAGTAGAATAAAAAAGCTTAACAAGCTTGGTAACTAAAAGACTTGGCCTTAGTATAAACCGTATCTAACAACTATAATAGTTGTTATTAACTGAAACCAATAAAGTCTAATTAACTAACAATGATCCTCTTATCTCCCCAAATTTTCTGTAATGTTTGATGTTCTTTAAGGTGACGTTCTGAAGAATTGTAAAGTGAAAAGCAATAGTATATCACCCAACACTGTCACGACCGTTCATCTGTCATGTATCAGAAATTGCCCACTAGTTCCATCTGACATTAGCGAGTAATAAACATAAACCTTCCGATAGCCTCAAGGTTCAATTAGACTCTCTATGTGTTGCTAGAATAACAAAAAGATGATTTGTCATTTAGGAAAAGATCCCAGAAGAGAGCAAATGATCATAAAAGCACAACAGGAGTAATGATACGGGAAAACATCTTTACATTGGGTGTGCGTATCTAAATATTTATAATCGGGCACTAAAACTCAGCTGTGAATGCCAAGATTGCTTCAATCCACAGTTAGACAAGGACCCCGTGGCCGAACAGGAGTCTTTGATGGGCTTACCCTGAACACAGCAAATGCAATGGTCAAGCAAAGTAACATTTGGAAACAAACAACTGAACCTATCCAGGTAACGTAAAATTATCTGACCTTATCGGCAAAGTACCCAGGAAAACACCGCTACAGTTGAGTGCCGCAATTGCACTTTCAGCCTGCATTGGAAATAAATCCATCAACTCACAAACAGCAGCAAAACTTCTCCGGTCAACCAGAGAAACAAGACATTTTTATGCATTAAACCCAAATGTTCTGAGTTTACCATACTCACTTTCTACCAGATATCACAGGTTCCAGTAAAATCTTATTTCATTTAGACCTCTTAATGATTGTATATAAGTTATTTCATATTGAAGGATCTCGCAGATAAATAGATAGGTAGATAATCCATGTGCATAGTAGGGCCTCTCAGGATAGACCAATATAAAGAAAGAGCCATAACCATAGAGGATTGTGCTATGCAAGCACAAGGACTTGGGCTTCCAGAAATATGTGAGTTCACCGCAAGGGATGGCAGATTTTTACTTGTGAACCTGGTTTCCCAGGTCTTAACCTTGTACATAATCATGTAGGAGATGGCATGTGCTGCATCTAACATGCAATAAAGAAGTCTTTAGTTCACAGAAGGATTCCACAGGGTGTAGATTCAATTAGGTTAATCCTTTTCGATAAAAAAGTGGGGCTGGAAAAACATGTTAAATCTCAAACCCTTTCAGATACAGATACTTAACATATTAAAGCTCAAACTAAAGGAATTTACACATGCAATGATTCCCCTGTTCACGTACAAGTATACGTGATAGCAGATAACAGCATCTAAATCCGTTACCATGATATCCAACTCTAACCAAACATTACTAAAACCCTTCAAGCTAATACAAGCATTTAACATCAGCTTTCATAGCTTAGAAGTGATGTAGATAATTAACACAACCGATAGGTGTCAAATTTTTATTTCATAATGAAAGGCCTACATGCCCTTCAAATCCATTAAACACGACTAAAGGGAAACTTGCTCAAAGATGAAATCAACAGTTGCTTAGCCCCCGAATACTTTGAACAAAAGGTTCTACAACCTGACAGAAAATAGAATAATAGCTGCAAACTTCCAATTGCCCCATGGAAAAAGTTAAACTAATCATTTTAGAGGATTTTAAGAGAAGCTAATTCAACTATCTGAACTGAATTTCACCATACACTAGAAAAAGTAATTCCCAAAGAGGTGATGCATCGCAGGAAACAGTCCACTTCCATTCTCACAAACTCAACTCAGTCACTCTTCAAATAGGGAAACAGTGACTCAACTATCATCCATCCTATCCAATACAAAGTCAAGTGATATCATTTAGTAGTGAAAATTTGTAATGGGACATCAACAAGCCTGGTAAAGAAAAGGAAATGCACGAAATTGACATAATAATAGCATTAAGGCCATAAATCAGTTATCACATAAAACAAAAAGTTCTTCAAATATATGGGTAGAGCATACGATGAGAAAATTCATTCTTAAAGGAAACAGATATTCTTAAAGTCAGTAGCGTAGCATAAACTAGAAGAAGAAGAAGCCTTGTGGATAGATTTGCGAGAGAGTTTGAGGAATCACATACTGCATAGTAGCATCTAATCGTCAGAGGAAGCCTGAAATTTCATTACACATGGATTTCATCTAATTTTCTGAGATTTATTACATATCAAACTCTGGATAGGGAATTACTTTTATTCTGTTTTAAGGTTTAAGGCTCCCAGCCACTCTTACATTTCTTATTCAGCTTTTATAGCAATCTAATTTCTCAATCAACTGCAGAGTCTGTTTTTTCTACTTCATGCTACATTCAGGTAGAGTTGCAATCTGCAGTTAGTTATTAATGAGCTCACTCAGCAGTACTCACGGTTAAAATCACAGAAGATGAGCACTGTATTTTAATACCTTAAAACAATTAACAGAAAAGTAGATACTTATACGGCAAGTTATTTATAAATTTAACTGCAGTTAAAAGAAAGATGCATCAATCTATGTAAAAGAGTATGTTATAATGTTGTCTGAAAGGAATTTCTCAAAAATGAAGCTGCAATAGGCTCCCAACAGCTTTTAATTGTTTTCATAAACATTTTCGATGTAAAATCCATTTTAGAGGTTATTATGAAATTCAACTCTCTGGATCATAAAAGCATTCATCTGAAGTTAGCATTTAGAGCTTCTTAATCCATATTATCACAAGAACTCTACCACCAATTTCACTAACAAATTAGAGTCATACCTTTGTCAAGACATTTAATGACCTCAAGTCCTCACCCAGGTCCCCTTACCAATTATTCAAAAACACCCTACTAACCAATCAAATCCCTAGCAGGGTATTGTTTTATATATGATGTTCAGAAGAAAAAGATTTGCAACAATGACAACAACAGGAAAGCAGAATTCACCATAACAAACTCCACAAAAGCAATACGAGTAGGATGATGATAATCTCCTAGCAGCCTCAGACGATAAACCTGCATTAGACAATCCCCTCTTTACCAAAAGTCATTTGTAACCTTGCAGAATTCATATTAGATAACTTTCTGAGTCGACAAACAGGTATAATCACGGACCTCTCCACAGAATGATTCAAAAAAGATCCTAATTTCTGCTTGAGTAACCTATGGTCAAAAAAAACAAAATAATAAATCAACAATTCATCGTGAATTTTGATCACTTTAATGATGACATTTTTATAGAAACTAATGGAACTACCTTCTTATCAATATTTGTACAGTAGATAGTTCTTGAGCACATTTCACGTTCATCATCGTTCTGAAAACCAAAAGGAAAGTGATATGTGGATTTCTTAGAGCACATATCATTTGAAGCTAGAATGGCTTACCCTAGGCAAAAAAGTTGGGTTAACTGGTGCAATAGCTGTTTTGGAAGGCAGCACCTTCACGGGGTAAAACCCAAGCATTGTCCCAGACAGATTTAATGCAGCCCTTACACCTTCTGTATCACCAAATTGCCAGAAAGCGAACGAGGAAACAACATTAAATGCAAAAGCACTCACACATTGTAGACTTCAAATAACCATCGTGTAGAAAAACTATGACAAACACGCAACACACACCTTGTGGTTTCAAATAACAATCAGGATGAAACTCTTCCATTCACACACCACAATCCTTGATAAACAGTTGTCGAATAACAAAAGCAGATAGTTAACATACCTTCATCAGTGAACTCAATAAAGGCAAATCGAAGTACAGAATTGGGATCACCGCAGATGCGACAGTCAACAACCTTTCCATAAGGATATATCTCAGAGATACAAATTTGAGAAAGCTACTGAAATATGAATCTAGGACAATATTACCTGTCCACAACCAACAAATAAGGCTGCCAGCTGCTCTTCAGTGACCTTATTCAAAGGGAGCCAACATCTTAATATACCTGGATAATATAGACAAAAAATGTTTAAATATAAACATCAAGTTTAACACATACCTGTAGATCAATGTCGGAAACATAAACAGTCCTGCGAATTATCTCCTCTCTTTGAGCCATACTTGTTCTTGTGTTCAATCTCCGTTTTTCTTGACCAAAGCTTTTCCTCTGAATGGAAGAAGAGCAACCATCAATTTATACAAGAAATCATCTGCCTAACGCCTTTTCAAGTGGTCAAAATTTCAAGCTTCAAACTTTTCATGAAGAACTATGAAGACTAGGATTATGCACTTTGATCAAAGAAACAACTTGATCATAGTTCAAGCAGGTTGATCAAGTTCCAAGACATCCTTATGTTTAAAAGCCAACTGCTTTGTATTGTGATAAAATCCGGACAAAAAGAAGTAGCAAACTTTAAGCATAAAGAGGAAGACAAAGCGTATATAATATACCCTCCTAACAGCGCTCCCGTTAATCTGACCATCCCCAATTCCATTGCTATGAAAACCCACTAGTCCAAGGTTGTTGAGATCCTTGATATTGTTCGCATAAAAAGAGGCATTGAGTCCATGAAGACCGTTAAGACCATTGAGTCCGTTGGTATTGTGGTTACTAGGAAGCGAATGAGGCACAAACTCCTCAGCCATAGGGTTCAGTTTGGAGAAAAATTCCTGCAACTCTCTGATATCCCTCTTATAGCTATCCCCAACATCCTCGCCGCTCTGGAAATCACCATCCCCACAGATGGATCGCCTTTGATGATGATGGATTACAGGCAGATTCTGGACGCCACCGTTGGTGGGAGACTGGACCTGAGCCTTCATGTAGAGAGGCTGAATCTGGACAGAGTTGTTGATGCGAGGCCGTATGTGATTGGAAAGATGGTGATCCTGATAGTTGGATGATACTGATGACACACTCGAATTTTGAGTCGACGATGAGCTCGAACCCACGCCACTACTCATCCCCGAATCTCCATCAACAGCATTTCCCACGAGCCCCATGATTTTCCTTTCCAAATCCTCGGTATCAGCTACCACTTTAACTTAATAAACTGGAAAACAACAGGAAACAAAAACAAAAAAGTAGATATTTTACCAGCACGGTGAAAACAAAACAAATGGAAAGGTGCCACCTTTATTGTCTGTCTATCTTTGCAAATTAAGTTAAGAAGAAAAATGATGAGGAGAAAAACTAAAAGTCATTTCTTGGGAATATGATTATAAACTTAACCCAAATGAAGCGGTAGATAAACAAACAAATTGGAAGAAAAAGCAACACCGTTTTCTTGGATATCCATTTCACAAGCTTCCTAAAAGTCTTTCTTTTGTCTCAGTCAGCTAATCATAATTTACCTGTATCCCTCACCACAGCAACTGTATATTTATTTAACTTTTGTTGAAAGGAATCGTAGGTGAGGCTGATCTTTTTTCAGCTGACTGTCTGTGGAATACGCCTACGCCAACGCCAACGCGAGGTTATTATGGTAAAATTGAGACTTCTGAACTGTGAAAATAAAACGACGATTCCTCTATGTCGATTGGGATTGGCGCTTTTTCCAATTATTTATTTTCGAGTCTTTTTTCTTTTTGTTTTATTGCCGACCCACAAGATTTCAGGAAAGAAAATTTAATCTAATTAATGGAATAAATAAGCTTCAACATTTTGGAGTTGCTTGTTAGGAAAATTTTTAAAAACCTGGTTGATTTGGATGATCTCACTTTTATCATCTTCTGAAATTTGAGCCTCTGACTGATCTTGTGAGAGAGACCACCTAAGGTTTTAGTTGTTTGCTTGCTTACTTACTTAAGAAGGTTCAACGTTAAAGTTCTTCAACATCGCAAGACTTTTCATCTTTTTAATTATCAAGAGTACCAGCAAGTAGCAATGATATGGCTACTTCAGGTAGGAATATCAATCATGTATCCATCAGGTTTATTAAGAATATACCACCTTCCTTCATAACAATTAAGGCCTCATTTATAAATTCTGATCATTTAGATATTAAAAAGTACTTTACCTATATAGTTATTCCTGAGAATCCCTGCTTGGAGACTATAACGATAACTCTGATGCCAAGCTAAAGTTAAGTAAGTTAAGACTCAAGTTTTGAGAAGATTAGGGAGAAATTCCATATCTTTGCGCAGATTAAGCCAAGATATCATGAAGATGAACAACAAGTTTGTTTTTCTAAGATCCTGTTTGGTTGGATGTTAATTAATGAAATAGAACGGAATGGAATGGAACGGAACGGAACGGAATATAATATAGTGAAAAGTTATTTGAAAGGGATGTAACGGTTCATAGTGTAATGCAGTGAAATGTTGTTTAGAAAATGAATGGAATAAAAAGGAATGTATAATAAATGACTATTATACCCCTTAGATTAAATGACTATTATAAACGATGGCGATTCTTCTTCTCCTTCCTAGCCTTTGCGAAATTTTCTTCTTCTTTCTTTTCATTTTAATCAACTTCTCTAACTCATCTCAACCACATTTTCGAATTACATGCAACTCAACACATTCCAAAACAAATCAAAAACAAGAAATTAACATTAAATCACTACAAGAAATACATGCAGAAATTAGAATTTGCATGTATAAGAATTTGATTTTTGATGTTTAAGTTTAAACCTTGGGTTTTTTATTTGATTTGTGTTGTTGAGTTGAAATTAAACTAGAAGAATTAATTTAAGTGTGTTATGTGTTAATTGAAGAAGATAGAAGTAAGAAAAATCTGGAAAAAAAATTACAGTAGAAAAAGGAAGTATATGTGAAGTTTCTAATTTTTTATGTTTGAAGTGTAAATTTGAATTTGACGAAATAATGGAAGAAAGAAGGAGAGAAGAAGAAGAGATGGTCGGTGAAGAAGAAGAGATGTTCGCGACTTTTATCAGGAGCAAAACGACATCGTTTTGCTTCTAAAGATTTGCAACTTTATTAGCAAAATGACGTCGTTTTGCTTACTTAATATGTTCTGCTTCAGAAGCAAAACGACATCATTTGGTTTATAATTATTCACGCTTTCCTTCTTTCTCCTCCAAAAACGCGATCGTGCATGAGCACGACCGTGATTCTTCTTCCTCTTCTGACACTCTGCAACTTCTTCTTCTTCTTTTCTTTCTTTTAAACCAACTTCTCTAACTCATATTAACACTATTTTCGACTTCCACTAAACTCAAACCATTCAAAAACAAATCCAAAATCCATTACTTCTCATCGACACCAAAGTCAGAAAAATCATTCTCTCGTCTTCTTCATTTCTGCATTTTCTCCACTGTTGCATTTTTTCTTTCATTTTTCTGCATATTCATTTTCTGCATTCTGCTCGCTTTCTTCCTCTAACTTTCATTTTCGACTCTTATTTCAGCTCAACACATTATTAAACAAATTCAAAACCATAATTAACACCAAATATCCAAAAACATCTCATATTCACTCTCACTGATGCAGACTTTGTTGAAATAAGTAAGTAATTTTTAATTATATTTTACTGTGTAAATGAATACATGCATATGAGGTTTAGAGAAGTGTAGTTTTGGTGATGATAAAGTGAATGAGTAGAAAAAATGAAAAAAAATGCATCAATTGAAAGTTGAAGGAGAAAACAAAATGCAGAAACTGGAATTTGCAAGTATAAGACTTGGATTTTGATGTTTTAAGTGTAAACCTTGGATGTTTGATTTGTTTTGTTTTGTTGAGCTAAAATGAAGTTAGAAGAATGAGTTTAAGTGTCATTTGTGTTACGTGAAGAAGATTAAAGAGAAGAAGAAAATCTGGAAAAATACAGTAGAGAGAGAGGAAGTGAAGTTTTGGATTTGTTATTGTTAAAGGATAAACTTGAATTTGATTTGTTTAGAAATTATATTTGAGTTATAAATGCAGAATAGATGATTTAGAAATTAGTAATCTGGAAAAGAATAAAAAAAGGGAGAAGACGAAGAAAATATATGGTGAAGAAGAGAAATAATTGGGTTAGAAGAAATAATTGGTAAGAAGAATTATTGAGGGTATATTAGGTAGTATGTATTTATTAGTTTACGCTCCATCCTAAACCGTTCGAATCAGAAATTTCTTATTTTCACTGTTTAGGATAGAATGAAACGTAACATGAAACCCTCTACTTCCATCACATTCTATTCTATTCCATTATAAAACCTCCAAACAAACGATTGAAGTATGTTACGTTCTATCCCCTTCCATCCTACACCGTCCAACTAAACAGGGTATTAGCAATCAATTGGTTAAATACGTGCTAAAACCACTCATTGTAATAACTAATGTTTTTGTTTAACGAGTATTTGAGTTCCTTTCCATATACATATTAAATTTATTTTGCTTTTACATTATGTAGTCAACGTTGAATAGTTAACCTATGAAATAAAGATAATAGCTTTCTTATAATTCTGTTTATTAAATTCTTATTATTGTTCGTATCAAATATCTAAATAAATAAATATAGTTAGAATTGATTTAAAATTTTATCCATTATTATACAATGTTCAATAGTGAATAATTCTTTTAGCAAATTGTAGATAAAAATGCCTCAGTTAAATATTATATTTAAAATACAATACATATATTAATTGTAAAACGTTATTAAAGTCTAATAAATTGTTTAACTAATTTTATATCTATTTATTAAAAAAAATTAGAGCTGCTTCTTTTAAGGATTCACCACTTGTCAAACTCTAGAGAAAGTAAATATAAATTTGAGTGAAGTGTATTAACGAGAAGAGAGACATTAGAGCGTGTCTTCTAATAATTACTAGAGAATCTGGCCACATGGATGAAAGGGACGCAAGAAAGATTTTAGAAAACCCCATGTCCTGCTCTTCGTTCTTGGATCCCTAACTAACGAATCACTTATACCCCACTCAGCGTACAGCCATGCAGCCAGTAGAAGGGATGGCAGTACGGCATTGTTCAAGTAACACTCTTAATTGAGAGGCGTTCGTGGGTGCCTGTGTCCCCTCTTGCAGTGCATATGGCCCATGATTTCTTTTTTCCTGCTTTGGCCCAGGTCAATTTTTGTCCAATTTCTTGCCTTCAACCCATTTTAGGTGCATTGTTCATTACGAAGTTTTTACGAGGCTTTTAGAAGCTTTTAAAAATTAAATTAAAAGTTAAATCATTAAGATAAAAATTAAAATTTAAAAGGCTCAATTAATATTAAACAATTATAAAATTAGTTAAAAATTAAATAAAACTAAAGAATTTGAAATATAATTGAAAAATTATTTTTATATATTGAAGAATTTAAAATTTAATTAAAAATATATTATTAAATAAAAATAAATTATATTTCATTTTATAAAAATTTATTAATTTATAAAAATTGATTAATATTTTTATACGAACGAAAAATTAAACGATTTAAAATTTTTACGATTAAATCAGTTGATTTTTAATCATTTCTTTTAAGGTCGTTTCTAAACATGTGCATTGAGAAGAAATTGTCCATAGATTTTGATAAGATCAAAATTACAAATAATGAGAATACATTAGTGGCTCGGATATAATGTTTCATTAATTAGGGTATCCAGGTAATTTTAACCTATTGGAACTGGCCCATGAAAGTATGCCCAACCTGGCAAGCAAAGATGGGTCCAGAATCTCCTCGCGCGCTGTTTCGCTTAGACAAGTGAAGAAACGAGACAAAAACAAAATGTCACTCGTACGGACGACGAACTGTTCGCCACATCAGCACCGACGATGCGGGCGATCGGATCACCATCTGCTTTTCCCAATCATAAACAATTTTATCAGTAATTTGAATTGTAATCTTTTATTTTATCACAATCCATTTATGTGTATAATATATGTGGCAGTGGGATGAATTTCTTTGTTTTAAGAAAACACACTTAACAAATTTAAGGGGTGTGGTTGAGTGACAAGGGACTAATCTATCTTTAACTAAAGATTAAGAGTTTGATCTTTGGCTATAAGTATGAAGCATCTTTAAATTCTTGGACCAATTGTTTCACCCTGTAGGGTTTCTATTAACGAGGGGATCAGTCACTGAATCCACCGGTAGATACCCTAGTCAAAAATATAAATAAAAACTCACTTAACATGCTGAAACAACTAATAATACCTAGGTGGTCCGAATAATACATGCATATGTATATATATTTATGCACACACACATATACATATATATATAAATAATATGTTGTCCGTTGATATTATTTTATTGTAATATTATTTAAAATAATTTTTACACATATAAATGATTTAAAATGTTCAAAAAATAAACTAAATAATATTATAATTTAAGAGGCACGGGACAAAAAATGATTTAGATAATACTATAATCCAAAAATGTGAGAATAATTTAAATAATAATATATTTATGGTTAATTATTGAAATAATAATGTTTTTTTCCCTTAAATTGACGCTATGATGAAGCAGAGCCATGTGAGCTGTAGATAGGACAACTAAAACTACAGTTAGACTCTAGATCAAAAAGCAAGTAAAAGTAAAAACTACGTGGGAGGAACTGTAAAAGTAAAAACTATGCGGGAGGAACTGTAATTGCCAATGATATGAATACCGCACCGATATTAATATTGGATTGATTTTTAATATAATATTATACTGGTATTAGTTAATAGCAGACACTATTTTTGCTAATTTTTTTAATTGATAAAATAGTTTCTGAATTTTTAAAAAGTTACAAATAAGTTTATTAGTATATTTTACTATATTCTTTATAATTTTACATCAACTCTGTCTAAAAAAATTTTAATAATAAAAATTTAAAATAACATAAATTTATTTATTTATATTAACATTAATTTTCAAATATTTATATAACCACTAAATGAAGTTGTTTCGTTAACCCTTTAAAGCACGTGTGTGTTATAAAGAAAATGATTGATTGATCTAAAGTAAAAGATGGTTGTGACTGGGCTTAACTTTTTATAATGCAACTTTGTTATCTGAAATAGTAGGAGTTATACTAATTCTTCCACCTCTTTTTTCCTTGCACAAAGAAAAATCTAATAATCACCTATTTTGTCTGTTTTGATACTGCCTCTACCTGATTTTGTGCTGTATATTAGTACATTCTCATTCTTCTTGTTTACCTTATTTTGTTGTTACCCATTGAAGAATTCTTGAATTTGTGACTACATAATGGATAATGCATAAATGAGTCTGGTGATCGTTGATGTGGTTTTGTGGATTCACATTCTCAATCTTTACTAGTTTATAATGCTTGTATTCTTACTAAGTGCTTTTATTTCTTCAGAAGCACTAGTTGCTTGTTTCTTATTACAATAATTCCCGTGGTTGCATAACCTTCCTGCTTGTGTATATGCTATATATATGTATTACATACCCAGTTCCCTTCCAGTTGACTCTGCCATTTAAGACACTTGTCTTTCCATGCGCATATGCAAATGTCTAAAAAGACATTGCTCTGTGTATGATCTTTCAAATGTCAATTTTAAGTATATAATTTGTCCTATCAACCTGAATTTTCATAAGAGAATGGGTTTTGATTGTATTTCTTGTAATTTTTTATTTATGTATGCATTTATTGTAATTTTATTTATATAATAATTTAACGTGTCAGTTTTACTTATTTACTCTTTAATCTGCATCATTCTTTCATTGTCACAGTTGCATGTGGATCTACCGAAAACAGTCTCTCTACTAAGTAGGGGTAAGGTTGCGTGCTATCATACCTTTCTAAACTTCGCTTTATTGCGGGACTTCAGAATGGGTGTAATGATGAACTTAATGAAGTTGTTACGTTCATACAAATACAAGTGTATAATAATTTGACAATTATGATTACAAAAATTCTATTAATTTGTTGCTTTACTATTTGTGTTCAATTTTTTTGTATGATATGAATCACTTCATTTCGTTATTATCTTAAATTTTAATTTAGATTAAGGAGTTAAAATTTTTATGTAAGTTATATCTTAAGGTTAACACAACAATATTTTATATCTAAAAATAAAATAAAATTTTAAAAATTAAAGTTAAATTGAAAGGTGATAAGTTCATATTCTACTACACGTCAGAGTAGTTACTAAATATGTACTCTAGCATAATCTTTTTGTTGTTTTATAATAATGTAGGAAATTTAAAAAATAATACACTTATACGAGTTATTAATTTTTAAAATTTAAATACTCAACACCACAAAAAAGTCATTACACATAATTATATAAAAATATTATCAAACTTAATTAATTTACTAATGTTCTTTATTTTTTAACTATATTCAATTAACAATAATTTATGAGGCATAATTTTGTGTTCCTAAATTTATATAATAAATATATGATTAACAATTATAATTTAAAAAGCACCATATTTAATATAAGCAAATAAATATGTTTGATTATACAAAGGGACGGAGGTAGAAACACATAGGGGGTATTTTTGTAATTTTTGTTACAATTTTGATTTTTTGCAAAAAAGTATATATTTTTCCGAACTTACAGTACTAGTCGGTATTTAAACCAAACGAAATCCCTCGGTATCAACAACTGGTATCTAAGAAGGTTGTTTCGTACTGTCTTTTGGCTAGTATGAAATTAGAAATACTGACTATTACATTATTATGCTTGTGTAAGGCAACCTAAGGACTAAGGGAATTGAATCAATATTACACTACAATAAAACTGACTTTTAGTGATTTTCTTTTTGCAACGATTTGAAAATTGTCGCTAAAAGTTAGCTTTTTGGTGACGATTTCCAATAATGTCACCAAAAGCTAATCTTCTCATGACATTTCTAGGAATCGTCATTAAATGCATGTATTTGGCGATGATTTAGACTTTTGCCATGGTTTATTATTTTCGTCGCTAAATGTGAAGCCTTTAGCAACGAATTTTTCAATTGTCGCAAAAAGCTACACTTTAGGCAACGAATTTTTAAAATCATTATGAAAAGCTGAAATAAGTACAATTTTTGCCTAGTTAATTCAAACTCTATAAATTTATTTAAAATTTTGGATTTATGCATTTATAGACAAATGATTTTTTAATGATACCTATTCTACATAGTACATCTTCGTTCATGCAAATTTTTGGTGAAAATACAATAGAGCATCTAAAAATTGTAAAATATTTTCAAAGTTTTAAACTTGTTATTGAAAAACACATGGTAGGTAATTTAAATTTTAAAAAGTAAATATTTTTTATATAAAAAGATAAACATACCAAAAATTTTAATGTTAATAAGATCAAAATATTATAAATTTAAGTTGATTACTATTCTTAATCATTAATATTTATTAACAACTAAATAATAAAATATATAAATATTGAAATATAACAAGCAATATAATATAATGATATATGGTAAGTAATACCAGATTTTAATTAGAAGATTAACAATTCTTACAGACAAAACAATAAATAAAGTTTAACGCCTATTCTATTGAAAAGGAAAATAAATAATTATTTTTTTAGATTCTGAATGACATGAGACTCGGTAGAAAAGATAAAAGAGTTCTCAATGACTGGATTTCCAAGAAGGCCTTTTGCACATCTGAAGCCATCAAGTGAAATAGTAAAAGATCTTCCTTTAAGAGTTGGTTTATTAATACTCTCTTCTAACAACTTCTTAGCTTTAATTAAATTAGCAGAAGATACAATGAATGATTCTCCAAATGCAGTATGGATCGCTGAATTAGATGAACCGTACGTACAATGCATTTCACCTAAGAAACAAATACTGTAGAACTTAAATAGCCAATTAAGTCAAATAGTATAAGGATCCCAAATTCGAACATATGCATACTTGATTGAAAGTACATAATTTTTTGAATCAACGACTATTTCAAAACAACAGATTTCCCTAATCATGTATGGACCACTAGGACATCGCCACTACCTCTATTTCTATCTATATTCTCTTGAAGATTTAATGAAGCTTAACACAACTCATACTATATATAATCAAACATTCATCTAATAGCTTCCTAACAGAAAATCAAATATAGATAATTAAGGAAGAGAGGTAATTCAGATGATATTAAAAACCTTAAAGAAGAAGATCGACCATTGAAGGCAAGCAGTGATTAAACTTTGATGAGGAGGTTTGTTCTTCATCAGGGAGAACTTTACATTCCTCCCAGCGGAGCTCATTTCTGCTATTAAAAGCTAGTGGCCACATCATCATTTCACAATGAATTAATGTTAATAGTTTTATTGTGAAAAGTCAATCTAGCATAAAATTCATTACGTTTAATTGAATTATTTTAGTAATCAAATCTCATAAATTCTCAGGTGTGGAATGAATTGATCTAAAATTGAATGGAACTTTACCATAAAAATCCTAGCAACAAAACAAAAAGGTCATTCCTTTTAGCACTCTAAAAACAACCTTCTCCTCAACAACTTGTTATTTATTATGATTTAAAAAAACAACACAGCTCAAGTCCAACATTAGATTTGAACCAATTCTCTTGTTGAAGACACACTTGATCCGCTAAAAACAACCTTCTTCTCAGAAACTTGATATTTATTATGATAAAAAAACAACATAGCTCAAGTCCAACATTAGATTTAAAACAATTCTCCTGTTGAAGATACACTTGATCTGATCAAAGAATACTTAGGAAAAGCTTTTGTATATTGATACAAGAGCTTAAGTTACATACATAATAACAAACTTATGGAAAAGATAAGAGAAGAAGAAGCAAACCTGGAGAATGTTGAGAGAGAGAGAGAGAGAGAGAGAGGAGGAAGATAGGAGAAGAGAACCAACTAAATATTGAAAACAAAATGAAGTACATAAACGTCACTTGCAAAAGTTAAATACTTTCAGAGACCGTTCATCAAGTAATTAGCGGGCTTTCCTCAAATAAGCATTGAAGGTGGGAAAAAAAAGTCAACCCATAGACAACCAACACAAAAACACAATCAACTATCTTCTAAACACAAACACAAATACAAATACAAACACAAACACAAACACAAACACAAACATAAACAAAAATTCTTACAACATAAGAAGAACACAAAACCCACAAACAGGGCATAACAGAAGGAGGATTCTTGAAAAAAGAAAAGAAGTATAGTACTAAAAGCATAACAAAAGGAGGGTTCTTGAAAAAAGAAAAGAAGAACAGTCTTAAAAAAAGAAAAGAACAGTAATAATATAGGACACGAAGCTCGTTCAACAGTGACGACTGCAACACAAGAGACAACGACCACATAGGAGACAATGCTTCTTCAAAAAACACGATGACTAACTTGAAAACAAAGAGAGCTTTGTTTTTTGTGTTAATAACCTAGTAGAAAATAACGTCGTTTGTTGTTAAACAAAACAACGCCGTTTGTTGTTGAGCAAAATGACTTCGTTTTCAATTAATTAGGAAATTTATCATTAGGTGACAATTCAGATAATCATCACCAAATAACGACCCATTACCATTTTCCTTGACCTTTAGTGACACAATTATATAGAATATATAAATTTTTTATAACAATACCAAATTTATATATAATAAATACAAAATTATGATTAAATAGACTAATATATTACATAAGTAAGATATGAGAAAATTTATCTATTATCTATGCATTCATAAATCATTATGTTAGTTACAATTATTATCTATACATTCATATAACATTATATTAATTACCATATATAATTACATTTATTGCAATATAATTTTAAAAAAATTGCAATATAGTAAAAATGAAATGAATATTACATATTAATATCATATTCTAAAAATCAAATTTAATATTATAGACAATGATTATAAGTCTAAAAATAAATTTAGTTAACAACAATGTCATTTCTTCTAATTTATAAAACTAAAAACACAAAATTAATTTATATTACATTAATTTATAGTTTTTATTAATTTTTTTAAAATATATGATTTGACAACTTTATTTGTTGTCACAAAACCCTATTTATTATATATAATTATATACTATTTTATATAAATGATATATTAAAAAATTTGCTATATTAAAAAATTATCATAAATATGAAAAGAATTAGCGACGATTTTATAAAATCTGGCTAAGCTTGAAAAGTTGGTTAGAAAAATTATCATAAATATGAAAAGAATTAGCGAAGATTTTATAAAATCTGGCTAAGCTTGAAAAGTTGGTTAGAAATTACTTGACCCGAATCATATAAGCAGGGGAAGATGAAAAGGAGTCTTAGTCATTAAACTAATATTTGTATTTCTTATTTTGTATATAAGTATATTTGAAATTTTTATTAACATCTTATACATGATTAAATTTAATGATATTTTATTTTCTATATACAATGCTTCTATTTTTCAACTATTTTTATTATATTTTTGCATAATAAATTGTACAACAAAAAATCTAAATACATATATTAATGTCAATTAAATATGTCACCAATGACTATAATTTACATGATATAATAGTTAGTTATAATGTATATTAAAAATTTTAAAACGTCGCCCAATATTTTTGGTTACGTTTTGAAAAGCGTAGCTAAAAACATTTAGGTACGATTTTGGAAACATAGCCAAAAATATTTGGCTACGTTTTTTAAAACGTCATCAATCACTTTTGCCTATGTTTTCTTTTCGTAGCTAAATCGCAACTAAAAGCTTCGCCATTCACTTTTGGCTACGTTTTATTTTTGTAACTAAATTGCAACTAAAAGATTTTAGCTATTTTTTCAAAAACGTAGCTAATAAGTTTTAGCGATGAAAAGAAAGCGTCACTAAAACTTATTGGCGACAATTTAGAAAAACGTTACGTATATTTTTTTCCCTACAAAAACTACTCGTAGCAAAATACACTTTATTTTTGTGGTGAAAAACTATTAGCAACATTTTGGGAAATCATCACAATACCTTTTGGCAACGCTTACACTACAAGAAAAATGCAAATTGGCGATGGACATTTACCGATGGAAATAAAACCGTGGGAAATTTCTGACGGAATAAGCATAGACGTCGGCAATGTTGGTTGGGAAATATAAATTTGGCGACGGTAATCTATTCCGTCCCGAAAATAGGTGAAAATGTTTACCGACAGCTAGTTCCGTCGTAACTACGTCGGTAAAATTTCATTTTAGTCGTCGGATTCTAACCCTAATAAAACGACGTCGTTAGGCTGTAGAATTGAAATAACCAAAACAACGTCATATAGGTTTGGAACCATACGACGTCATTTTGTGAAAGTTGTAGAGGTTGAATTGATAAACAAAATGACGTTGTATAATTGTTCAACCATACGACGTCGTTTTGTTGAGGTTTTTAAAAACGAAATGACGTCGTATGGGTTATCTATTATACATTTAAATAATGAATAAAACAACGTCGTTTGGTGATAAACAAAAACGACATCGTTTTAGTAATTATTCAAACATATAACAGATTACCAAAACGACGTCGTTTTGGTTATTAAAGCCAATGAAGCCTTTTTTTTCCTCCTACCCAGTGCCTGCACCCGCCACTTCCTTGTCTTCTTCCTCCTCCATCTGCCGCTTGTCGCCTGCCATTGCCATCGTCTACAGTGAGTTGTCGTTGTCAACCTAGTGCGTTGTCGGCGTGGTGTTCTCCGACACTCCAAACGAAAGATAACGTCCTGTTCTCCGCCCCTCTTTTCTCCGATGATGAACATTTATCGGGTTGATTTTTTTTCCGTTTTTTTCTAATTTATTTTTTAGTTAATTGTTTGTTCTTACAAATTAAGAAATCAATTTAAGGGCTTGCTGAAACTAATTAAAACATAATTTCTGAAACTAATTAATTAAAATACTGATATTATCATATTTTTAGCTTTAAATAATTACTAACATTCTATATCATATTGTTTGGAACTAGAATATTGATTATGTCTTAAATTTTGAATTTGAACTTTGGTACAATATTTCCTATTGATTGTATAGTAATTGATATTTTGTAATAATTTTTTTTGGTATAATGACTTTTTATCACAAATATTATATACTGATGCATGATGCAGTAACTATAATTATTTAATAAAATTAAAATCGAATAATGTTGTTTAAAATTTCAATGTTAAGTTCTAAAGGGATTGGGAGTTCAATCTCCTTCGATAATTTTGAATTTGTCATTTGTGTACATTATGTTATTTCGTTCATGTACAACCTAATAAATGATAAATTGTTCATACCTTTATATTTACTAACTCAAATTTCTATATGCTACATTGGATTGAGTTGTCATTTTTAACTCTAATTATAGCTATGATTGGTTGGTAGATGTTTATAGTTAGAGTTTATTGAATATGTTCTATGGGAATTTGATGGAATACAACATTGCATTGACTTTGATGATTATGATTGGATCTTTGTGAAGTATGAATGCTATGGATAATGTGATATGTATGAATGTCTATTGGTGTTTGCATTGATACTTATTGGGTTAATTAGGCCCTCTTGGCATGTCATAGTATTAACCTTAGTTTGCCTTTTATAGAGTAACATCTTTCTAGCTCTTTACAGGACTATCATTTAAAAGATAAATTGCATATGAAATTGCTTCACTCTTGTACAATAATATAAAATTGACTCAATTTCCGTCATCTTTAACACTTTAAAATTACCTATTAGTTTTTGAAGTCTCACTTTCTTTAAGTACATATTTGATCATCGATAATTCATCATCTTAATCAGTGATAGGTAAATTTTTTTTGCATTAATATTTATACCTAACTATTCCAAGCATAATTTTTTTTGTCTTCTCTGCAAGACCATTTTAGTGATGAGTTTGTAAAATAGTCAATTATGTATTTATGCTTTTTTTATCACTTGACATCTTAAATTGATCAAGTCGATACTTTTATCCTCTATAAGGTTTTAAAGCCTTTATCTTCTTATTTAACCAATTATTAACTAAAGTTACATATTGTTGAAAATAATATAATGCTATGAATTTATGAAAAATGAAATAGGTATAACTATGTCGACTATTTAACTATTTAATTTATTTGATCTTGTTTAATACGATCAACGTTAGTATATCACAAACCCCTCAAAATATGATCCTCTTTAGAACATTAGGGGATAGAAGAACCCCTCAAAATAACAAGTATCTAGGGAATTGTTGTCTTCTTTGAATCATGCATTAATATGTCTTCTTAAAACCAAAAGTATAGCCTTCAATATGCATCCTTACATTTCTTTGGTATTCCAAAATTAGTAGTTATTTTATAAAATTACTCACCACCATGACGACCACATATTAGTAGCTTAAGATCCTAACTAAATTACAATATTAGTCTTATCTATATTGAACTAACACATTCATATGTAAGAAATTTTCTTTTTAATCACAGCTCCTAGTGAACATTTGTCAATGCCTCAAACAATTCTTTTATCAAAAAGCAAATATGGTCATATCTATTAATCATTAAACAAAGCACCTCCCTTCTTTAGATCATTCTCGAGGATTTTAACACCATTTTGTGTTAATATAAAGTATATGGTAATTTTAACAAACTAAGTGATAATAATGATGATTTTAAGCATTATGTTAATCTGCAGACTTTTCAAACTTCAAATTTGAAGGTAATCTCATTTTTTGGGGTTTTGGTATTAGATGTGGTTTATAATTTTTACCAAAGGGATCATGTTGAAGGAAATTAATAAAATTTATATTATATTGACAATAGACATGTCGTATGGAGACCCAATTTGCGTTGTGGTTGTTGGTTGATATAGAAGTGTAATTTTATTGTAGGGGGGCCTTTATTTCAAAAGGGGGATGTCCATTTTATAGGAGAAATGCTGCCGAAATTTAAATAGGACCCTCTTATTAAAACAAGAGCTCCTTAGTTTTAACTTATGATCTTATTTTGGAGGAGACTTATAATTATGCAAATTATTGAGGATAACACCTGATGGTTTAATTATTTGAGTATATTTAATGACCTTCATTGAGTACAATATTTCATGGCAACTGTTTCACTATATCCCATTTTCTAATTAAACTATGAATGATTTTGTTGTTGGTTTTCATTATAGCTCTATCATCATTTTCTACCTTGACGTACTTCAGGAACATCTCTCTGCGTTTTGATTGAGGTCAGTGATTATGTTTTTTCTACAGTTTTTGCTCTTGATTTATTTGTTTGAGGTATCAACTTCCCATCAAAACTTCCTGCATCTTTTATTGATATGGCTTGCACGACGTGAAACTTGATTGTAGTATAAACTTCAGTTATATATTAATTTATACATGACGAGGTTGACTTATGTGATTGTTCCAATTACCTTAATTATATGAATCCATAATTTGATTGATGCTCTTTTAAATGATGAGGTTTTCTTTACTTGTTATGTGCATATTTTTGGAATGCATGTTTTTATGAAATTGTATATGTTCAACTAATTGACTAAAATAGGTATTCATTTTTATTAATACTTATTTGGCAATTGTTTGATATTTAATATCCATTAAATATCAAATTGTGATCAATCATTATCTTATGACACATATGATTACAAACATATATGTTAGATATTCAGAGTAAATATACTAAGAGCCTAGCTAGGATTCAGAATGAGAACACCTGATGTTTAATCACAAGTCTTATCTCACATGTTTTGTTATATGTGGCTAACATAGCAAACTAACTTTGGATTTGCTGGTTTAAAATAACAGTTTTCTAGATATGAGTTTTCGCGATAGATCTTGGATTTATAGACGATTAACCACTGATGGTTTCGTGAATCTTGAATTTGTTGAGGGAGTTGATGCGTTTATTCATTATGCATCTTTGCAACCTGCATATATGAATGGGTCAAAGATCAGATGTCCATGTAAAAAGTGCAAACACAAATGCTTCCTTACTATTGATGAAGTTAATTTGCATTTGCTGAGAAAAAGGTTTGTCCCCAATTATTTTGAGTGGACACGACATGGGGAATCGTTGATTTCTAGCACCTCAAGGAGAAATAAAGCACAATAGAAGATACAATCTAATTGAAATCAACTACCGAAGAAGATTGAGACAATTTGAACCTTTCGTCTTGGCTATGCAAGCGAAACAAGATTGCTATGTCCTTTTTCCAAGCTTACGACGAGATAAGATAGATTGGTTAGTGGTTTGCAAAGCAAAACGTAGAGGTGTTTTTGAATCACATGGAAAAGGAGAGCATAATCCTGAAAGTGAGGCGTTTCAGGAAGAAGTCACTTTAGTCAATTCATTTGTCACTTATGGCGATAATGAGAGAGCAGATGGCTCAGCTTAGACAGAAGATGGAACAGTTAAAGGAGAAGCTTGGAAATTCAGAGCACCCACGATCACCACGACATTAGCTTGTCCTTGTAATTTGCTTTCAATTACAAACATAAGTTTTGTACACTGTATTGCTTTTATTATCAATTAAAATAATTTTAATGTTATATTATCAATTAATTTTCTGATTAATCAAATGTATATATATATATAATCAAATGTATATATATATATATACATACACACAAACACACAAATTAATTTATTATGAACAAATAATTGGTAACTTTTAACATTATGCATTTATCACAACATCATGAAATTGGAATTTGTTAAAAAAATTTCTTACCTCCTAATACCGACGAAAAATATAATACCGTCAGAAATTTAATTTTTTTTATCGACGGAACAGCTATTTCTGTCGGCATATTATACGTCGTTCTTGTTCATTCCCTTCGATTTATCGACGAAATTTAGTCCGTTGCTAAATGTTACTGACGGTATGTTGTTAATATTTGTTCGTTTATGTCGTTGGTAATATGTTTTTGGCCGTTGGTAAATTACCAACGAAATAAAACTATCGGTAAATTTAACTACGATCCATTTATCAACCATTTGATCCGTCTGTACTGTCCGTCGATAATTCATTTTACCGACAGCATATTACAGTTCTATTGATTTCTTATAGTAGTTTTTGTAGATAAAAATTATTAGCTATGTTTCTAGAAACATAGCCAAATGTTTTAAGCTATGTTTATGAAAACGTAGCCAAAAAGTTTTACCCACTTTTTTTTTGAATACAAAAGGGAAGAAAACTACAAAGCTAAATCAACGCTCTGGGATACACTGCGTCGTGCGCATCTTGGTGGAGAAGCTCCCTGACGCCCAAAGGGGGCTCTTAAAGGATATGGAGGCCCGGAGGTAACATACCGGCCAAGCGAGTGAGGCTGTCAGCACATTGATTCCCTTCTCGAAAAACATGCTGGAGTTGAAACGACCACTCCCGCTACAACAGCTGCTGGATTCCTGCCACCAAAAAGGAAATTTTGGTCAGTATGGGAGAGGGAGCAGAGAGCAGGTGAAGAACCTCAATAGAATCGACTTCGGCCACCACTCGGCAAAAGCCCTTATCCCAGGCTAGGGTGAGGCCCGAGAGCACCCCCCAAAGCTCCGCAGCTAACGGGGAGCCCCGTCCGAGGTGCTGTTGGAAACCCCCTTGCCAGTCCCCATTCCAATCACGAATAAGCCCTCCAGAGGAAACCGTAGTAGAACCCCGGGCCATTGCGCCATTCGAGTTGACCTTCACCCACCTTACCGCAGGCTTAGTCCATCCCACTAGGGTCCCCATCGGGAGGCTTGACATGGGGAACACACGGTGCTCCATTGCCCTAGCCCGTGCGATCCACCCCATGTAATCAAGGATCGCTCGGTGGCCCGCTACGGGCCAAACAAAGCCCGACTCAAAAAGACAACTATTTCGCCATTTCCACATAAACCAGCATGTAACACCATAGATCGTGCTCCACGCTTCCTGGTGCACCTGAGTGGGCTTCGTGAGATTAGAGAGCAACCATGTCTCCTCAAGCTGCTGGAAAAAATCCAGCCCGGCAACCTCCGACGAAAACTGGTGCCAGATATCTTGCACCTGTGAGCAGTCTCGCATCACGTGGGTCGTAGTCTTCTCCTAGCCACAGAACTGACACCGGCTGTCTAGAGCAATATGACATGTTGGACCCTGAACTTTTGGTAGAAATTAGAAATATTAAAAGGAAATGAAATGAGTGTTTTTGTATATGAATAATGTTATAGATGAAATTGTGCTTTAAGAAAATTAATGAGACAAGAATCGAATGGTTTTGATGGCTTAGATATTTGAGTAAATTTGTATGGGTTATAGAGTAAAGTGAATGAGTTGGTTGAAATGGAAGTTGAAAAAATCAAGAAATAAAGAGACAAAATGGGAAAATATGAAGAATTGTGAAAGTTTGACTTTTTGGAGCTAAAAGTTGACCTTTTGATTTAGGCCAAATTTGAGAAAATGATCTTCATAAAACTTGTAACTTATGTTGAGAGCTTTCTGTCGTCATAAAGTTTGATATTTTTCGATATCGGGAGTAAAAGTTATGATTTTCCGAAGTTAAGGTTCTTTTACTTTGTCTTTGAAAATGCTCTTAAGTATAGGATTGTGTATGTTGTGCTTTGAGGCCAAGCGCCGTATTGATG
>JANVCL010000214.1:24132399-24144253 GCA_026546855.1 Erythroxylum incrassatum | reverse complement strand
TATACGTATATATATATATACGTATACGTATACATATACGTATATGTATACGTATATATATAATGCTATGCTTTCCATACAAATTAATTTGTTTTAGTTTGGTTTATGTTATGTTTTAGATAACTGTGAAAAAGTAGCTAAAGAAAGATGTTTCCAAGTGTTAGAGGAGTTCGCAAAGAAAATATTAATAAGAACCCAAATTTGGATAAATATGGCTTGACACAATTTTATGTGTCAGGCCATGTTCTTTATTGGAAAGATGATGTTGAGAACATGACATGTTACAAAAGCAAAATGAGGCTGTTTCAAATGGTGGAGAAGAATTTGAGAGAAATATGGCCTAAGATATAAGCATGTCAGAGTTATGTCTCTCATTGGAAAGACTGAGAAAAAAAAGTGATACAAGACCTCATAAATAGGAGAAACAACCTTCAATATGGCTATTTCCCAAATCATGTCTATAATAAAAATCTACAAAAAAGTGATGCAAAAACCCAAAAAAGGAGGCTTAATTTAGTTTATTTTTTTCATATTTTATTGTGTTAATTAGGTTAGGTTCGTTTAGGAAGAAACAAACCTATAAAACATATCTTGCATCCATTTTCAACATTCAAGAAAGATTAAAATCATTCCTAGGAAGAAAATCACATTAGGAGATCTATATCATCATTATCGAAGGATAACTTACAATAATTAAGCCCAAATTATTGTTGATTTAATTAAGCCCAAATTTACAATTTTTGAGTGAATAAGGCCTTATTAAGACTTGTTCCTTAATAATTCTATTCATATCTCGATAAATCATATTATTTCTTTCATTTAAGAGATATCCACATTCAAGATTGATTTGTATCTTCAAATTAACGATTCCCTTTCTTAGTTAGGTCTTTCCTACTTAGGTATGAAATAGGAATAGGTAAGAAAACCCTTTCCTTATAAGATTACGATATTATGATGCCTATTTAAAGGGTCAGCTGATGTATTATGATATCGTCATCACTATTAATAAAAATTGAGTTATTTTCTAGCAAGCTTTGTTCTTTTATGTTATTGGTGGATGATATGAATGCTTGAAATGAATGATTGGATTATTCTAAAATAACTATATGAAATGTTTGTATTCATAATAGGCTTGTTGAAATATGATGTATACTATGATCAAGTGATATATGGGATTTGATTCTGAATAATGTAAGATACTATTTGAACTGTGTTATACACTTGTGATGTTTATGTTCTGTTTTGAGTGAGCACATCAATGATGATTCACTTACTAAGTTCGCAAAACTCATCAAAATTACAAATGATGATTTTGAGGAGACCTAGCTTCTAAGGCAATCTAGTAGCAATCTAGTATTGTCAATTTTGGAAACAAGAAATGGCTCAAAGGTCTGGTCAGTTGATATTTGAGGAGTTTAGATAGAATGTGTTTGCTTAGTTTCTCATTTCATGTAGAACATTTTATATAGAACAGTAAACTCTTGGTTTTTTTTATAATGTAAATATATGGATTATGTAATGTAATGACAATGTAAGCTTATGTTTGTGAATGAAATGAGGAAATTTAGTATTTTGAATACTTGTGTACTGTATGATATCATAATAAGTGAATATGATTGCTCTAATGTTGGATTCTTTTGGTTATAATTCCTTCGTCCGACCTCCAAATTGAGTGATTCTTGAAGCATTGGGTTTATAACACATTTTACTACCTCTCCACAAAATTGGTAGCTTTTGGTTTTGAATTCAAAAGTATTGATTCAAAGCAAGTGAGGGTTTGTTGAAATAACCCTATAGGGAAACCCGCTTATGCTTTTTGACTCTGATCGGATAGTTAGGTTCCGGGAACGGGGTCCAACACCATGGATGGGATTCAGGAACGGAGACCAACATCTAATATGTCATTCTCATAGGGTATATTCTTGAATGTCCTTTGGATGTTTGGGAATATAATTTATAATAGTGGGTTGTTAGATCGGACCTAGGTAAGAGGGAATTGAAGGGGGCATCCTGAAAAGGAAATAAACCCGATTTAGATAGGATGAAGGAATCTACAAGGGTTTAGAAGAGAAGTAAATGAGATGAAGATGATGAGTAGGTAGGGAGTGAATAAAGAGCAAGATCAAAAGGAAAAGATGAACTAGCCATGCTTGGATCTAAAGAGAAGGGGGAGAAAACCAGCAACATTCATATTTTTAACCTTATAATTCAAACAATCATAGTTAGAAAGGCAAATCTCTAGTCAAAGAAGAAACCTACTAAGCTAGCATTCCATTTAAAGTTTCTCTATAATAGAATGTCTTTAGAGGGCTAGAAAATTTCTTGACCTTCTTTGTATGATATGGAAACTACTCTAGTTTCATCGAAGTGGAGTGCTCATTCACAACCTAGCACAAAGAATTTCTAAAAGGATAACCTAAAGTGTTGGCAGAACCATTAGAATTAACAGTGAATGTGTTCACTAATAAGCATGTGTCAACCAAAGAGGAAGAGGAACGAAGGTCTCTATTAAGGGCTAAGCTAGAGATTGAATGCATACAAGAATGAAGTGCTAATAAATTGACAAAAAATTAAGTTACAAAAAAGGACCCAACTATATGGCTAAATGAAATTTTTATTGGTTTATATTTTAAATTGTATTCCACATTCTAACTTAGAATACACATAATAGAAATTCAATTTCTCTTAATTCAAGTTCCCAACATTATCCTTAATTAGAAAAGCTTATTGATGGTGAAATATCTTTTTATAATAACATCTTAATCTATATATAACTATTTCCTCTATCATAATCATCATTTTGATAAAGAACTTACATAATAAACTGTCAAACTTCCTTTCTCTATTATCTCAATGTTTTCATGAATACATCTCCCTAAATACTTTATCGTAGTGAAATTAAGAGTTTTTGTTCAAAAAATAGGTGAAGTGGCAAGAAGCTTGTAAACCTAAGGAGGAGGGTGTTATGGGCATTAAACTAGCTAGAACCATCAACAAGGTGTCAATGGCAAAAAGGATTTGAAGAATATTTGATGATAATAAAGCTATTTGGGTTAAATGGATACACATGCATTTCCTAAAAGGTGATAGTTTATGGAAAAAAAGGCCTTTATAGGCACTTTATAGATCTTGCTACAAATTGCCAAGTTTAGGGATAATTTAATGAAAAAGATCATGACTATAATTGGGAATGGAGAGCAAATCTGCTTTTGGTATGACAGCTAGAATGAACTTGGTTCACTTGAGCTAATTTCATAACTTCGACAGACGAAACCCCTAATCAATAAAGGAGCTAAGGTTAAAGAGTTTATAGATAATGGACTATGGATTAACAGGTTCAGGGGCAATAATGGAAAATGTTCCAAATTACAGGCTAAATTCATATGAAGAGGACAAGATAATTTGGATACCTAATCCCTCTATCACTTTTTACAAACAAGTCTTGTTATTCAATATTTAGAGCCTATCACCTCAAATATATTGGCTAAAGTTGGTATTGGATAACTATAGGCTCCTTAAAGCTCTCTAAACTCATATGGTAAGAATCTCACTACTTTTAGCACCAAATAGGTAAGGAATTCCTCTCTTATGATTCTAACACTTCTGTACCAAACTCCTACACCACACTAAAGATTAGTGATTTAAACCCCTCTATTGCTTCTGTAATCAAGAGATTGAGAACATATAGCATTTGTTCTTTAAATGTCAAATCTTTATAACCCTTAAAACAATATTAAAAAAATATGCAACATCTCCTATCTCTTGTTGGACTAGAACCAAATTGTCCAATGGTTTGCTTGCTTTTGCAAAAGGGGAACAATTGATAATAAGATCATTAAATTGGCTTTTAGTGGCTCCATTTACTTAATATGGATACTTAAAAATGAAAAGATATTCTAGATGACAAATAAGAGTGTGAAAAAATAGCCAGATGAAACTATCATTTGGATCATGCAAATTATCATAATCAAGGGCCTAAAAAGTGTAGTAAGTAAAGAAATAGGTAACAGACGGAACTTACCTTTATGTCCTATGAAAAGGCCTTATGTAGATTCAATGAAGGCCAAGAGGAGTTAATGATAACTAAGCTACAACATAATATATAATTCCAAAAGACTAACGGAGTGTACGGAAATCTTTGAATTGAATTCATTAACGAATAAGACTCAATTACATTAATGAGATTTAATTGAATTCAATTTACACTGTTTGGAACAAACCCAATAATATTAGAATTGAATTCAATTATATTGTTTGGAACACATTCAAAATGAATTCAATTATTTCATATGAGATTTTTACCCTTGACTAAAAAATAATCTTATTAAATAATAAACATTCACACTTACATAGAGCAACTTCTAAACATCAATTTCATTATAAGTAATACCATAAAAAGTTCATTATTAAATTGAAAAGAAAAAATTGATTGCAAATGACATTAGGCTAGACCAAGCTATGAAAATAACAGAAAACTATTATAATTTGGAAGCTTAAAAATGCATGAACGAGCAGTAGTTCTTTTGAGGGTGGCTACATGAAAAGGAGTAGTTGTTGTTGCTTGGGTATTATTATGTGGGTAGTCACATGGGATAAGAGTGGCTGTGGGTATTATTGCAGTGATAGGGTTATTGTGTTGAAGAGTATTGCATGGGTATGATTGGAAGACTCCAATTTCAACGTTTAAAAACAAGAGTAGCAGCCATTTATAATTGAATTCACGTGGGTTGCTGGCTGAATTGAATTTATAAGGAGTAGTGGGTTTCAATTACACATATGAATTAAATCCACCTTTATTTTTTTTTGTTCCAAACAGATGAATTAAATTTAATATTGTAATTGAATTCAATTTATCTTGTTCCAAATAGGTTATAAAGTGAAAAGGAGTTTTTGATATATCATAGTTACAACAATGAGAGGCAGTCTTATTGTTTTAAAATACTCCACGTGCATATCTTATGACTGAATATTTAACACGTTTTAGTTGTTTTTCCACTTGCAAAAGTACCATTTTTAATTTAAAAAACAAGAATCATTTTTAATGTGAAGAGGCTCCACATGTATATGTTTTATAAGTGAACATCATAAATATAATAAGATTAATACAATTTTAGTCCGGTTAATGCAACATCTAAATACAAGTTTTCAATTACAAACACTACCTCCCACTATTTTTACCTCGATACAAATTCAAGAAGAATGGGCGGTATTAGTATATGACGCTATGAGCCGATGGCCAAGGCCAAGGCGCGCCAAAGATTGAGAGAGGGACGCCACATCAAATCCCGGAACAAACGTAAGGACGTGAGCGCACGTCTACCGTTACATAATAGAACAACGAGAACCGGTTTAGAGAGGATAAAGGCATTCTGTTTTTTTGAAAAATGCGGTTGATAGATTAGATCGATCGTACAAACGAACAAGCTGATCGCTAACAAACCTTCTCTCTAAAGGAATTCTGTTTTTTAAAAAGATGCGGTTGATAGATTAGATCGATCGTACAAACGAACAAGCTGATCGCTAACAAACCTTCTCTCCAAAGTCATTCTCTTTTTTGAAAAAATGCAGTTGATAGATTAGATCCGTCGTACAAACGAACAAGCTGAACGCTAACAAACCTTCTCCCTCGCTCTCTTTCCTTTTTTCTAGGTTTTTTATTATCACTGAGAATATGAAGGGGGGGCTGTCGCACCGTCTCCAGAGTCATCATGATCCCCACGACGACTGGATTGATGGCTCGTGGACGGTGGATTGCGTTTGCGGTGTCAATTTCGACGACGGCGAAGAGATGGTCAATTGTGACGACTGCGGCGTCTGGGTGCATACCCGCTGCTCTGGCTATGTCAAAGGAGATGACCTCTTTACTTGTGATAAGTGCAAGTCCACCAACAACAACAATCCTGAAGAAACTGAGGTTGCTCAGCTACTCGTTGAATTGCCCACTAAAGCAATCCCCTTGGACACCAGTTTTGCGGCTTCTCGCAGGCCTTTTAGGCTCTGGACCCCTACACCAATGGAGGAGCGAGTGCATGTTCAAGGGATTCCTGGTGGGGATTCTGCGTTGTTTTCTGGCTTGTCCTCGGTTTTCTCGTCGGAGCTCTGGAGGTGTACTGGGTATGTGCCCAAGAAGTTTAATTTCCAGTACAGAGAGTTCCCTTGTTGGGACGAGAACAACAATGGGGATCGTGTGCATCAGGAAGACGCATTGAATAGCGTTTTGGCCACCTCTGCTGCGGCTTTGATTGGCTTGAGAAGTGAACATAAAGAGGAAGGGTGTGATAAGAAGGATGACGATGTTAGGCATCAGCAGATCGGTGTGAAACAGGAGAGAAGTTTGCTTCGGCATGTTATGGTTTCATCGGGTAAGAAGAGAAGAGAGGATTGGGGATCATCCAAAGATATTCCAAGTGGAAAGAAGACGGCGACAGCTGTTGACAAGGACGAGGATATGACCAAGACAAATTTACATGCCTCTGCTAGTTACGGTGAGTTTGGCACACTTGAAATGTTTTGGTTGCTCGTCATGATTCATTTAACCTGTGTTTGTTATGTTCCAGCAAGTTACAAGAGGTTCTTTTCGTATTACTCACACTACGAAAGGAATAATATGTAGTAGGGGATCACATAGTGTAGTTTTAGATTTGCTTCTGTTTACTCGGATTCTCTCTGTGTTTTTTTTTTCTTCTTCTTTATTCTACCATTAGTCTGTAATGGAAAATGATTGGCCTTTTATGAAGACAGAAATTCAAAGTCTTTCAAGAACAACAGTCAATGTACTCGGAACGAGAATTTGAGGGATCCTCTCTGTTGCAAGGATCTGAATCAGGTAAGACTAATGCACTAGGCAGTGGAGCTGAGAAGCCTATGCAAAACTGTGCTTCAGAAGCCCATCTTAGTTCGTTCAGGGTTCACCAAAGAACCACCAATATCAAGTGGAACAAATTTGAGTTTTTGCAGATTACCCAGCCAGCATAGAATGGTTACTGGAAAATCATCTTCTAGTTCATTTGCTGTCAACAACTTGAAATCATCTATCTCTGAAAACTTTAGATCTGATGATACCATGAAGTCTACTCTTGATCCTAAGCAGGTGGTCCTACTTGAGTCTGATGCTGGTTCCAAGAAAGATCAAGTCACAACTGATGTATGTAGTGATAAAGACCAGCTTGACAAGTCAATAGAACTTGCAAAGGAGCACCCAAAAATTTCCTCTAGTTTTACTTCTAAAGTGACAAACTCAAGCAGGATGTCGCATATCTCTCTTTGCAAAAGAACTGTTTCAGAAGCAAAATATTCATTGCTTCACTCTTCTAAAGCACCTTTGGTTCAGAGTTCCGATGAGACTGCGGGGTCAATTCAAAATGAATGGGATTCACTTGTACAAAATAGGGTACCATCATCAGCATTACCCTCTAGGAGTGAAAAGTTTAATTATTTTGGCAGCCAGTCACAATCTAAAGCAAATCATGCAATGTTGTTGAATTCTTCCGCAGCTGCTAAGACTCCTGCAGCTTTAAGTGACGTAGAGGTATGACCATAATGTTTTGTTTCTTCTATTTATACTTTTATTTCATTCTTTGCACCTATTATGGGTTTACAGTCAGTGAAACTGATTTATTTTCTTTCTTGCCTTTCCAGATTGCTTTGCTTTTACACCAAGTACTCAATAGTTCTCCCAGAGTACCTCATGTTCGTCTAGCTGGTAGCTTAATGCAGCTGGCATCTCCAACAGCAGATAACTTGCTTGCAAAGTGTACATCTAGTTCTGGAGGAAAGGATTATGGTTTGGTAAGATATACGTCACTTGTTCAGTTAAATAAGGAAAAAAGGAGGAAGAAAAAAGCTACATAAATCATTCAGGTACTGAGTAGTATTACTGTTGGTACAGATAATTAGCACAATCCTTCATTCTAATCTGTATATTCACTTTTCATAGTTCTAAGAGGAAAAATAGGAATGGATCTAAAGATTGGGTTTTCGGTTCTCACGAGTTTGATAATCAAGATAAAACGACAGATAGAGTACCATCATCACCTGATTGGAAAAGACCAGATACAGGATATTTGGCTGACATGTTGTCTAAGAGAGAGGGCAATAGTTCACCGACATCAATACATTCTATCAAGAAAAATGTCCCAACAACATCCACATCAATAGAAAACAGTGGCCAATCTTCCTTTACTGGGGTTAATGATCATCATGTTTCATCTGTACTTAATTCACCAAGGACTATATCTGATGAGGAGACTGGCACGGTTCATGGTTCTGTTCTCCAAACATTACCATGCAAGCGACACGTCCTAAGATACTAAAGCACTTATGTGATTTATTGCTCTGTGAGTATCTGTATGTGTGTGTATATAGATGAAAGAATAAAGCTACTAGATCGTTTATGTTCCTTTTATCTACATTTTTTGTGCTTAGTCTAAGTCCTTTGTTATTTACATTTTCTTTTTAAACTTTAGGCTTAATCAATGCGATCATGAGCAAAGGCAAACACATAACATACGAGGAACTATGTAATGCTGTCCTACCTGTATGGTTCCATCCGTTGTACTCATTGTTTTTTATTATCTATTAATTTAATTCTAGTACAATAATGTCTCAGACTAACTTTTAAATATTTTGTTCTCAGCAATGGCATAACTTGAAAAAACATAATGGAGAACATTATGCATATGCAAGTCATTCTCAGGCTGTTCTTGATTGTTTGAGGAACCAGCATGAATGGGCTAAAATGGTTGATGGTGGTCCAAAGGTATGTTGCTAATTCTTAATAGTATACTCCTCTATGTATGTGCAATAACTTGCAGCTAAAAAAGTTGCAAATGCCTTTTGGTTAAAGGATTTAATTTTGTCGAATGGTAGAACATTGTTTCAATTTAAATTTATGTTCAGTTTTTACTGTATGAGAGAATAGATCGTTTTACAATGTTAGAATATAGATAACTTTTGTATTTCATTAAATTTGAAACCAATTTGGATCATTTACTTCTTGAATATCTGTGAAGAAAATCACAAGTGAAATTGCAAAAATTGTGGTGATTTTCATAGGAGGAAAACCAACCCTTGACTTGCTCCTAAAAGAAGTCAGTGGGAATTCTGCTGCCTACTAGCCAGCGTCCTGGAACATGGAAGAGATGACTTACAATCTTCAAATCACTTACCTGCTCCTCCTTTCTGGACAAGAATTATTTGATGGAACTGTCATTAGACATCTCCATATCGGTGCTAATAATGAATGTGGTACATTTAAGTGTAACTGCTTTATATCAAACAGAAGTCACTTCATATCGTAGTTAATATTAGAAGGAAATTTCCTTCTCCAATCTCCATCCCTTCAGAGAGAAAAGAAAAAGGCTAAATGAGAATGGTTACCCCAAGAAGTATTTGTTTCTCTTACCTGTTGCAACTTATTCAATGGTAATTTGTAGTTTTCTATTTTTCTCTCACATGTGGTGATAATTCATGGTCCTTGGGTAGAGAATTGTTTCTTATACTGACTAGTAAATTTACCTTGCAGCAGATAAATTCAAGTAGGAAAGGACAGAAGATTGATACTGAAGATTTAGAAGATACTGACTATGATGATGTAAGAGCTCAAGAGAACGGAAAAGTAAAGGCCTCGAGTCACACAAAGAAGATTGAAGATTACCCAATGGGCAAGCGGAAAGAAAGGAAAGGAAGGAGATTAGAACTGCAAGGAAGAGATATCAAAAGACTGAAATCAGATTCAGTAATTGATGATAGTTTTGGCACATTTTCTAATTCAATTGAGGAGAGCATGTTTGGCGAGGATGAGATTCAGGATGGTGGAGGAGATTCGGTTGGAATGGAGGCCTCAGCTAGCTCACATGATGCTGAATAATGCAACTCTTCAAGTTTTACGTAATTCTTTGGTTTTGCGACTAGTTTTCCTTTTCTAGTTCTAACAGGTCGATTCTCTTCTGCTTTCCATGTCTGTACAGTTAGTTCCATTTCTGTACAGTTGGTCAAAACGGCTATTTATGATTGATTGAAGTGGATTCATTGGCATCGGCACCATAGCCGAAAGAATACATCAAGATTACTACTGTGATGGGCTTTTCAGCAATATGTAACTTGTCGAGGGTTTCATCTCCCCAGCCCAGTTTGTTTTCACTTAATTTATGATTCAAAGGTGTTAAGTTAGATTTTAAAGGGTGTGGCACTCACGTCCACAGTCTTCTAGCTTGTTAATTATGTACCTCATACTTGTGTAATTATTTATTCCTTAGTTGGTGGCTTGAAAACAAAAATTTGTCATCGATTTTTAGTGTTAATATACTTTGGTTCTTAAATTATATATTTTATTATTAATTTCATTGAGTTTAGTAGACAAAACTCAAAATATTTAATCTTCACATATTGACAGAGACTTACATCGTGACTGTACACAATTGTATAGATCCTTAATTGTTTCAAATCTTTGATTCGTACCATAATTTCATCCAAATTGTTATCCTTTTGATCCATGAAGGAAAATGTGACTTATAAATGGACTTGAAGCGAATTAAGTACCTAATATATAACAAAACTATGAACTATCAAGCAAAATATGTTTAATATAGGTTTGTAATTATAGTCAAATTAACATTTATCAAACATCCCCACACTCAAGGTTTTGTTTATCATTAAGCAAATTGTAATATAAATTGTTAACTTTACAACATCCATCCTTTATTAATCCCAACTTGTTCATCCATACTCTAAATCATCATGTCATATGAACATATAATAGAATTAAGTTATCTTAAAACTAACTTCATAAGTCAAAATTAACAATAATCACGTCAATAATCTTACTTAAATCAAAAGCAAATCTTTACACACTCGCGAAGGTTTCACTCAATGCAATCAAGTGTTTAAGGTAAAAAGTATCAAACTTTCAAATCAATACACCGTAGAACTCTTAACCATAAGCTTGCAGTATTATCACATTTTCATCACTTGTATGTAAACTAGAAATAAAAATCAATAGGTCTTTATAAGATTGTAAGAAGGCTTAGGTAAGCTATGATTGGGATAATAGAATTGTGACAAATTTGAAGGAATTTACAAAGAAAAGATTACAGGAAACTTGTTCACCATATATAGGTCTTTCATTATAAATTCATTGGTACTACACATTTTTTTCAATATTTTCAAGAAATTATCATGTACTAAAATTAAAGAAATATTAGACCATTCAAAATATCAAGTTTCAAACACTCAAGTATAACCCTTAGGGTTCAAAACAATATAAAAGGCTTCAAAAAAATAGGATAAAGGTTCAAAAAATACTTCAGCCCCATCCAAGGTCCCTACTCAAATACCCCTTAGATCTTTTACTATTTATTGTCGCAAGCTACACTATCCCGCACTATTCCTTTGATGGGACAAATAAGTTAGGAGGTTTTTTTTTCTGTCCACGCCCAAGCTTCCTTGACACAACTGCCTTCAATGACTTCGGCTCTCTCCGGCTCCACTGTGCCCAGCCGAGTTGAAGCCTTCATGCCTGCATCTTGTCTCCTGCTGCGCCTCTGCTTCAAGTCTCCCACTAGCTATTTCAATTTGCTCTTGTGCGTGTTATGCCTCCATAGTAGCGTCACTTCCGTAGCTGTTGGTAGGCGCAAGGCGCCTGATGCTGCTCCCACCCGCTACTCTGCTTGCTTCCTTGTTCATTTTAAATTTTGTCTCTGCCATATTTTATTCCCTTATGCGTTGTCACGTTCCTCTACTGTTTAGTGTCTCTACTATTTAATGCTCTCACCCTTGCTTCCACGTTGCACCGCCCACTCTTTTATCCTGTGGCTTGTGTGTACTGTTTGTTGACAAGACCAATAAGGGTCACATT
>JANVCL010000214.1:24110815-24132299 GCA_026546855.1 Erythroxylum incrassatum | reverse complement strand
TGAGACCTTGGGGGTTAACCCTGAGGTTAAACCCTTTCAAAATAATGTTGTTTTGCTTATAAGGGTCGAACCTTAAGCTTTAAGCTTGTCCGACCCCAAGTAGCCCGAGCCCAATAATGTCATTTTGTATTTTTAATTTATTAAAAAATGTGGGTAGGATCAAATGGGGATGGGGTTGGGCTAGTCTGCCTCAAGTTCAGTCAACCATTGATTAAGTCTTGAACCTGCTGGCCAAGTCGACCTACTTCAGCACCTCCTAATCGATATTTAGATTGATCCCAAACCTCTTCTCTTTGAGCTTATAATATTGTTCCTCGTGGGCTCCAGCATTAACACACAACAAGTCGTGTCACTCTGGTGGGTATACTATAGTTTCTTGCACTTGTGATTGGCGAGCTCCCCTTGAGTCTTTAGATGACCTTTCTTCTCTTTGTGATTTCTCAGATACCTTCTTTGCTCTATGTTGTCCTGTCATTACACATAAAACTAATTTAAGTATGAGAAAATAATAGATAAAAATACAAACAAAAACTTTTCCTCACATTTGGTTTGTATGCTCACTAAATTGTGAAATTGTGAAAATACAAAATACAAAATTAAAAATAACTAAAACTAATATAATGAAAATAAAATAATTAGAAAATTAAACAATTGAAAATTTGAAAACAAAATTAAAACATGCAATTTACAAATAAAATCAATCGAAAATGCAATTACTAAAGCAAATCTTAAAATTAGAAATTCAATCATATAATTTAAAAATTAAACCTATACTAAATCAAAATTAACACCTAATTCATGAAAAATACAAAATTGAATTAAAATTAAATTGGAAAACAACATCTAATAACTAGAAAAACAACAAATTAATCCTAATTTAACAAAAACAACACAATTCAACATATAGTGAGCAAAATTAAATACCCCAAATTAAATCTCATCCAATTCTCATGCAATTCATCGAATTGATTTAACAATTCATATGGGCAAGAATGAAATTCAACTTCTAATTGAAACAAAGCACAAAATAGGTTAAATCACACTATTATATAACCATACCCTCACCCTAATGTTTTGGAGATGAAAATCCTTAAAAAATGAAAAAATAACCAAAATTTCAAGTAAAAATAAAGTAAAATATATGGAAAATTTTCTTGGGTGTTGAAAATCAAACAGAAACATTAGGCTAGGGTGGAGAAATGAGAGGCGCGATAGTGGCTAGCGAAGAGAAGAGAGAAAAATGACAGAGAATAAAGGGAGATAAGGATTTTTAAGAGATGACTCGGCTTACACAATTGGTTACACAGCCGTGTAAGTCACAGTTGTGTGATATTTGAAAGGACACAAGTGTGTGAACTTTACAGACTTACATGGTTAGAGTAAGCCATACACGGACGTGTCCTTAAACCTTATAGGTCTTTGTAACTTGTGTACATATTGAAATGAAATTTGTATATACACGTGCACATATACAAACATGTATATGACCATGTATACTACAAAAATTCTTTAAAACCTTGCAAATGTTCACTCAAAGTCATAAAATTCAACACATATACCATAACACGAAAAATTTGCATAATTAAATGAGGAGGCTCTATATCCTAACATAAAACACAAAAAAACCAATAAAATTCTATGTTAACACTAAAACGAAACATATCTTAATTCTTAGTTTTCCTCTGAAATAGCGCTTGTTTAATGTCTTTAGCTTAACTCACCCTTCATGTTTAAGGTGACTTATAAAGATTGAATTTTTGTTGTCTTAAAGGAGATTCCATGCCTCTTAAGTAAATTACATGCTTTTTTTTTCATATTGTTGCGTTTTTTATTTTGTTTACTACCTTGAACTTACAATAGCTTTGGTGGACCTTTAGTATTAACTTGTTGTTGGGTGTCAAACCAGCTAAAAATAATTAATCTAATTAGAATATTAACATAGCAAAATGGAGTTGGGTCGTCTTCTTAGGGAATGTTGGTTTATCTCCTTTAAACAAGTGAGTTAAAAAAAAGGATTTGAAAATTATGTTAAAATGCAATATTGAAAATAACATAAATGAAGTGACTTGAAATTCAATAAATCAAACTTCTAGCTAAAGGAATTTATTTTCACTTTGATTTATGCAATTGATCATAATTCAAAAGTAATTCAACACGTTCATGAATAAATTGGTTCTAGTTATTAAGAACATATCTATAATAACCAATCTTTCCTTACTTTGTACGGTAATCATGAATAGATTAAATAATTACTCACTAATCGAAAGACAACCCAGAGGCAGCTCGTAGGATTTAGCATTTCGACAACCTTAAGATTTAGAAAGACCCAATTTTAACTAAGAAACTCAACAGATGGTTATTGCAATCAGAATAAGTAATTCCATGACATAGATTAAATTTCTTAATGAGGAAATTAAATTATGTCGATTGCCACTTATTACAACCGACAAAAAAATATTTATTTACTGTTTTAATTAGCAGTAGATTATTTTAGGATTATTAAATATATGCATTTATTCAATAAAACCTAAAACTATTATAAAATCAGTGAATTCAGGAAATAATTAAATACCCATGGATGATTGAATTCAATAAAACCTATTCGATCTTATAATTAATTTAGATTAAGGACTTCAATATAATCATTTAACTAGAATTAATAAATTAGTTGCAAACTATAAAGAAGATAGAACACATGAAAATTATTGAAAAGTAAATTATCCTTACTGAAGAAGTTGAAAGGAAGAACAACGTTGGAGAGCACCCAGGTGAAAAACTCGCCAAAACACTATGCCTAAGTGCTATCTTTAAAAAAACAATTTTTAGTCTTTTAAAACATCTGGAGTCTTAAAACGTCTAGAGTCCTTGAGCGTCTCCACTCCATTACGTTTTGAACTGTTCTTCTTTTTCTCTATTGTGCTCCTCTTTACGTTGTCGTTTCATTCTCTCAGCTGCTATGCTTTTTTATTTTCGTTGGTGTATTGTCGTTTTGTCTCTACTCTTTTCTCTTGTGTGCTGTCATTTTATCTCTGCTTATCTAGTTTTCTTCTTGCATTATATGTTGCAAGATTTTAACTCATTTGTTTGCCCACATGCTTTAAATCAGTCACGACTGCCTTGTTAATGTGGCTTCTTAAATTCCTTGTGTCATTCTTCTCCAATTTAGCCAATTTTAGCTTCTTCTCTCCAAAATACTCCACATAACCTCCAAAAACAATGTAAAAATACCATAATCAGAACAATCTCCATCCAATGTGCTCCAAAAATACCTCAAAATGATAAATCACTTAATAGTCTATCAAACTCTCACACACCTAAACAATGCTTGTCCCCAAACATTCAAAATACTTGAAAACAAAACAAACCTAACCTAAACAAATCTATTTACAACTTTCTTGAAAAATTTAGCCAACATACATTATCTTACCGAACCAAGATCACAATCAAGTCACAAGCATTTCACAGGGTTCAACTCTAGAACAACTATCACAATTTCTAATGACCTTTCCAAACTCAAAATGCACTAGATTTACCTCACATGAAGATTCATTCAATGCATTCAAGAAGTATTTATAAGACATTTCACTTATATTCTCTATAATAGAATGACATCACTATATGCTTGCAAATATATCATATCATAACCACTTATTGTGAATTCCATGCAAAAATCAAAAAGGTCTTTTGTTTGGTTGTAATGGGACTAAGGACAAGGGTACTATGAAAAGATTATTTAGGCCATAGTTATCAAAGGTAATGTAGATTACATTGCTTAATTTCCACCTTCAAACTAAAAAAGTCCCAACAATGGTAACAATTGATGTTCAATTATCACAAATCAAGGATCAGTTTCACAAGAAAAATCCATGTGAACACTTTGTAACCCAACTAATAAATTAACTCATAACTGCACAATTAATAATCAAGAATTTGAAGCACCTTGGTTAAGCATACTTTTTTTTCCCTTTTAAACTTGTGCCACCTTTTTTTCCTTATTTCTCTTTTTTTTCGAAATTTTTAGGGCATTTCACAATCTTTCCTCATCACATTTCAATAACATCATAAGGTAAGATATCACTTTGACCATGTTTGTTACCATTAAATGTCCGCCTCAAACCACAAACTAATAACTTTTAGCAACTAGTCATCCATTCCTTTATTAACGAAAGTCAAAACACAAGGCTTGGGTTAATTTTGTGGTTTTTGTTTCAAAAAAAAGGTTACTAGGGGAATTAACAAATAGGGTAAGTTCTAGAAACCCAAAAAGAGTTAATCCTAAATGCTTTTATCACTTTAACGCACCAATTTACCAGTGATCTCAACAAGCATAACAAAGCAAGTTCTAAAATGATCAAACTATATGTGACAACACTCAACAAGAAAACAAATTGAGCACAAAGAATATTATTGCTCTTTAAAGGCTCAATCCTTACTTATTTAAGTAGGCTTTTCGCAAATCTTGCACACTTTTCATTCAAATCAACTATGGCGGAAAAAATAGTCATTTTATCACCAAATCACTATTTATGCTTGCAATCCTTCATGTTTTCCCAGTTAGACAAAATAATGCACATTATATATATATATATATATATATAATTCCAATCGCTCGTCTATAATTAATATCTTTTTCCTCAAATTTAATATAATCTTTAACTTTTTCTTGATTTATAAATATCGAGAATGAATATGATTTTCCCAGTTGGATTAGATGATAAGCTGGATAGCTACTATCAGTATCAAAATCTAGTCCTACTGATAAAAATTTTAAGACCAAAATATCTTTTGGGGTTAAGTTGGATTATTGAGATAACAATCTCATACTCCATCATTTATCCTTTGCGATAAGAAACTTATTTCTGGAAAATTTGAAGAAGATAAATATAACGAATTTAGGGCTCCAAAATCATACCAATACCTTACCTCTTTTGGGTCCGGCTCTTGTAGATAATTGATTCTAGGGTATATCCCTGAGAAATCAACATATCTATTCTCATTATTTAGCAAGTGAAATAAATCTCTCATCCTCTTTTGTTGCTGCTCAACTTTTGGAGGAATAATGGAAATTTCTTTTATTATCTGTGATGCAAAGGGTAGATCTGTTGTGGGAGTGATAGTAGGAATTTTGTGAGGTCTTAGATCGATATGCATTTCTTCTAGAGAGAGGGATTTTAAAGTATCTGTCTTGGATGTTGTAGAGTGGGCAATAGACTCTACTATCTTAAGGCTCGAATTTTCATAATTTTCAATGTTCATCTGGATTAGTTTACTTCCTCTTTTTATCAAGCTGGAAACTTCTCGTGTCAGTCCCGGGAGATTAGCAATATTTAAAAAATTTGAAACATTATCTTTGATATATCGTATCTCGGTATTCATTTTGCGTATTTATTCAAGTATCTGGAGATGATGGTCTTCCATCTCTAGTGAGAAAATCTGCTAGAACATTCTTGTTAGATTTAATAATCTCAATATCAAATGTATAATTAGAAAGTAATGTTTGCCATCTAATAAGTCGTTTATATTCAGGTCTACTTGGTAAATTATTTTTAATAAATGCTTTGACCTATGTATTATCAGTTCTTAATAAAAATCTTTTAGGAAGTAAGAAGTGATAAAACTTTTTACAACTTTTTACTACCGCTAATAATTCTTTATCATTTATATGATATCTACTTTCAGTATTGGTAAAAGTTCCTAAACAATATCTACATAAACTTTCTCCTATTTTATTATTATGATTATAATCTATTTTCTTTAAGACTCCACTCCAATAATTTTCAGTGGCATCAGTTTCTAGTATCAAATTATCATTATCACTTGGTAAATATAATTTTGGTAGCGACCTACATAATTCTTTTATTTGTTTTACTTGAATTTCCAATTTTGGGGTAAAACTGAATATCTTATCTTTCTTAAGTAACTCTTGAAAAGGTTTACGTACTTGAGCTAAATCTTTAATAAAATCTGAAGCATAAGTTAAAATTCCTAAAAAGCTTTATACTTGTTTCTTATCAATTAATTTATTTGGGAATTGAGATATTTTTTTCTAAGACATGAGTCTAAAGTTCTATGCCTTGTCTATCTACCTGCATACCTAAAAATTCTACCTTCTTTTGGAATATCTTAGATTTCTTTTTAGATAATCCAAGTCCATTTTTTACACAAATATCAGCAAATATTTCTAGATGTTTTAGATGGGTATTGATATCATCAGAAACTACTAAAATATCATCAATATAAACAAATATAAAATCATAATTTTTGAAAATATTATCCATTTTTTTTGAAATATTTGAGGAGCATTTTTTAATCCAAATGGCATTACTAACCATTCATAGTGTCCTTGTGGTGTAGAAAAAGCAGTATAGTTGATACTATTAGGATGCATTTTGATTTGCCAGAATCCACTCTTACAATCAAATTTAGAAAATGTCTTTTTATTTCTAGTTCTATTAATCAAACTTTCTTCATTAGGAAGAAAATATCCATCAAATATGGTATTATCATTTAATTTTTATAATTTATGACCATTCTAGCCTTACCTCTAACTTGTTCGGCATGATTTCTTATTATGAATGCAGGTGAGTTGTGAGGTGATTGACTAGATCAAATGAATCCTGAATCTAATAATTCTTTTATTTGATTTTTAAACTTGTTATGATCTTCCTCATTATATCGCATTGATTTGACTCGTATTATTTTAGTTTTATCTATCATTTCTAATTGAGCATATAACTGATTTTTATCCCAAAATTGTAAAGGATTTTCTGTGTAACAATGTTCTAATTTTGTTGTTATTTTATCTATTTCGGTACCAAGAGATCTTAATACTACCTAATAATGTAATAAAGGTTTTGTTTTTGGAAAAATTGGTTGTTGAGTGTAACCAATATCACCACGCTGAGCTGTGCGAGGGATAAAGGTAATAGGCAAGGGTTTAGCAGTTATCAAGTGATGACAGGGAGTTTTAAATAATATCTGATTAACTATTGTATCAAAGGTTATTTTATGAAATAATTGGAGAAAATTATTTCCTAATAATATATCGGTACCAGTATTATGAAAATAAAAAGAGGGACATTTTATCAAGAATGATCCTAATAAAATTATCGGTTGTTCAATTCCTTTATTTATTTTTATAATATTATTAGATATATCGCGGCCTTTTATTATAGGTAACTCTTTATGAAATTCTATCGAAAAACAATTTGTTTTACACAAACATGCTCCTAAACCATTATCAATAAAGGCAGCAAAATATTCTGATTTATAATCTTTATAGGTTATTCCTATAGGAATGTATATACTATGAGGGCTTGTCATTTTGGAATATATATTAATTTATCATTGTATGTTATCTTTAATTCGTATGAAGTAATCTGGTAAGGTTTAAAAGTTTCAAGAAAAGTTAATCCTAACATTATTTCTAATGTATCATTCAATCCTTCATCTTCTATTAATAGTCTAATTGGTAGTATATCTTGTCCAAATCGTGCTAATGTGTCTATAGCTTCATCTATCGAATGTAGTTCACCATTAAAATTTGTATATTGGTGAGGTTCATCTAATTGATATTTTTGTAATCCAGTACAAAGTTTATGACTAATATAATTTCCATTGGCTCCTGTATCTATTAGTATGTTGACTAGAACAAAAGTTATTCCATTATAATATTCTCCTTTTATCTTACAATTTCTATAATTATCATTTTTAGCCATTATTAAATTATTATTGTATTTATCAAGACTCAATTGTCGAGTGAGAGGCTAACTTTTAACTCCAGCATTTGTAAAAGATAATCGAGGGGCTAGATTAGTAGAAGTCGTTAATGGTTTATCTTGTAAATCTAATTCTAAAGGTCTCAACTCTATTTCTTCTATTCTTGGTAAACTTGACATTTGAATTTGACAGACTTCATTAAATAAATAAGGAAAGTCTATTATATCTTTAACTACAAAACAATCTGAATGATGTGTATTGGATATGGCATATGAAATTATATAAGTTATCGAATAAGGTCTATTTTGTTGTTTAAATAAATCTTTTCTTTTAAAATCTTGTATTAAACTTAATGTTTTATCAAAATCTTTATCTTGTATATGGTAAGAAATTCGGGGGTATATATTGAATTTCAATTTACCATATTGTAAATTACCTTTAAGTATACCTAAACAGGCTTCTTCTCTATTAATTATTCTATTATCCATTATAGCTAATTCTATAGGAGTATCTAAGCCTTCTTTAAAAGTTGATTTTATAATAATCTGTATAGCACCAATAGGTATCCAACCAAGAGTATTTCTTATTTCTGGTTTAATTTTTTGTAATTTTTCTTGAATATCTTTCTTAGCTAAAAGAGGTATCATTACTTTATTAGATGCTATAGAAACTTCTAAAGCTCTTTCTTGTATATTTAATCCATAAAATAAATCATGCTTTCTAGATTTTATTCCTAATCATTGTAAAGTATCAACTTTAAATCCTGAATAACTTGATAATGAAAATTTTCATTTTGAATCTGTTTTAATTTTTTATTTATTAAAATCTCCTGTTTATATTCTCCTGTTTGTTCTATTTGATTATCTATAGTAGATTCACTATCATTTTGACTTATATTATTAACTTCCATATATTCAGTACTATTTTCAGAAGTATAATCAGTATCGGTTAAAATAAAAATACTTTCGTTAGAATATAAATTTAAATCATCTATTTTTACAAATTCTCCTATATTTATCATTTCTTCTATATCTTCATCTATTTCTATTTTCTTTTTATCTTTCTCATTTTTTCTAGGACAATTATTATCATAATGACCTATCTCTTTACAGTAATAACATCTACATTCCTTAGGATTTGTTTCCCTTCTTTTATAAGTGGGTTTATAAGTTTTCTTATAACCTTTCTTTTGTAACAGCTAACCTTATGTTTCTTAAAATAAGGTTTTCTATATCTATAGTGTTTTTTCTTTTTATACTTTCGTTTTATCTTTCCATAGTAATAAGAACTATCACATCCTAGCATTATTGGCATTTTAGGTTTATCACAACATAAAGGAATTCTTTTCTTTAATCCTTTACTGGCTTTAGCCAAAATAGCATTAGCACATCAATTACTTAGTTTATCTCGTGTATGTCCTATTCTTTTACCTAGAGTATCTATATTTTTAGGTTTATATGTATCTATTAATTTTTAATCCAAAGGGTCTGGAATCTTAGCAAAAAATAAAGGTAAATAATTACTAGTATCAGAAACTTGATTATATATATGGTAATAATAATCTTGAAAGACACAAATATATTTTTGTATTTCACATATATCACATAATTGCAATCGCATTAAAGCAGTTGTATATCTTGTTATAGTATTAAGATCTTTTGCATATTTTCCTTCACCATGGAATTCTAATCTAAATGTTTCAACTACTTTTGTTATAAAATTATTTGGCTCCGCATATATAGATTGTTTAGTGGCTTCATTAAATTCTTCCAAAATCTTTGAGCACTATTTAATAGGTTTTTTTCTATAAATCCATTATTTGTTTCAAAATCTATTTTACTTACTACAACAACTATTTGTAAAGCAGTTTCCCACTTATCTATTGTTTCTTCAATGTTAGCAATACAATCTAAATCTAAATAAATTCCAAAAGGATTTATTGCATCAGCTTTCATTTTTTCAAACGGAGTATATTTTTCAGAACTTTGTCCAGTATGCATTAATCCTGCATATCCTGTTACTAGTCTATTAAAACTTTGATTTTGTTTATGTTGTATATATGGTTCTTTACTAGAAGACGGTATATCTGTGATATTAGGATTTTCAGCTTTAATTCCTGCATGTTTGATATTTAGAAAATTATCTTGAAGATCTAAGTTTCCTATTTGTGTTATTAAAAAGTTTCCTATTTGTGTTATTAAATTATCTACATCGAGTAACAGTGATTGACTACTATCAGAATCATTTGCTGACATCTTTCAATTTTTCTAAATGACTAAGATAAGGACTTTTAAGAAGTTCTATCTCTTTTTGAATTATGATCTATTTTTCTTTATCTTGTTCTATAGTTTTATGATTTATGATTGATTCTATATCAAGTGTCAATTGTTTACAATATTGTATTATTTTCTGTCCATAATAAATTATCGTTTTTTGTATTTCAATTATTTCTTTATCTATTTTTAAAGAATTTTCTTGTTCTTTTAATATCTTAAATTCTTTATCCATTATTTACTATGGCACAGGCTACTACATATATTTTAATTAATATAAAACATAACTCTATATTAATAAGATAAAAACATAAACATAATAACTTTATCAAAATAAATAAATCGAAAAGTCTAAGAGGTTTAGGCTCTGATACCATCTTCGAAGTGTGGCGTGGTTATGATGAAATATCTGGGGGTGGTCCATAGCTTTTGGTATTGATATGAAAAAGATTGATTGAATTAAAGTAAGGGTATCGGTTGGAAGAGTATGAATTGGATATTTTGCTGAACACACTTTGGTATTTTGATGATATCTCGATCTGTAGAGCTCCAAATGAGATGATTTTTATTTCCAAATAAACTAAACACATAGGGATAAAAATTATCTGAAGAAATAGAATTCTAATTTAGTTTATAATAATTTCAATTCTAGATGGAAGTTGAACACATAGTACTGTTTCAGTATTAAAAAGAGTTCGAAAATGGGGTCCATCATAATGTGGTATCAGACGCTCACGTTTCATGACATTTGGTTTTGGGCTCAAAAAACAGGGTCAATAATTGTGGTATCAAAGCATGAAGATGAATCGATGATTGTTACAAGATTTCACTAAATTAACGCTTCAAGGTAATACGCTCACGTTTCATGATTTCCAGCATCACTTTTAATAGGCTCCTTTAGCCCATTTGTAAAGCAGTCGAATAAAACAATCTCAGTAAGATCAGCCGATCGATTGGCTAATATCATGAATTGGGTATAATATTCATTAACTGAACCAGTCTGTATTAACTTAAAAAGTTGAGCTTGAGGTGACTCAAAACGTGATGGGTCAAAATGCTCTTCTATGGCTTGAGTTAGTAAAGCCCAAGTGGAAATTAAGTTGGCCTTCTTCAATATTTGGTACTAAGGAACCACTGTCCTCTCAAATTGCACAGTGGCAATAGTGAGTTTCTAACTATCAAGAGTATCATAGAAGGTAAAGAATTGTTCAGCTTTAAAGATCTATGTGAAATGATTCGTCTTGTTGAACTTCAAAAAGTCTATTTTAACCTGCTGAACTTGTAGTGTATTAGAATAACCAATAGTCTGAAGCAAGCCTAAATTCATCGATAACCCTCCTATAATGAGACTATATTATTGACGATCAATAGAATTTCTAAGCCTCTCTATATGCTGATTCATAGATTCCAATGTAGCCTTAATCCTTCCTAAACGATTTTGGATAGAGGCATCTCGCTAGTTTAGATTAGAGATATCATTTGATACACGATTAATCTCGACAGACATCTCTTTCATCCTTATATTCTGGGCCATTATCAACGAAAGCACCAATGTGATATCTATTGGAATATCACATGCAGATAAACAACTCAAGAACACTACATAGAATAGCCAAATGTAATGCCTTGTTATAAATTTAAAATACTATAAATGTCCATAAAATTACAAAGTAATGAAGAAGTTAATTAAGTCCTAGAATAACCCATCAACAAGGAAGAAAATTAGAATAGAAAAACACCGCAAAGGAGGGGAGGAACGATTATAACCAAAAGAGAGGAAAACATATCAAATTCTTTATACCCTCTTGGTTATGTTATCCATGTATATATACGACCTATTTGGGCCCACTCACTCCTTGAGATGTCACGGTACTTTTCTTACGCGAAAGCTACACCTCACTACTTCGCATTCCGACTCACTACTTTTAGGATCATGCGTCACCTGCCCATTGTCCTCATTGTCAGTATTCAGTTCCACCTGCGATATTTTAATCCTACGAATTTCTTTTAACATCATATAAGCTAGGTGGGAAAGAGGTGGTAAGAAATAACTCTTCTAGTCTTTTTCTGCCATTTCTTTTCAGATTTGGGTACGTTTTAGAAATTTAAAGCCCAATTATGTTCATGCTCAAGCCTAATCATTTGATTTTGGTTGGATTTTAAGCCACGGTTTGGCCCATTAACCCACTAGACAACCATAAATCAGATGAAATTTCTTATCACAACTTTCACCACCCCTTTTGTCATTTGTGCAAAAGTGAAGCTCACCTTTTAAAATTTTGTGGTATGATGCTTAAAACAATTTATGCTACTATGTGCTAATGGTGCATTCCATGTGGATCAATTTAGTGTTAAGATTAATATTCACAATGGATGAGAGGAATCCAACGGTAAAAGTTTTGCAGTTGGATTTTGACATATCTAAGTCACAGGAGACAAACTAATCTTCCAATATTGAGTGTTAGTTTGTCCAAACTTGCTTGGAATCTTCATTGCTCTTTCCATGGATGCTTTTCGCACACCAAAAGGTACAAAGGCCCAGATTGGTTGATTGATACTGACTTTGAACCTTAACTGTCAGATAGTCTTCATATCTTCACCTTCTTTTCTTCTACCTGCAATCCAATATGCCACACTAAAGACATTATGTCACTCCTAATTTGTCACCTCTACAATGAAGAGGACGACTAAAAACCTACCCATATTTTAAACTAATCTATGCTCTTATTGGATCTGTATCGGGGAAGAAAAAAGTGAATGTTGATGTTTGATGGGAAAGTTGGAGACATGGAGATGTGCCCACTCTTGTCGTCTCAGCTTGTGGATCCTTGAACAAAAATGAAGATTTGAAATTAACCGATGCATGTCAATTTTCAAATACCAAAATATTGACAGTGCAAGTTATGCAGTCTCAGAATCCATATATGGCAGAGAGAAAATTATGATAAAAAAGCAAGTGGATTCTATTTCTCTGCCAGAAAGAGAAGTCAGATGCTTTCGTGATCAAATACTCTTGAAATTCTTTTGTTCCTTTGCTTTCTTCAAGCTCATGCAGGATTTTCTGTTTTACCAGACGTTATGAAAAATTGAGAAGGTGCTAGAGCCATTTTTTCTTCTTGTTAAATTCTATATATTTGGTTTCTTTGACATATGAACTTGTAGGTCAACAATTGTTCAGAATTTCGAATCTTCCAGAATTTGTTTGGTACATCAGATAAGACTAAAGAAGACTAGTCTCGACAAAAATCCACTCCATAGGCATCTGCCTGTAATAAACAAACAATACCCGAAGGGGGTCTGTTCCAAACTCGAAGACCCACTGAAGAACCCTAACCTAGTCAAGCAAGAAAGTCTGCACATTGATTTCCTTCACGAAAGGAGTGAGAAAATTTATAGTTAATGCGACAATCAAGCAAAGACCAGATATCACGAATAATATAAGCATGAGGATGAAAATCAATCGAGGCTTAACGGTGAGCAACAATCCTGAGGGCTTCCAAAGAATCAGAATTGATCTCTAAATATTCACAAGAGAGGCAAATAGCCAATTCAATGCCAGAGTGGATAGCCCATAACTCAGCAGACATATTAGAGGTGACATCAATAGAAGAAGAAAACCCAGTAATCCAGCTACCTGCACAGTCTCGAATTAAGCCCCTAATACCAGCTTTACTCGAATTTCCCCGAGAAATACCATCAGTATTAAGTTTCCGCCATTGAGTCTGAGGTGGGAGCCATGAGACTATTCTGGAACTTAGGAAGGAAGAAGCAGTGTTAGGAGAAGAGAAAGCTTTCTGGTAGTTAGTCCAAAGAAAGTGAACTTGAGCAATTTGTCTGTGAACAGACGTCTCCTTATGTTCAAAAACAACCTTATTGCGAGATGTCCAACTAATCCCAACCACACAGATAATTAACTGAACTGTCTTCTTATGATTAACTTGCGAACAGTGCAAAGAAAGCCAATCAAATAAATCAAGGTCAAAAAAATTCCGGTCATCAAAGGATGATATGAAGTGCAACCAAAGGGGCTTGAAATGAGCACAGTCTCCCAAAGCATGTAAAGTTATCTCTATAATAGAACCACAATGATAGCAAATGGAAGACTCGCATAACCCACGGACATACCGGTTAGCATTAGTGAAAAGGCGATCCCAAGTTGCAAGCCATAAGAAAAACTTATGTTTTTGAGCGACTTTCAACTTCCATATCCAATGCCAACCAAACTGCCCGTTAATGGAAGGGACAGAAGTGATGACATCATATCCCGAACGAGTTGTATAAACGCCAGTCAGATTACAAGACCATATATGCTTATCTTGAGCAGTATGAGCTATAGGCAAAGGAACTGCAAGAATATTTGCAATAATATCCGAGAATATAAGCCCATTAAGAATATTTAGATTCTAAGCCCCTGACGGAGAGAAGAGGGTGCTCACCCGTAAATCACCAATGGAATCAGGAACTGGAGAAATATACAAAGAAAGTTGATCCTCCATACACCAGTAGTCATCCCAAAAAGAAATATTATCCCCATATCCTACACGCCTTTTATACCCACTTTTGAGATAAGAATAAACTTTCATGATACCTTTCCAACAAACAGATGTAGATCGAGGGGGAATGTGGGAAAAGAGATCTCCATCCGAAGGTATTTGGCCTTAAGGACTTGAGTCCAAAGCCTATTGCCACCATAAATAAGGTCCCAGCTTAGCTTACCAATTAAAGCAGTATTATTATCTTGAGCCTGACGAATGCCTAAACCACCATAATTTTTTGGAGTGGTGACGGTTTCCCAATCAAGCAAGTGGACCCCGTGTTGATTGTCCTTCCGACCCCATAGGAAGCCTCTAGCCAATTTGTCCACTTCATCGCAAAGAGACCGTGGATGCCAGGTCGATTGCATAGCATAAAATGAGATAGTTGAGACCGGGTTGTGGACCAAAGTAGTGCATCCTGCCTGGTTTAAAAGTTTGGATTTCCAACCAGATAATTTGGATCGAATTTTGTCAAGAATACCCCCTTAGTCTTGCTTCCCTACCCGACTAGTAGCAAGAGGCACACCTAAATAAACGCCAAGGTTTGGAGACAAAGGTATGTCGAGAGCAACTTTAATTCTATATCAACGATGTCTACTGACTTAGGGCGAGACATAAGCCTTGGATTTAGAGTTATTAACAACCATACCTGGCGCACGACATAAATCACCCAAGGCAATTCTCATGGTTTGCGTCTGACTAAGAGACGCTTCAGCAAAAAGAATGACATCGTCGGTAAATAGTAAGCGAGAAATCATAGGGCCAGATGTAGCAATAGGAACAGGTTTCCATTGCCCCAGTGCGTACCTTGTTTTCAATAACTAATGATAATTTCTCCATGCATAGCACAAATAAGTAGGGAGAAAGTGGGTCACCTTGTCGAAGGCCCCTGCATGGTTTAAAAGGCTTAAATCTTTCATCGTTCCATACAATAGAGAGAGATGAACTTGAGACATAATTCATGATAAGCTCCACATAAATCTCTAGAAAGTCAAAGTCAATTAAAGTTTGTCATAAGAAACGCCAATCCATTCTATCATATGCTTTCGCTAAATCTAACTTAACAACCATGCCACCAGAGGAACCCTGCTGACGGAAAGAATGGAACAATTCCCGAATAATAACAATATTATCAGCTGCCTTCCTGCCGGGGATGAAGCTCGCCTGAACCGGATTGATAATATCATCAAGGATAAGACAAATTCTGTTAACAATCACCTTGGTAAGTAATTTATAAATAACATTGCAAAGGCTAATAGGTTTGAACTAGTGGATTGCGGTGGGATTTTCTTCCTTAGGGATAAGAACAATCAGAGTATTAGCAATTTTTGTAAGGATGGAACCAGTATGAAAAGCCTATCTCACCATATTAATTACTGACAATGAGAAGTCCTTCCAAAAGGAGTGATAAAAGATTGGTTGAAGACCATCAGGCCCAGGACTTTTATAAGGTTTCATACTTGTAGCAGTAACATGAACCTCTGCATCAGATATAGGCAGTAGTAACATGTCCCGATAGGAGTGAGAAATGGTAGAACTAGGGGCTATGTTTGTAGTTAAATCGACCTCCTCTATAGAGCAAAAAAGATCTTTAAAGAACAAAAATACTTCCCCCTATATGGTATTTTAATTGAAAGTCCACTCCTCAGTTCGAAGACGAAGTCTTTCGATGCGATTATGCTTCCTACGTGTGAGAGTTATGGCATGAAAAAACTTAGTAGCTTTATCCCCCACTTGAAGCCATTGAATTCGTGATTTTTGGAACCAAAGCATTTCCTCCTATTGCAAAACTGTTCGATATTCCATGTTCAAGGATTGCTCCAAATCAGTAAGAAATTGAGAGCGATGGCTATTGAGATAATCTTAAATGCCCTTCAGACTGGCTAATAATAGACGTTTCCTATGAAAATGTTCCCAAATATGTTTGAATTAAACTGCTTGGAAGCAGTAACAACCAAATCAATAGCGTCAACCACAGATTCCTGAAACGGACCCCAAGCATCCCTAACAATGTAAGTATAGTCTGCCAAGCCACTTGGAAGTGAAACGGTCTTCTACTTGGTTAGGAACACGATTATACAGGTTAACAAGAATGGGGTTATGGTATGAGATTATCTTAGGGAGATGAATAACCAAAGCTTCAGGAAATAAAATCCTCCAAGCATCATTAGACATGGCCCGATCAAGGCTGACATAAGTAGTAAAAGCTCCATGGCATTTCCTGGCATAAGTAAAAGGTTGGCCCTTGAACCCAAGATCAATAAGAGCACTAGAGTCCACTTAAGCTTGGAATCGAGTCTCTTTATGGTACTGAAACACACCACCCCTCTTCTCATTCGGCTGCAGATAGTCATTGAAGTCTCCAAGTACTAGCCAAGGAAGGGAGATAGCAGCGCTCACTTCAAGTAGATGCTTCCAAAGATCTTCTTTGATACTTTCAACAGGGCAGGCATAGACCACAGAACAGACCCAATGCCCACCATTGGGCAAATCAACTAGTAGAGTGAGGCATTGGCGGTGCACATAGAGAATAGAGACCAAAATGATGGAAGAATTCCATAGGGTCCAAATGCCACTTGCAAAGCCAATTGTATCAACTCGAAAAATAGAATCAAACCCTAAAGCTTTAGACACAACATCCACTCGCTTCTCAAAAACACGGGTTTCCAAAACAAAGAAAAGATTTGGTTTATGAAAGCGCACAACATCCTTTGTTGCAATTGAAAACTCTTTCTTTCCTGATTCATGGAAATTACAACTAATAATGTTGAAATATAACATTAATAGAGAAATATAAAGAATATATGGACAATATCATAGTCGATGCACGACTTAACCTTGCATGATATTACCGTCTCCTTGATTAGGGGACCCTGCAATAGTTGCTTCCATAATCGTTTCAGGAATAATCTCTTCCTCCTGCGAAGCTGACACCTCTATGGGCACATGATTGTTATGCCTAAGAGACAACAATGGTGTTGGCAACACTTCCCCTTGTGGGGGCATCCCAGAATCTATATAAGGGGGATCATTAGTATGCTCACCCATGGGAGTAACATCCAAATTGATTGGATTCAGAGGCTTAACATTGATCTTACCCGTAAAAGTTTCCTGTATGACCTGGGCCACTTCCTTAATTAGAGCGTGGTCCATATGTATGGTTGGACCTGTCTTAGAAGAGTTATCCTTTTCCACTATAGATGGACCAGCAAATCTATCGTGGTGCTTCTTAAAAATGATATCACTAGATTCTTTGGCCTTTGTTAGGCCCCAAGGCCAAGACATAACCTGCTTTCCCTAATTTCTGCTTAGTCAACCACCTTTCTTGTTATTAACCGTCTTGAGATTAGGACCCATAGCAATATCCCCCCTCTCCATACAGTGTGAATCTGCCTTACCTGAGAAGATAGCAAAACGATTAGAATTTGTAGTATGATTGTTCTCCTGGATACCTCTAAGAGGTTTAAGTCGGTAAGGCAGCTTCGTCTATGCTCCGTAATCATCCATTCTCCAAATTTTGGAGATTATGTTTCTTTCCTTTTCGAAGGTTGGCTAGCTTCACCAGTCGTTTGCGCAAACTGCATGACACCAGTAACATCACCATCATCTCCATTGATAGTCGGATGGGGAGGGGGTGGCGGAGCCAACAGAGGACTATTGGAGACTTCATGGCCATAAATACCACAAGAAAAGCAAATTAAAGATAGGCCCTCATACAATACGTTATAGCAATCTCCCTCAAGCCATAGTTTTCCTATAAGTAGCTTAACAAGATCGACTTCCACACCGACCCTTGGAAATTAACCTCTAGTGGCTAACGTTGTATTGAGGTCAACCCTGAAGGCCTCCCAATCCCAGAAGCCAAAGCTCACAAGACATCCTCATTATAATACATTACAGGTAATTCAGGAAACCTAACCCAGGCAAGGGTTTTATCAATAGTAGCTGTGGACGACCGAAAATCAAGGGACCATTGACGCACCGCTAAATAAGCACCTTGGATTACCCAGGCTCCACAACTAATAACTGCACTAAGATCATCGTCATTTGCAAACTTGATTAAAAGTAGTCCAACCCCAAATCTAGAATATCCAAATCTTCCTTTGGTGCCCAGAGCTGATGAACTCTAGCATACAACACCTTATAACCCACGTTCTTACCAAAAACTTTTACAATAATCGAATCCTTCCAAGGGGATATAAGGTTATCCTGTAAGCTTTAATCCAGCATAAACTCAGGGCAAAGAACATCATCATTTCTAAAGCACACCTATATAGATTTAGTAGCAAGAAGATCAACAGGAGCCCTCTTGGGCTGATCCTTCATCTTTGCAATCTTACCAAGCAGTTTGTCTTGGAAAGATGATTCGTATAGGTTAGGTCGAAGAGAGTTGGGGGCACTCTGACCAAGAGAAGGGGGAACAAGAATATCGAGAGGTTTGTCTGGAGGTCAAGACCGCTTGGGGTTTCTAGAGTTTTCTTCACTCATCGAGGACAATACTCAGTCTATAAGGACTAAAGTTTTTGTTTTTTTAGACGTTTTCAAGAACTAACCTTGTTAACACTAACAGTAGCAATACTTCCATGAAGAAGTTACGAGGTCGAGAAATGTGGATCTCAAGATCAAGCTCAGGTGGTAATCAGTGAACAAAATAACATTTACTTGTATGTCATGTCTAGATTTATGGGACCTATCTTTTCAAATACTAGATGCAATGATCTCAAACAGTCTTCTTAATTTAAGTTTCAAATCTTATGTTTCATTTTTCTTTACCTTTTGTTCCAAGAATATCTCACCTATTTAAATTTTCTCTATCTCAATTAGTATACGGTTGGATGTTGTTTGAAACATAGGACATCTCAATTATTATATGGTTGAATGTTGTTTGAAACATAGGAAAACAGAACAGAAGCTCCAATTTATATAGTCGGGTACATTTACTATGCCTAGTAATGTGCACATTTATTATTTTGGCTAATAAAGACATTTATAGTACCTTTCAATGCTTTTGAATATTAATTCGATGCAATCACCATGTATAAGTCCAAGTTCCTGTACAATGTTAGACTTTAACATTATTTCTTGTAAAAATCCAAGTGTGCTTGTTGTACTCCAAGTCAACAATAACTATTTCTTAGTACGTAAGCACGACAAAAGAGCCATGTAATAGCATTTTCCATAACAAAAAGAATCTCTACTTATATAACGCAACAATGTTCTTCAATTGATCCTGACACCTTTCATCAATCATACGAGGGAGTAAATAAAATTTCACCCTTCTATATTAATTTTTAAACCTCATGAACTTTTAAAGGTTTTCATTACATAAAAATATTAATTTAATGAGGAAATATTTTTAACATTTGACAAAATGTTTATCCCTACAATGTAGTGGATATTTCACATATCTCTTAATTTGGGAACACGTTAGAAATGTGAGGCTTTCATGGAAATATTGCATCCTTGCTTTTTGTTTATGGTAAGATGTCACTCTCTTGTACTAGAATTAGCTTAGACAAAATCCTTTTAAAAATCTGAAACTCATGCATTAAATTAACGACGATAGGGTCAACCAATTGGCTTTAATTCCTTACACATGACGGTAAGAAATTAAATTGGTAAAATTTATAGGTTTTCAACTTAAAACTTAGAGCAAAACATGTTTAACCGTTGCAAGCTTCTGTCTCTTCCTCCCCCTGCTCACGCTCTCTGTCTCTCTCTCTCACACACAAGCCAATACACAAACTCCACCAGCGGCGCCATCACAATGACGACGACGATCGCGACGACGATATAGAGTCCTCCACCCTAACTCATCAACTAAGGGCTTATATGTCGTTAAACCCACGACAGGAACCATACGTCTTTGTCTAAACTATGAAACAGAACGAATAGAAATGAACCTACACTTACCAGGAATGATTATTTGAAAGAAAACAAAGAAAGAAGACCTTCTCTTTTCTTGTTTCCTTGTCCCTGAAAAGGGTTGTCTTTTTTCATATCGAAAGTGATTGTAATATAGATTTACCAAGTTCTGGTCTGCTTTGGCCATGGGGGATATTGTCAAGGCTATCCTAGCAAGGCCGATACAATTAGAGGATTGTATGATAAAAGCAACCGATGAAGCACAATCCTTTAAACAAGATTGTGCAGAGCTCAAAAGCAAAACTCAGAAACTTGCAGGACTTTTACGTCCGGCTGCTCGTGTAAGCAACGATCTTTATGAATGCCCCACATATCGGATTATCGATGACACGGAATAAGTCCTTGATAAAGCACTTATCCTAGTTTTCAAATGCCGTGTCAGTAACATCCTAAAACGTATCTTTACCATCATACCAGATACAACCTTTCGAAAGAAATCGATACAGCTTGAGAATTCAATCGGTGACGTCTCTTGGTTTTTGCGTGTAATGGCTTCGATTGATGATCTTGACGACGAGTACTTAGGGCTGCCTCTGATCGCTGCCAATGAAATAATCCTGTGTCCTATATGGGAGCAGATTGCTATTCTACATACAGGTCGTTGGAGGAGAGGTCTGATGTTGTAGCTTCTTTGGTTTCATTGGCTAGAGATAATAATCGTTATGGAAAGTTGATTATAGAAGAAGGTGGCGTTACACCATTGTTGAAGTTGGCTAAAGAAGGTAAAATAAAGGGTCAAGAGAAAGCTGCTAGGGCTATTGGGTTGTTAGGACATGACCAGGAAAGCGTCGAACAGATTGTGAATGCTGGTGTTTGTTCGGTATTTGTGAAAGAAGGTCAAATGAAAGTTCAGGCTGTGGTGGCTTGGGCTATGTCTATTGAATAAATATAGTTGACTGATTCAAAAGTTAGTGATACTTTATTGCAACACATTTATTTAGTCGGTCCTAGTTGTTATTATGTTAGTAGTTAGTGGACAATAATAGTAGCTAGATAGTTTAGTAGATCGTGGGATTGAGTCCCTACTTTTTA
>JANVCL010000214.1:24050642-24062905 GCA_026546855.1 Erythroxylum incrassatum | reverse complement strand
CATCCCCTTTTTACACTATTCTAAACACAATTTCACTTCCAAAACACCTAAAACATTTCTTCTTACATTCATCCAATGCCACCCCATCAATCCTCAAGCAAACATCAAGCAACAAGCAAATTACATACCCATATTCTTCACACACAAGTCTCATGCAATTAAGTGTACAAACATCACAAATAATGCATTTAATGAACAAAACAAGACATAAGACATCCATCTTACCTAATTAAGCTTCCAAATTCTTCTAATCTTCAAAATTACCACCACTTCTCTAACTTTCCCTACCACACACAACCATTATCTTCTTAAGGGGAAAAGCTTAGGTTTGTGTTTTTGTGAACAAAAGAAGAAAAAGCAAGGTGAAAGAGAGTGGGAAAGATGGTCACAATTCAAGAAGACATAAGGAGGAGAAGAAGCTACGAAGATGGAGGAGGAAAATCCAAAAAAAATCACCAAAGCCCTTTTAACAAGAAAAGTGTCGTGAATGGCACTTAAAAGATCATGAAATGGTGTTTAATTTGGGAGAAAAGCTATATAAGTGGATGCCACTTGTCATTATTTTATGCCTCCAAAAGATCTTTAAAAAAAACTAGTCCATTTATCTCAAATTTTCAACCCAAATATTCTCCCAAATTTCAATTACTCAAATCAATAATTCCTAAAATCATATATCTAATTTCCAGTGCCATTGGATAGTAATTTCTACTACCAATAAACAATAATTCTGCCATTCCTAGTTCAAAAATTTACCCGAAAATTTCAGAAAAATTTCTAAAATTCTCCAAAAATTCAAAAATCACAAAGACCCACTCCAATTAATTTTCCAAACGCAAAAATCACATTTTTCATAATAAGTACATTTATGATAAAAAATACCAGGAAATGTCATGAATGCATATACAGGCATTTACATGTGCAAAATTTCACTATTTACGTATATGTGTATGCATGAACATATCAAGACAATTTTTAAGCACTCATAACCCGTTCCAAATTACAATTCTACTCTTCCCATCGGTGATGGGATGTTACAATCAATATGAGGGTCTTTATGTTTTGTTGTAACGAGGCCAGGCTAAGGGTAGGGAAAAGGAAAATCAAAGTTTAAGACCACAGAAATGATTGAGTATTTTAAATAATATAGAAAAATGAAGCATAAAATCCTCAATTCTTTCCTTTCAATTGACAAGAATAGCACTCCCCCTCCCCTTTTTTCTGTCTGTCCTTTTCCTTTTCATTTTCTGGTTTACTTCTCTTCCCTCCTTTTCTTTTCTATTTCTTTTTTCTCTTTTTTCCCTTTCCCCTTTTTTTATTTATTGACTTAGAACAAGGAGATCAAGTTTAGAAGAGGAAAAATGTAGAGGAGAGATACAAGTTGTTACAACCATACCCAATCCTAACTCAATAACCAATTATAGGCTACGATTATCCCAAACGTATTCTAGCAATTATTCCCTAACCCAGTCATACCATTTCAAATGGTCGACTTTCCCTTATGGTAGGTATAATGAAAAGAATAAATAATCAAGGTTAAAGCTCGTATTTTGGGTTTAAATAAAGAAAGGGTTTCATGTTAAGCTCAAAGGGGGCTTACTAAGGGTAAAATTATGGTGGCTTTTTAAGCAAAAAGTGGTAAGTCCTAATTGCCTTCAATATTTCAATGTTTGCATAGGATTATATGATCTTAATCAGTATCCACAAGTAAGTTCTAGAGGTCCTTAATCATGAGAGAACACTCTTAACAAATAATACTTGATTTTGATGTTTAATATTTCAAAGAAGCTCAAAATCCTACAAAAGAAATTATCATTCATCTATCAAAACAAGTTAATGTCCTTTTGATAAAAATCTAAGTCAATCAACCTACGCATGGAAGTATACTTATTCACTCATATTATTAATTTCTAATCTCGATCAAGTTTACTTCACGACCAGGCATCTCTAACTATTAACTAGGAAAAACACAAAATACAACTTTTTATTTTTAAGTAAACTACTAATCCCCCTACTTAAATATCACATTATCCCCGTGGTGATAAGAAAATAAAAGAGGGACCTAAGATGCAAAACAACTATCAAACAAGGACAAAAAGTAAAACTAAGAGAAATTAAAACTAACAAGAAATAAAAAGAAAAAGGATAGAAATACAATACTAAGGTGGTGTGGTGGCTGTCCAAAGCGAGCATTCATATTGGGCATGAAGTTCCTAATCTCCGCCATGTTAGCCTTAATGTTGTGTAACCTCTCATTTGCTTACCTTTCAAATGCTCTAGATTGGGTTACATGATCTGTGAATTGGGCTTAGCAGGTTCTGAATTAAGCTAGCAGTGATTGGTAATTCTCGGAAGTAATAGGAGCATTCTGTTGTATTCCTTTGAGTGGTGGAATATCTTCCTTTTGGGTAGCTTTAACTTCCTCAACTAGAGCTCGCTTGCTACTCAAAGGTTCCTCCTTGTCATCATTGAGAAGAACATAACGATCTCCTTGCTTATTGACAAATTTCATAGCAACCAAGGAGTTCAAGTCAAGATTCGAGTTACTTGGAACTATTTACATAGGTGTTCTCCTTGTTAATAAGCTGAGATGTTCCGCAATTGTGGTCACAAATCCTCCGACTACTATTTTTCCTACACTCGCCTTAGCTATATCATTTAAATGGGCACTTAACCATATCCCTGCATTAAAAGGTTTAACATGCATCATACACCATAAAATAAATAATTCAGCTTTAGAAACAAACTCATTGCTATCTCCTTTACCAAATATTGTAAAATTTAAAAATCAATGGATATAGCAAAGGGTAGGGTCTACTAATACAGATGATTTGGACCGACATGGAGAAAATATTTTTCTACAATTGGTTACTTGGGTCCAAAATTATCTAGCATGAAAATCCTCATGATAACCACATAAATCACTATTTGGAAATCCAAAAACATAATTTAGCACATCCAAAGTGATTACATGAGGTTTATTCAATAATAAAAATTTAAACTACCCACCGTATCCTTAGCAGTAGTTTCATTGGTCACTTCTAAAGAAGTCAGAAACTTTAAAGTCAATTTTGTATATGAATTTTTCTTAAATTTAGAAAATTTATCCCAACCTATGTTTCACAACAATTAATGAACCCTATCAACTATTCCTAACTCATCAATTACTCTAGAATCTAAAAATCTATTAAGAATAATCTAACGGTCTTTAAGAATTATGTACCTTTGCTTGTGTTCTATTGTTTGAAATTGTAAGCATGTGATACTTGGATTGGTATTTGGTCATCGCGTGGATGAGAAGATGAAACCTGTGGGTATCTCATCTATGGACCCATAGCTTGGAGAAGTTTTGCGTCGGTGGTGCATTGTGCAGAGGGGTTATTAACGATATGGAGCCTCAGTGGAGGAGGTGTTGAGTGGAGAAGTGGAGAATTGTTGTGCGAAAGAACAAGAAAAATAAAACATTAAGGCTGGAAAAACCCTTTTAAAAGAATGAGTCGCACCCATGAGCCTTATTACATAAACATAATAAAGTTTTTTAATTTTAAACTAAGAGTCACACTTGTGAGTTGTGTTTCCCAACTTCTGACTTTTTTTTTTGAAAATTTCCATAATTTCTTATATGATTCCAAGTTAGTATACATAAAGAAAATAGATTAAGTCGAGATTCACTTGAAAGGAATAACAAACAAATAATTGAGAAAAACAAAACAAAAATTAAATGGGTTGCCTCCCCTATAGCACATCTTGTAGCTAGACGTCTCATTATTTATGCACTAAGTGGGTCTCTCAAAGTGATTAATTCTACTATTTTCTTCTCAATTGCTACTTCCCATTATGGTTTTAATCGATCGCAATTAACTTTAAAGGTTTCCTTTTTTCTCGGATTTTTCAATTCCACAACTCCATACTAAAAAACTTTATTACTTCGAATGACCCATTCCACCTTGATTTCAATTTTCCTAGAAACAAATGCAAACAAGAATTATAAAAATGAACTTTCATCCCAAGCTTGAGATACTTACCTAGAAGACCTTTATCATGAAGGAGATTTGTTCGTTCATTGTAGATTTTTGAATTCTCATAAGCCTCACTCTAGAGCTCATCCAATTCTGAAATTTGAAGAAAACTCTTCCGTCCTCCATCATCTAGGTTCATGTTCATTATCTTGATTGCCTATAGTGCTTTGTGCTCAACCTCTACGACCAAATGGCAAGCCTTCCCAAAAAGTAACCTATAAAAACTCATCCTTAAGATAGTTTTGTAATATGATTTAACATTATTGACCAATTCTTCCTTGATCGGTGTATAGTCTTTTCCAAAATCCCCTTAATTTTCTTGTTACTTGTTTTCAATTGCCTGGATGTTTGTGGATGGTATGGGATTGCCACCTTGTGGATGATTGTGTATTTCCTCATAAGATTTTCAAAAAGCTTATTACAGAAAAGACTTCCTACATTGCTTATAGTTGCTCATGGAATCCTGAACCTGCTAAGAATATTTTCCTTCATAAATTTACCAACAACATTAGGATCTTTAGTTTAGGCAGGTATTGCTTTTACCCATTTAGACAAGTAATCAACTGCAATAAGTATATACTTAAATCCAAAGGATTTAAAAAAAGGGCCCATAAAATCAATTACCTAAACATCAAATAATTAAATAGTCAATTAGTTAGTTAGGGGCATTTCATTTCTTTAACTTATATTTCCAGTTTGTTGACATTTATCACATTTTAAGCAGAAGAAATGAGCATCCTTGAACAAAGTGGGCCAATACAAATTGCTTTGAAGAACCTTAGAAATAGTTTTTTTCCTTTTAAAATGGCCTCCACAGTGGAGTTCATGAGAAAAGGTCAAGACACTTACTTACCCTTCCTCTAGAACGCACCTTCGAATGATTTCATCCTTGCAAATTCGATAGAGGTATGCATCATCCCAAAAGTATTACCTTCTCAAATGAAGAAATCTTTTCTTATCCTGAAAGTCATGTTAGGTCTCAAAATGCCACAAGTAAGATAATTCACATAGTTAGCGTACCAAGGTACTTTACTAACAACAAATAATTGTTCATCGGGAAAGTTCTCAGTAATTGCATACTTCCTTTGTTGTTCAAGAGGTTTCAAGTTAGGAGAGATCCCAGAAAAATGATTTGCAACAACATTATCACTCCCCTTTTTTCTTATATTTCCACATCAAACTATTGCAACAACAAAATCCATCTAATTAATCATGGTTTTGCATGCGTTTTGGTCAAAAGATATCTAAAACTTGCATGATCAGAATGGATTATAACTTTTGACCCTAACAAATAAGATCTGAATTTTTCCAATGCAAAAATCACCACTAACAATTCTTTTTTAGTGGTTGTGTAATTTAATTATGCATCACTCAAAGTTAGGCTGGCATAAAAAATTACATGTAAAGATTTCTCAACCTTTTGGCCCAAAACAACTCCCACAGCAAAATCGGAAGCATCACATATAAGTTTAGAAGGTTTTACCAAACTAGATAAGGCATTGATGTTGTTCAACTTTCTAGTTAATGCCGCTATCTGCCCCTGTATGGATAAAGTTGACTTTGTTTCTATGATTCCTTTTTTTTAATTTACATGTATGGTCTATTTATGTTAGTTAACCACATACAGTTGATAGTGGCCATATCCTCAATTAGATTGTATGCAGCATCAATGGTTTTTCTCATCAACGAGCCTTCAGTTGCTACATCAATTGTACTATTGGTCGTTGCATTAATTCCATTATAAAATTTATATAATAACAACTCTCTTGTCAAGTAATGATAAGGACAACTTCTCTATAGCTCCTTGAATCTCTCCATGCTTCAGAGAGTGATTCTCCGTCATACTACTGAAAGGTTGTGATCTCTTTGACAATCTAAGTCGTCTTTGTTAATGGAAAGTATTTAGCTAGGAAAGCTTGCACTAACTAGTCCTATATAGTTACATGCTCTATATTAGGAGAATTTAGTCATGCCTTTGCTCAATCTTTCAGTGTGAAAGGAAAAAGGCTTATCTTTGCAGCCTCCTCGGATAATCCATTATACCTAAATGTATTGCAAATTTTCAAAAAATTAGCAAGGTGAGCATGTGGATCCTTATGTGTTAAACCATATAACTAAACACTAGTTTACAAAATATTCAATAAAGCAGGCTTGATTTCAAAATTATTTGCATTAATAAGTGACCTGGCGATCCCTTTTTGGTTTGGATTAAACCCGGGCCGTATTAAATCCATTAATGTTCTTTGTTCACTGCCTCATCTCCTTTATCCTCCATTATCTTAGCCAATCAACTAAAGTTTCATTTGGTTCAAACCTCACCTCATTTGCATAACCACACAATTAGTTATGATCAAAACAGTGCAATAGGTACAAAATCAATTTTCCAGCTTTGTTACTAAACTTAGATCCTATCACTTCCAATGCCAATAACACATCAATAAGCATCCAAATGGACAAGAAATCAGCCACTAGATCATTAATACTTTCACTTAGACCAATAGCCACAATTTGGCAGCACTTAACTCTTAATTTCCATGCAAGAATAGTCATCAAAAATCAATCCAAAATCAAGCTAAAACCAAGTTAAAACACATCATTCATGCTAACTTCATCAAGTCATACTCAAACATAACCTTATACCCAACAATTCAAACTATAATTTTCATGACATTAATGCATCATAAATCATATTTAATGAACCATAGTTCCCAATTAATGCATCAAACTACTAAGAAAAGAACATAATTCAATGCTTACCTACTTTCAAGCTTCCAACTTCAATCTCTTCAATTCTTTAATTAATACTCTAACTCAACAACTTCTCCACTCTCTTCTAACACCATGCATGTGTATCATCATCATGAAAAGAAAATAGCTTGGATGCATGCAAGGCTCTTAAGGTTGGAAGAAGTAACACTTAAAGAAGGAGAAAAATCGATGGAGAGGTAAAAATGAAGAGGGTTTTCGGATGGGAATGAATTAAACCATCAAACTTGCTCTTTTCATTCTTTAAACAAAGCAAAACCGAGAGAGGAAACAAGTAAGCATAAGACAAAAGCATTAACTCATTTAGGACAAGTGTCATCTTGAAGAAAAGACAAAATAAAGATAAGACAAAAAAAAGTAGTGGATTTATTTAGAAACCCTAATGAAATCTGACCCATTCTAGTCCAATGGCCCTAATTTCAATCCCAAAATAATATACCCAATATTGTAGTGCCATTGGACAGCAATTTTTGACACCGAAAATCAACCAGTTCGTCACTTGACGATTTTTCCGGTCCGAGAATTTTCTCCAAAAAAGTCCAGAAAAATTTCTAAAAATCCCTTAAAATGTAAAACACACAATGGATCACTCCAAATGATTTTTCAAACACAATGACCACGTTATTCACAATAAAATTGCATTAGGCACAAATACCGGGAATGTCATGAATGCATGTACAGTTATTTCATGTGCACAAATTTCTCTGTTCTCAACTACTAGTATGCATGAACAATCCTAATTAATCTCAATCCATCTCATCTTATGCTAAATTACGACACTACCCTTCCCATAGGGGGTGGGATGTTACACACTCAATCTATCTCCCTTCATTATAGATGGCCACAATTCTTGGTGGAGATGTAGAGCAATGTCTTACAAATTCAATGGTTCAAGAATCAAGTCATTTGAGTGTCTAGAGAAAAAGTTATGACCAAAAGAATCCAATCTACTTTTGTCCTCAATCATACTGAACCTGTTTCAGGGAAACAGCCATAACTTTCTTTATAAATTTCTGATTAAGGTGTTCTTTGGATGGTTCGAAAGAGGACTTCAAGATTTACAACTTTCATGAAGGCCTAGAAGACAAATCCTATCTTCTGTGTTTTCTTCCTTTTGACTTTTGTATCTTTTTACTTTAGCATCTTCTTACTTTGCTTCGTCTTACTTTGCTTCGTCTTACTTTTGCTTCGTCTTACTTTACTTCGTCTTACTTTGCTTTGTCTTACTTTTGCTTCGTCTTACTTTTCTTAGTCTTACTTTGCTTCGTCTTACTTTTCTTCGTCTTACTTTTGCTTCGTCTTATTTTTGCTTCGTCTTACTTTTGCTTTCTCCAGAGCATCTCCAATTATAAAGATCATAACTTTTGACTCAAATGTCCAAAAATTTCATACTATATATCGTTAGAAGGATAAAAGAAGGCCCTACAATTTTTTAGAAGACACATTTGTCTAAATCAACCTAGATTAACCTATAATTTCCCATGAATTTTACATTCCTCCACCAATGTACTGCACTCAGTTCTCAACTTCAAGACAAAATTTGAGATTCTTAGAGACAGAATTTAAATTCGATGTCTTCATAAGAAATGTAGCCATATATCTCTAGCTTAATCAAAATCAAGAATCATCTCGTTTGGACAACTAGAGAAACTGTTGTGGCTAAAAGACTGAAGAGTACTCAGTGAATATTTTTCAAATCAACTACCAATTTATTTCAAAATCTTTCCTTAACGCAACTCATACCAAGATCACCTTTTTCTACTGCATTTACTCCTCATTCTCAACTTCATTTCAAATCAATATCATCCATAAAGAATATTATAGTCCATGATTAATCATGAGCACTAATAACAGAACATATATATATATATATACCTATTCTTCATCAATTTACTACACAAATATTGCTTTCATTTTATTGCTAACTTTCACCTTAATTCTTCCTATTTCAAAATCTTTTATCTACCAAAAACACTATAGCTAATCATGAATCTATCCACTTTTCACATTATCTACTTTACTCTTGTCTATTATTTCTTGGTTTAAAAACTTTCATTCATTTGTTTATTACTCGCGACTATTCACCAAAATTTCTCATTCAATAGTTCTAATCTTCTACAAACAGCTCGGGGGCTAACAGTCTTAGCCAACGTCTAGCATGGATTAGGCATAAGGAAAGCTTGTCAAAGAAACCAAGGTAACTTAACCAAGTAAAGATCAAGCATGATTTGAGTTGCGATGATTGTAAGGCATTGATTGGCTTGGTGTTTAGGGCAAGTTGGACTTGCCTAAGATGTCTTTGGTGGGACTAAGGATGAAATAGTGTTCAACTGATAGATCATGAGTGAATGGATTAGACCATGGGTGCGCATTGGTCGGATCACGTACGAATTGTCTCGAAACTTGGCTAATGTTCACCTTTGTATGAAGATCATGTGTGATGTGGCAAAGTTAGTAGGATAAATCATCAAAAAAGTAGGATGATGTGGAAAAGAACATGGACGAGGTGTCTTGTAAGCATTTACACATATTGCTTTGGCTTAAGAGAGAGAAAGTGATAAGTTATATAAACCACCTACTAAAGTAGTGCTTAAAGTATTTGAAGATGTCAACTACTAACTAAGTTAGTGGCTTTAAGACCACTTTCTTGCATTCTTTCCCAACAAGTCTTCTAAAGTCTATAAATAACTCATTTGAGCAATGTTTATTCATTAGAAATAGTTAAAGCTTTGTATCCTTTGTATTAATTGTAAGTAATATAAAGGTGATAATTTTGTTGTAAAGAAGTGTGCATCTTTCTCTTCTTATTACTATCCATTCTAGTGTGTTAGTTAAGTGAATTTTATAGGTTTATTTTTTCTTTGTGAGAAATACCTTAAACACGAGAGACTTGCTAAGGTTGAGTTGAATTACAAGAGTTCAACTATTATATTTAGACTTTGACACGTTTTGTGAGTAAATTTGGAGTTCTTTCAAAGTCTTTGTATAACTAAGCCTGTGGAGTAAACGACAAAGAGGTCTCCACCATTCCTATCTGTGGTGTGTGCGTGTGTGAATTAAGGCTTCTCATTTAAACCATCTTCTCTTTGATAAGACAGATGAAAGTATTAGTTAATAGAGAATTCACAAAATAAGGATAGGCATGGTCCGTACGGATATAAAGAAAAGGTAGAAAGTTTATAAATCGAAAAGAATAGCTTTGTAAATTCGGAAAACTAAAATTCTTATCAAGTACTAAAAAAGTTGTCTATTACTTTTATGGTAGAGGTAGAAGTAGAGGTAGAGGTAGATTATTCAAGTTCATCTTAAACACTAGTAACATCTATCTGTACCCGTCATCACAAGCCCACACGACCAGGTTTGCTTGGACAATTTCGTGGTTCGATAATTCAGCCACTATCTAAACCTCCAAATCCAGCAAGTCCTAATACAACCATACCACTTTAGCAACGTCAGAGGAACTCATGACGTGCACCAAATATCCACAGACCCTTTCCCTAGCCGTGCAGCATGTAAACCTTCATATCCTCAATGGATTAGGCTCTCAAAAGGAAGAAGCTGATGACTGCCTGTCTTCTGGAGCTTTAGTCAACCCTCAGTTCCTATTTACTTACCATATGTGAACAACTGAAATGGTTAATGAATACATTTAATATGGAAACTAATCCAGCCAGATTGATATTGATTACTACAATTCCAAAATAATGACAGTCAAAATGAAAAGTAGGTCCAAAGACTTTTGGTGGAATATCTCGGAAGAACTCTTTTGCTAGGATTGTGTGTCAAGATAAAAGTAGAAGGTTCGATGCGTGTGCTTGTGCGTGCCTAATGGACAGAAGAAAAGAGAGTGCCTTTCTTGTGTTGGAAAGATAAAAAGGATCACTTCCATCATTAAAGAGAAGGAGGGAGAGACCACATTTTCATCGATCGAGAGCCTCGCATTAAAAGACTGGGAAGAAAGTGGGGAGGGGACCGAGAAGAGAAAAGACGGGTGAATTTGAGTCAGCTTTTAGGTTGCATTTGGATAAGCTATTGTGTGATTACAACGGCAAAGGTAATTAATTACCTTATAGTTTTTACCTTTGAAGTAAAAGTCATTTCCCCTTATTTTATACTAGTTCAACGTCAAAGGTAATAATAGTTTTTACCTTTGAAGTAAAAGTTATTTCAATTATTAAATTAGTTAAAAAGCCATATTTAATATTTCCTAACAATTTAATGTACAATGTTAAACTAGATAGCGTAATCCTCCCTTCAAAAGATCAATTCTCTTTCCTAATATAATTTTGAACACTTAACCTTTAAAAAATATTTAAATTAGTAAATGTAGTTAAAAGTGTGGTTTTATAACAAATTCAATTAAAATTAATTTTACAATGTCATTAAATCAATTTTTTGTGTGTACTAACACGCTCATCACTATACCGTAATAAATTCTATTTACCCATCTAAGGATGTAATATAGAGCAGGAGCAAATTAAGGATGTAATATAGATTAGGAGACAATTAAATTTTAAGTTCGTTAATAATATTAATTTAATATGCGTCAAAACCTCCCATTTATTTATAATATATGCGTGAGTTTATAAAAAGAATCTTCTTTTTTTTATTTCTCTTTTCTTTTTTAACGCAATATTTGTTTTTTCATTTTTTTCATGGCTTTGTCATATTAAAAGAGTAAATACGTCACTATGCCAAAACAATTATATCGCGTAAAAGGAGTAATTGCACCACTATTTCAAATAAGTTGTATCACTTTTTTTTAGTCTAGTTGCATTAATTAAAAATAATATTTGAATCTCCAATTTATATTAGTTGCACTATTTGCACTTAATAAAATATCCACAATAAGATTATCTTAGATTCTTCCAAAATAATTGTATAAATTTAAAAGAATAGTTGCAGTATTTTTTATATTAATTACATTATTTAGACTTAACGTATCACTCACAATAAAATTATTTCAAATTATTTTTATTAGTCTTTTAAAATAATTACGTTGGTTTGAAATAACAGTTGTATTATTATAGGAAATGAATTTTGATATAAATTTTTTTTATTAAAAAAGGATTCTAATCTATCAATAATAGTTTAGTGGCTTTCCATTAGAGAATATATGGGTCAAAATCTTTTTTATCGAACAATAAATAATTGAGAAAATATTTTTATAAAATATATAGGTCAAATACCTCATTTATAATTTTTCACTATAGATTAACAAACTTAATATATAAGCAGGTCACAATTCATCCATGAAAATATAATGTCGAAAATACTATTCTCACAATTTTCAAATATAACGAAAAGATTGCATGTTTGTTAAGAGAGACACAACTCTCTAAAAGATTAACTAAATCTCAACATCAAAATACTTTTCAACTTCAACAATATGAGACCCTCAAGAGGTGTGGCTCGATGGTTGAGAGCGAGGCTTGATTTCGGTTAGGTCTCAGGTTCGATTCCCTGCTAGCCCCTCTTGTA
>JANVCL010000214.1:24022245-24035920 GCA_026546855.1 Erythroxylum incrassatum | reverse complement strand
AGTAAAATATGCATGATTAAGAGAAAGCAAGTAATTTGAGTTTCTGATTGAGGATGAAATTTCCAGTTGGGAAATTTAAGTACTTGCATGAGATTGAATAAAGATGAAAAAAAACTTAGACCGGTTTTCGGATTGGATTAGTCTTATAGTTTCCAACGTGACGCTCCCTAAAGTCTTTTCTGAAATATTCGTTCGCAGATGTCAGAAATTGTTTCAGTTCGATCGAACCTTTTGTTTGTTTCGATTCGATTTGATCCGTTTGTTTGCTTCGTTTTCGGTTTGTATTCGTTTTACCTTCGTTTTCTTCGCTTCGGCTTTATCCGAGTTTCCGTTTTGTTAAGAAGGTTGGGTTCCGGAAACGGGTCCCAACAATTTTGCCCTCAATCATATTGCACCTGTCGTGGGATGGTTCGCATAACGTTCACTATAGATGTCGGATCAAGGTCATTCTTCTAGATCTACAACTTTCATGAAGATTTTGAAGACAAATTCTATCATCTAAAGGATCAGAAATGGACCAGACGATAGGGATAGACAAAACTAGACGAAGGGTCAGATGAATAGTGCACCAGATGATATGACGTCATTAGACGATACTTCACCACAAACGATATCACGTCATCACCAGAAGATATGACGTCATCAGATGATACTTCATCATAGACGATATGACGTCATTACCAGACGATATGACATCATCAGACGATATGATGTCATCAGACAATACAATCTATACTCTTGAGCATCTCCAATTATAAGGATCATAATTTTCGACTCAAATGTTAAAGAATTTCATACTATATACCGTTGGAAAGATAAAAGAAAGACTTACAACTTTCTAGAAGATAACTTTGTCTAAATCTATCTAAATCAATCCAGAACTTTCCCTTATGTCAGAACATGAACTTTACATTCATCTACCAATGTACTACACCCATTTCCCAATTTCATGACAAATTTTGAGATTCTTAAAGACATAATTTAAATTTGACATTTTCATAAGAAATGTGGCTATATGTTTCTAGTTTAATCCAAATTAAGAATCATCTCGTTTGGATAAATAGAGAAAAAGTTGTAGCTAAAAGACTGACGCATACTCAGTAAACATTTTCCAGATCAACTACTCATTTTGTTTCAAAAACTTTCCTTAACAAAACTCATACCAAGATCACCTTTTCTACTTCATTTACTTCTCATTCTCAACTCCATTTCAAATCAATATCATTCATAAAGAAATTATAGTCCATGATTAATCATGAACACTAATAACAAAACATACACATATATACATATCTTCATCAACTTACTACACATATTCAACTTCGTTTTTGCTTTTATTTTACTTCTAACTTTTACCTTAATTCTTCCCATTTCAAAATCTCTTATCCACCGAAAACACCAAAGCAAAACATGAATCTATCCGCATTTCTCATTCACTTCTTTACTCTTGTCTATCTATCCATATTTCTCATTCACTACTTTACTCTTGTCTATCATATCTAATTCACAAATTTTCATTCATTTGTTCTTTACTCATGATTAATCGCCAAAAATTTCTCATTTAATAGTTCTAACTTGTCAGAAAAGTTTGGGGTCCAATATTATTGCCCTAAAGTAATTAGAGATAATATTCTATTATTCTTGATTGGTATTAATTTAGAAAATCCTTAACTAAGGTGGAATGATGCTTGATAAAATAGATTATAAATATCATTAATTGAATTAATAACTAATGGCGGAGAACTAACATGATTGGACTCAAATAGAGTAGATATTAATTCTGTGTGTTATATCTAATCATAATATTATATAATGAAATGATTGAATTATACTAAAAATTCATGCACAAAAAAGTTAGTCAAAATTACTTTAACATTCCTAAAAATTTGGGTAATCAAATGTGTTGCTAGACACTAATCTTGATATATAGATACAAATTGTTTAATTAGAGAATTAAAGATAAATTAAATAATTTTAATTTATCTAACCTTAAATATAATTTAGGATTATAATTTATATCTATTACTAACATATTTAAGAACCCAATGAGTCACATACAAAGGATGGGTAGAAGACAGAAAAATGTTTTAATTAAGTTGGACTTCATTGTAAAGTTTTATAAACTTTATAATTAAATATGAGATATTTAATAAATAAAGATTAATATGAGATAAGAGATTTTATTTAGGTATAATTTGTATTTAAGTAAAGTTATTTGTGATTATAATTAAAGATTAATTGAAATAAGAATTATATTTTAAATAAATTAATATAATATGTAAAATTGGGTTAAACTCTAAAAAAGCTAGTACTCTTTAGCTAAGCATCTCCGGAGTAGTTGCTGAATTCTTTTAACTCGTTTTGTAGACTGTTAGAGATTAGACGCTTGTGTAGCTATGAGATAAGTCAATTTTAGAAATAATTCAAAAAATAAGAAAACATTCTAGTTTTAAAATAAAATACGGATTATAATTCATATTTTATTATGATTTATATATTAATTATTTTATAAAATTTTAGTAATTTAAGATTTTGAGAAATCAAACAAATTTTTTGTATAATTATACTGTTACACACGGGATCGAATCTAGCTCCGATTTTCCAACAATAGCCTTAATTATAATTTGCTTTCCACAAAAATAAGTCATTGCAGAAGTTTATTCAACCGTAAGCTTTAGTATCAAAACTGTATGCTAGTTCAAAAGTTGAATATAAACAGTTCCTATATCCTGTAATGCATTTTCTTTTCATTTGTCTGTACAAAAAGAGCCTTTTTCTCCAAGAGCTCGAGCTCGGTGCCTTCGCTTGAACACATCTTGCCTGAATCTTTTCGTCTCACTTTGTATTTCAATGCATGGCCTTCTCTCTATGATTTCCCTCTCCCTCTCCAACATCTTTTGCCTCTTAGCCACCGCCATGGCGGCGCCTTCATTTTCCTGCATCTGTCGATCTGCTTCTTCCTACAGAATTTTACCACAAAAATTTACCGTAAAAAGAAATAGTACATATGCCTTGCGAGAACATAAACCTGTGTGCTGTAAATCACAGTTCTTTGTAAACATGAAAAGCACCTGGAGATTATCAATGAGGTTGTTGAGAGATTTTATTTTCCTATGTGGCCAACGAGGAATGCCAAATTCCCTGCACTTTCTCTTCAATACTGTAAGCCCTACTTTCAGGTTTCTTGAAGCCTCCACAATAGGAAGATCAAAATACTTAGCCAGGTCTTCCAGAGCAATTCTAGCAATATCTTCAGCGGCTGCTCTTTTTTTCTTCTTTGCCACTTTATCTGTACTTCAACACTTCAAGTCTATTAGAAATCAAAAATATTAAAGCTGTATTTGTGGAACATTAAAATATCCATTAAAGAACTTCAGGCTTATATAGCAAAAACAAGAGATATTGTTTCAATATTTTGCTTTACTGAAACCGAAAAGTGGAAACCATTGATACACAAGAGGTGATTGACCTCGAGCGTTCAACGTCCAACTTTTTTATTTTCTTGTTATTAAGGAAGAATCTCTTGACCTGCTGTGTTATGTCCACTTTGCATATCATCATAAAGTTCAGATATAGCAACTGAATTGGGAAGACAGTTAAGATCTTGATGATCCAGTACAGGCAAATCACTCATAGACTGATGGTCATCATCTCTGTCTCCTTGACATATTTCCCTGGATGCAAACTGGGACGTTTCTTTTTCTTCAGTTCTACAACTCAACTTGAGAATGGTCTGGAGATCTTTTGATAGCATTGGTACTGACTTAAGCTTGGTATTTCTGGATATCAACCAAATCAATTATGGAACGGGTTAGGGACATTTAGAACAATCTAAAAGATTCAAAAACAGATAAAAGACCAACAAACTCTTGAATTCTGGAGGGCTTCCTCATTTGACATTTGGATTATGGATCTGATAGATCCTTATTGAGTTACAGTATCTATTTTTTGCCAGAAGGAGTAAGAAGTACGTCTGCTGTAGTGTAAGATACAGAAAGCATAGTATTGAATAGTAGATAAGACAATGGAAGACTACACTGCGTACTCCAGAACATCCCCATATCTCGCGTGCCAGCGAGATTTATACTGAGTGTTATTGTTTGACAGGCTATGCTTTTAGAAATTGCTTAAGATATGACAAGAAACATTGCCCAACAATGGAATGAGATTGGCGTTCCGAAAATCAACCTCCCACATTAGAATTTTGCAAGTTTTTCCTTTCAAAACCCTAATGCTACAATTTAGTGCTCTAATAAACATCCCAACAAGATTAAAAACTAAAAATGTTAGAATTATCATTTCTACAGAAAATGGACAACAATTTTATGCATGCTTTTACTTCCTATAGGGGAAAGGAGGATTTCTATGACCCACTAGGTTGTCCATATAAATTGAAAGAAACTTTCAAAAATCTCTGGGACTTGTTTAGAAACTTTGCTTCATTTACTCACACAAATGTATTTCTGTTGTAACTTCACAGATTACTTAGGGTATTCCCCAATCATAATGTGGTAAAATAAGTATGATGGATAATGGACTTTAGGCTAATTGAGCCACAAAAAGTACCAAGCAACCATTCTAAAGGTTCAACAATAAGGGCTAAAAGTAGCCAAAAATACCAGTTAGATCTAAGAAAACCAACGAAAATGCCCCTTACAAGCATGTTGAGACATTAGGACCACTAACTTGCACTGGAAAATCCTATAACCCAAAATAGCTGAAATCCTATAACCAAAATAGATGCTGTATTGTGATCTATAAGGAGCAATATATTCAATCAGAATCCCAAAAGGAAACATGTTTAGTATGACAAGTGATAGTCCAGAAATCATGAAGACGTGAATAAGGAAAACACTTACCTAATCGATCTTGCAAAGAGGATGAAAAGACTTGAAAGTTCTTGTCTGACATATTAGCCAAGAGTGAATTTCGACTTTCCATCAAATCAAAAAGGTTTGTACCAATTCTCAATCACTATTAGGCATCACTATACCAAGTCAAGACAATTACTGGTTGTTTTCCATCCCAATAGAGTAAAACAAATTTGTCCCATTCGAAAATTTTGTAGTATTGAAGCATCCGCGTGTTCACTCTTCTGTGAATTTAAAGATTCAAGAGTTTCAGAATTAATTTAAAGATTCAATTACTGAAGCATCCACTTTGAAGTGTTTCAGTTTCTAATTTTGTTAGTTAGACAGCTCATGTGGTTCAGTTCATTTTCAGATTCTAACTCGTCATTCGAAATTAGGCAAGGGGAAAATGTCAACTGAGCTTTAAAGAGCAACTCATTAGCATCCATCCGCATGCCAGAAGATAGACAAGCCTTGACGTAATGATTCTATTGCCAAGCTTAGAATTTTAAGAAATTACACTCTTTAAGTTCAAAGTATGAAAATGAGTAGACAGGCTGCACGTAAAAGAACAAGCATAAACATAATTGAAGAGAAAGAGGTATACTTGGAAATTGAAAGTAGATGATGGATGTGGTTTAAGCGGGGGCAACTGTGTGCATGATAAGCAAATATACAGTGCCAGGAACGGATCACTTTGCCTCGAGATATACCCAAAATCTTAAAACTTAGGCAATCTAGGCAGTGGATTTACTGTCATTTCAACATGCTCTGGAAGAAAAACCCCGTCTCAACGTCCTTTTGCTCTCCATCCTTCAATAGGCAGACATAAAAGCCCCTGATCAACTCTGTCAACCATATAGAACAACAACAAAAACAAGAAATCCATTTAAATATATTTGCATAGATAATCTACCCGAGTGTTTAATAAAGATTGTAGCTTCACACATCTGAAAAATAGTGTTAAAATTTAACATCGAAAACAGAAACCATATGCCGATGAGACAAACATAATGCTAAAACATCAAAAACAGACTTTGAGATAAACATGGAGGGTTTAAGCGAGTTTACCTTTGTTAATGGCGTTTATAAAGACTAGGATAGCAGTCAGCGGTTGCATGATGCTTCAATTGATTTTGGATGCATTCTTTGCTGAACCAGATAAAGCCATCCACGAAAGAGGCTTGGTGCTTCCTCTTGTTTTTGTTTTTATCTACTTATTTAATCCTTACACACTACTTTTTCCTTGCAACCAAACAAATACCCTGAAACAGAGGCGGTGCGCAATTCATGCAAGTATCCACCCTTGCGTGAACAGAAGTCTTCAACTATGTAATAAATTTCAAATCTTTCTTATTAACAATGGAATAAATGCGAATAGATGATAATATTTCTGCAAATGAAAATCAATAAAACAGTGGAGATAATTTGTTTTATTCGGTAAGATAATGAAGAAGAATCCGAGGTTCTAGCATTTGTTTTTGTCGTCTAGCATTCTAAAGCCAAACTTTTCACTTCTAAACTCTTTCGCTAAATTTGGTCAACAATTGTATAAGATTGGTATACTAAAGTTTACATAACTGCGAGGATATAATAAAGTTTACATAACTGCAAGCATGTGAATTATCCTGCTCCTTACATAATAAGTTAAATTTGAAATTTCTTTTCAAGGCTTATTACTTTCATGATGGTACCTCTATAGCTAGGGTGAATAGGTAAGAGGAAATGCGACCACCTTGCCTTATTCCCCTTGCTCCCTTAATGATCCTAGAAGGCTATCAAAATAGCATAAGAGGTAGTTGTCACACATTGCTCGACCCATTCTACAAATTTCTCAAGGTATCTAAGGGCATAAAGAGTGTTAAAGATAAAGCTCCAATCAAAGGAGTTAAAATCTATTTTTGTAACATAGTTCTAATTAGACCTTTTTCTATTTTTATTTTGGAAGAGTTCCTAAGCTAAAAATTATTATCATCTATTTGCTTGCGTCTAAAAATTTTCCTTGATACCATCATTCAAATTCAAAAGTGTTTCCTTGAATGTTTCGGCTATCACTTTGGCAATTACCTTATAAATGATGTTACAACATGAAATAAGTCTATAGTCCTTTATAGAGATAGGGGCTTGAACCTTATGGATTAGGCATATGAATGGATATTTAAAGCTCTCTAAGAATCTTTGGGGCTAGGAGCTTTGTTTGTAATGAGACTGAAAAGGGTTGACTCTACATTGTCTACAGAGAAGTGCCTAATAAGATTATTTTTTTAAAGAGTAGAAGTAAAAAAAAAAAAGGGTCTTAGGCTATTAAATGAATTTTTTTTTGCAAGGGCACCTATTGTTTTAGAGGATAATGAAGTTACTTATTTATGCATTTCCTCTTTTATACCCTATCTTAATTTAACCTTATTTGTAATAGAGTTGATTCTATTCATATTCTTTAGAGTTAACATTGATTTATGAAAGAACCTTGTGTTTATATCCCCTTTTTTTAGCCAACTTATTCTTGTTCTTTGCATTATTAGTGAGTAATTGATATCAATAACTTGAGACAATTTGAGCAAAGCCTCATTCTTTTCTTCTCATTGTAATTCATCATTAATATTGAGATATAAAGATCCTATGAGTGTTTTAAATTTTTTCCTTAGCTTCTAATGCTTCCTATGAGGGGATAAAACCCACTTACTTATTGCGTGCTTCCAACTCCTCTTTAACCTATTGAAGTTTCCTCATACATGTATACATTTTGTGCCCCTAAGTTGTGGTCATTCCTTTGATCATTGCATTTGCAAATCCATCAACTTTAGTCGAGAGGTTTTTAAATATAAAAGGGGATCATCTTTTTTTGTACATTAAACAAGTATTTGATTAGGATAGGAGTGTGATCTAAGAACTATGGGCTTGAAAGCAAACCTTTCTTTCTTGAAAGGTGTTGAAGTTTTAAATAAAAAACTTTCTTCACTGCAACTATACAGATTGCAATGAAGAAAGTATACAGCTGTGTGAGTGAGAGTGTGCGAGAGAGAGGTTACTCAGAGAAGAGAAGAAGAGTGAGTGCGTGCATTTAAGGTTTGGGTTGAAATTTTTAATTTTTTGTAGATATACCCCTATATTTTTAAAAATTTTTGATATCGATCGGTATATGGCCGATATTACAAATACCGTAAGTACCAGTCAGTACAGTACAAAATAGGCCAATACGAACCGAAATTTACACCCAGTACACACTACCCCTACCTCATACTGCTCCCCACCGATATGATACGCACCGCCCGGTACAGTACGATATGCAAAATTCTGTTTATATGTACTAATTTCAAATTTTAAAAAACAGACATAATGTTTTAATGCACCAATATTTACATAAATATAAAAATAATTCTTAATAAGAAAAGCATGCATGTCTTATTGAAATTAATTCCTATTTTATTAAAGAAATATTTATTATGAAATTAATGCTAGAAAAAAATTTAGAAACAAGTGAACGTGGATTGAAGATTATCATAGTTATGAAAAATATGTACTTATAAGCGGATTATCATAATTATCTTTATATGCATACATTGATTAGACTTAAAAAATTATTATAAATTTAAGAAAATTTGTAAGAATAAATAATATGTTCACATATTTTAATAGTTTTTATAATTATCTTCCACATGCAATAATTATAAATGTTATTGTCATTTAAAAATTATAAATGTTATTTTTATTTAATAATTTTTATATTACAACATGAAAAATTATTGATGTTTTTATCATAATTTGTGACATCTACAAAAGAATCTAATTGATGGAATGAGTGAAGATCATCTTGCACAAGTTCCTCGCAACTTCCAGATATGGGCTTCCAAAACTATTTAGGTTTCATATCGAGAGGTCTCCAAGCATAGGTAATTTTAACTTTGTCCTCTATTGTCATTAAATCTCATTATGGATATTTCATCAGGTAATTCTTCAAGTGTCTGTTATACATATTCTTGCAATGTTTATCCTCTTGGTCTTAGCAGTATCTTGAACAAGACATTAAGTTCTTCTAATTGAGTTGGCAAGGTAGCTGAGACATTTAGTGGTCCAATACTCAAGGGGAATGTCATGTATACATAACTAAAGGGGAATGTTGGTGAGTTTCAGCCTTCATGGTTGCACCAGTAAGGGTTTATTATTTACATGCCATGGTGCAACTTCTAGAACACCACTAAATGCATCAAGTGAGTTAAATTGAAAAAATAAGATGTCTTCATTGTTCAAGATTATATCAAAAAGTCCATATTGCTTCCAATTAGTAACAGCCTAGTTTTTCATGATAAGAAATGGAATTCTTCTGTCCAGGAAGAATCCAGCAAGTGTAGACTTCCATTTGTCAACTCCTACATGAAGAATGGATAAAGGAGGGGAAACAAGATGATGGTCCAAGGTTAGGTTAGGGGGGACAGAAGGAGAGTTTAGACTTTGGATTATGGTTTACTGCTAATTGCACCTAGGTGCACCTAAAGGAAGGGCAAGAGTGTGAGTAGGTGCATTTTGAGGGGGAGGAGGAGATGGAGGAGTTGATAAAGAAGTAGAAGGATTTGTGGAGGCGAAGGAATCTTAGGAGATGAAGAAGAAGAGGGTAACAAAGGTGGGAAGATTTCTGAATTAGAAAGCATGGTTAAGGACTATTGGTTAAAAGAAAAAGTTGGAGGATAAATTTTATTCAGATAGACTAGGCGGAATGAATGTGCATAGGAGTGGGGGAAGAAGGGGAAAGACCATAAAACAAGTTAAAGAGTGGGATATGAGCAAGGAGGAAAGACTAAGAAGAAATCAGAGAAAAAAAAAAGCAGAGTTGGAAAGTTACTAGAAAAATAAGGAGTTGGAACAAGAAAAGCTCAGTGTACTGTAAAAAACACTAAAAGTCACAATGCAAAAGTTGTAACAACCCCTATATGAAATCTACAACCATCCATATACATGGCAACCAATTTCCTGTACATACATTCATGACATAATTTCTATTCAATGCTATACATATACATATTACGAAATTTCACATCACTTAACATTATCATTTAAAAGTAGTATTACATCTTTATATTTACGTGACAATCTAAAAAGAAAATATACAATTTATTTTATTCTTTTACGTATACAATCATCTTAAATCAAAACACATTCCAAAGGTACATTTTACTCCTAGCTGTCGGCCTTGGTCCCTACTCACAGCAGTCATCCTCCAAGCAAATACATTCATAAACATTACAACTCATATAAATAGTGATGACATACTTGATCAAGGTATATAATGCAAACATGCTTCAATATGTTATTTATCTACCATAAATTCACATTCATAAGCCAAAAATTAATGTTCAGGCTCATTGACACAAATTATCAATACAAATGTAAATGTACATCAACAAAAATTATCTTTGTTGTCATGCTGTATTCCTTATTTATAACTATTTACTTTACTTCCTATATTAGGCCTGCATATTCCCATAGGTGTGGATAACGAGAGCTGTGGATATCCAAAGATATCAAACAGTAGAGACTTGAAAGTATCGAATTGTGTGGATATCAAAAAGCATCAAACTATGGAGACACTATAGCCTCGAGATGAAGACAACATTGGTATCAAACTGTAGCAGATGTACCGAAATATTATAAGCATGCCTATCTATCCACCACCAAGACAATGGCACAAGCATTATAACGTTTCCTTTAACCATATGCCAATTTCACAATTCATATATTAACAAATCATATGATACATATTTCAAGTCATAAAATCTATATTTACGTTCATAAATGCGAGTCATAACTTACCCCCATTAAAAGCGTATCAAAATCACAATTGTATAATTGTACCATACATATATGGACGATAAATATGCATACAAATCATTTATATACATGTAAATTTTCTTTAGGATGCATTATTCTCAATCTTAAATTCCATTATTCAATCACCCAATTTACATAAGATAAGTCCTATTTCATTTATTTCTAGATTTTATGAAAAGTTTCATCCATATTCAAAAAGGTTCGAATATAACTCGATAAAAATCGAAAATGACAATAAACTCAAAATAGTGCAACCCTAGACAAATTAGAGGTATGTAGGTTGAATTATGACCTAAACAAAGTGATTGGTTCAATAAACCCTAGACAAAATTCCACTACACGATACTCTCTTGTCATATTCAACCAATTCTATACAAGATAACATAAAAATAACACCAAAACATCATCCCAAAAATCATTTCACATCTAAATGAATTTTTTTATCCCTTTAAACATACACACAAATAGATATTAAACTAAACGTAGTCTCACACCTTAAATTTTGTCAATTAGCTCTTCTTTTAGTACTCTTCCCCTTAGACTTTGCTTGATTCACCAACTAGAACCCTAAAAATACATATCTTAATCTCACATCCAACCTTATAATTCTAGCTCTTCATGAACAAAGCAAGAAAGATGAAGATGAGAAGAAAAATCTCAAACTTTTACCATTATTTTCACCTAGGATTAGCTTGATTCTTCATGATTTCATTCTAGTCCATAACTCACATATAATTATTCATGTCCATGCCTAAATGAATAAATTACCCTCAATTGATTTCATTCTAATTGATAACTCACATATAATTATTCATGTCCATGCCTAAATGAAGAAGTTACCAATTTACCCCTGTCTTTTAAATTAATTATCATTATGTCTCTTACTATGCTGAGATACACTTAATTCCTTATGTTCACTTATTAATACATCCTAGACATACTATAATGCTTCTAGGGTATATACTGGGGCCTTATAGAAGTGCAAAAGCTTAACATGGCAAGAGCTTTATCCGAAGGCAAGAGATTCTTGTAGACCCATTTGGTTTCCTTTGATGTACAGTTTGTTTAAATCTTAAGATGTTTAATTCCTCCTTATTTTTTATTCTTGACTTGATATGCATACGTACTTAATTGTGTTCATTTTTCTATTTTTTAATTGTTCAATTTAATTAATGACTAATTTGCTTACTTTTTCTTTGCATTAAACTTTTTCACATATTACTTGATTCTATTATAATAAAACTATTAGTGTCACTAAAGTAAATTCATTAATAATAATATATTTTATTATTATCAAAACTACTAGTTAAGACGTCACTTAGTCTGATAATAAAGTATATAAAAATTAAAAATAAATAAAATTACATAATCTCCCTTGTTTAGCTTATAGCGGCTAAAGTTAGCATACCAACTTAAATAACGGAATAACTCTGTATTACTTAAGTAAAGGAATAATTATTGTAATTATTTCTACCTATTGTTAATGAACCAAATTTACAAATTTATTTACATAACCATTTGATAAAAATAAAGTAAAACAAATCAATTTTACTAGGTAAAAAACATGTACTTGTAATTACACATTTTTTAAAATTTATGTATTTAAAAATATATAATCATTATGTATGGAAATACATATAATTGTTATGCATTTCACATAGTTTAAATCTAACTTTCAAAACACAAATGAATTTAAATAAATACATAAATCAATAATTTAAATACAATGAAATTATAAAAGAATCCATTCTTCTAATTACTATTTTAATTTTTCACTTAAAATCAATTGCTACAAATTATTTAATAACACTACTTTGAAATTCAAATGATTAGCAAGTAGAAAGAAACACAGTGAATTTAATAAATTGTTAATATGTATCATTCTCATTAATGACATTATTGTTATTTTCATTTATTATATGATAGTTATGGGTTGTATTATGTTTTATTGGGTAATTTAGTATGCTTTTAGTTGTTAATTAGAATATTTGTACATGTTTAGGTTTGGAATTGTGTTAGTGTGATTATATGTTTATGTTTTTTAGTGTTATATACGTTGGAGCATGATATTAGGCTTTAATTTTGTGAGTTTAAGGTGTTTTGATGAGTTTGTCAGTATTTGAGATCAGGTAAAGAAGGTCGGAGAAGATTTGGAGAATGTTCTGAGGAGTAATAAGAGTCACGATGGCGACGATTATGACAAAATTTTGGTATAACAAGCCATGATCGTGGCAAGTGTGATGACAGATGCCTGGACTACTTTCGAACTCAACTTTTGAGGGTTATTTTGGACATATAGGCCCTAGTAAAACCTAGTTTTTACCCTAAATGGAAAAATACTATAAAAGAAAAAGAAAGAAACCTTAAAAGCAAGCCTCCATGTACTATCTAGAGAAAGAACACAAGGAAGAGGGAGAGATGGAGAGAAGACAAAGAGAGTTTCAGCTAGCTGCTGTCCAGCCAGTCTAACCAAACCATCTCAAGTTATTTTCTATTTCCTCTTGTTATTCATTTCATCTTGATGCATGCTTTGGGGTTGAGGATGTTGAATATGTCGCTAAGGATGTTCTAAACTCTTTTAGGGATTTGTTTCTTAATTAATGTTAATTTGATTGCTTTTGATGTTAACGAGTTGGGTATTATAATTGTTTATCGTATATGCATGCTTCAGTAATAAATCGAGAGAGTGAACTGATAGAAAAATGATTATATTGGGTAATAAGAGTTAAACAATCTAATAGATGGTAATAAGAGTTAAACAATCTAATAGATGGTAATAAGTGTTGGCCCCTGAATTTTTTTTAATTGACCAAGTATGATTAGATGATTATTGGGGTCTTGATTGATTAAATTGTGTTGGACTTAATTAGCATGTTAGTATTAATAAGATTAGGTGGCATGAGTTAATTGAATTATAGATGAAGTGTTAAGTTTGCCTAAGGGGTAGTATAGGAAGTTCACTTAAGTCTTTAATTGGCAAGGCTAATAGGTAAGGGCATTTT
>JANVCL010000214.1:23953822-23977415 GCA_026546855.1 Erythroxylum incrassatum | reverse complement strand
GTGTGTGTGTGTGTGTGTGTGTGTGTGTGTGTGTGTGTGTGTGTGTGTGTGTGTGTGTGTGTGTGTGTGTGTGTGCAATATTATGCATAAGCATGAAATTCATTTTTCTAATCTTTCATTGCTATTTTCTCAATTACACAAATCTAGGGTTTTAACCCTTAGTATGAAAACGAGATGTTACATTGCATCCATCTAAAGATTGTGATTTTCTTCATATTTTTACTCCGAATAGCCTATAATTCTTAACAAATCCCATCCCAAGGTGAAACATGTTCGATTATTTGAAAATATGTCAAGAATTGTGTAAAATACAGTAATTTGACACGAAATCAAATAAAGATACTTTGGAATATGTGCATATTTAGGCACATCAATTGCAAAAGTGCAACTTCCATGTTTTCCTTCGATCATGAACATGACTATCTTAGATTTTAACTTTTTCTTATGAAGGATTTTATTTTTATGATTTAGATTTTTAATAGAAGAAGATGATGGTGACTTTGATTATATTCTTTTGGACTCTTCCTTTAGTTTCTCTCCCCAGAATTGAATGTTTTTCAAGTGGGGAAGAACAATGGATTTGCCAAATTTTGTTAATTACGAATCTATGTAATTCTTGTTTACTAGGCTTGTTATTTGTTATTACATAAATGTTTTTTTGTTGGCAGGAGACTTGTTGGATGTCACTACGTTAGCATATGAATAAGACTTTCCCAATTATTCAGATAATGTTTAGTCTAATTCAAGGATTTTTGTGTTTAATATATTAAAATTAACAGTTAATTTTTGTGGGCTGGGCCGTAAGCTACAAGGATTGAGAGTTAGGCTGGACTGGGCCATGAGCAGCCCGCCGGCTCATTGATATCCCTACTATCCTTTCAGGCGGCTAAAGTTAGAAAATTGGTAGCGAAGTCTTGACGCAACTCTGTAGGAAAGTGGTAGCTTCTCTGGGCCTGGGATCAACAAATTTTTTTCCCTTTCACTCGAAGCAAACCTCTCATTTTTCTTGGCTCCCCATAATTCTGTCATTCTCCTGCTCCACTCGAACTACTGCCGAAAATTACAGGGGATAGATGATAAGTCTTTGTTATGCGCATCATCCTCACAGATGCCAATGCTATTTAAATTCCATTTTCAGAGCAAAACTTAAATGGATTCTCACATCCTGTATTTATCAAACAACCATCTCTTGTAACGGTTAACTGTCGCTGTAATGGCTCTTTCTCTCTAGAAAGAAATCAAGCTCTGACATTGAAAATAAAAAACAAAAAGATGATTAACCCCAAGACAAACATAATCCATTTGACATGCTCCCGGTATAAATAAATATATGTGCAATCTTTACCATCATCATAAACCCACATATAGAAATCCGATGGCTTCAACCATTCTAATTCAATCTATGACCACCTGTACATTAGTCATTCTCCTTCTGCTGCACCTCTCTTCCATGGCTACTGCAAAGCATAGTTACTCCAGCCGTCACCGACGTTCACACGGTCACTCTCTATCAAACGCAAAGCTTAACCGAGCTTATATTGCCCTTCAAGCCTGGAAACGAGTGATCTTCTCTGATCCATACAACTTCACCTCCAACTGGGAGGGTCTTGATGTATGCCAATACAAAGGCATATATTGTGCACCTTCTCTTGATGACCCTAAAATCAAAGTTGTAGCTGGAATTGACCTCAACTTTGCTGATATGGCTGGTTTCCTACCTGAAGAACTAGGCCTTCTCGCTGATGTAGCGCTCATCCACTTAAACAGCAATCGTTTTTGTGGCGTCATCCCATTATCATTAGCCAACCTTTCACTTCTATATGAACTTGATCTTAGTAACAACAGGTTTGTTGGGCCTTTCCCAACTGTTGTACTCTCTCTACCAATGCTCAACTTTCTCGACCTTCGCTACAACGAATTCGAAGGGCCTCTACCGCCTCAACTCTTCCAAAAAAAACTGGACGCAATTTTTCTCAACAACAACCGCTTTAGTAATGTGATTCCAGCTTTTCTAGGTGGAACTTCAGCTTCAGTGGTGGTATTTGCAAACAACAACTTTAGTGGCTGCCTGCCTCCAAGTATAGCCAACTTCGCAGATACTCTTGAAGAACTACTAATGATCAACACAAGCTTGGCAGGTTGCTTGCCACCAGAAGTTGGCTATCTCTATAAACTTAGAGTTTTTGATGTGAGCTATAACAAATTAGTCGGTCCTATACCTTACAGTCTTGCAGGACTGGCTCACTTGGAGCAGCTAAATTTAGCACATAATATGATGAGTGGACTTGTACCAGAGAGCGTCTGTATACTCCCAAACTTGGCTAACTTCACATTTTCATACAACTTCTTCTGTGAGGAGCAAGGTATTTGCATGAATCTGACATCTAAAGGCATCATATTCGATGATCGTCGCAATTGTTTGCCTGAAAAGCGACTTCAGAGGAGCCGGAAAGAATGTAATATGGTGTCTGAGCATCCAATCGATTGTTTTGAGCAACAAAGTAATTTTGTTGGAACACATAATTTCGGTCCTGCTATGGTACCTGTGTCTACGCCTTTGCTGTCGCCATCTACCGCACCAAGCTACACGTAAATAGGCTTGACGACAAAGCCGAATAAGATCAAAACATTGTGAATCATGTTCATGGATATATGCATTTAGCCTTCTTTTTTTTCTTCTTCCCTTAGCAAGAAAAATGAAATTTCCTTTCTTTTATTTATTTTCCTAATTTATTAAGGGAGAAAATTGAAACTCATAGGTCTTTATACCTTTGATTATAGAACTTGTTTATCTTTTGTTAAATAAGGATATAATGGTAATTTACTTATCTTATCTTACTTTATCTTGAATTTATTTTCTTTTTCCACCAATTTGGTGAAAAATATATTTGGTTCAAATTTTTCTCCTATTATTCTTTATTTTCTCACTTTCTCTTTACTTATTTTTATTGAAACAATAAAAACTAAGAAAAATACAATTCTCGTTCATTTCTTTTTTCTCGCTTTCCTTTCATTCAAATAAAGGCTTATAGCCCTGTTGACCCTGTGTGTTACGACCTGACTGACTACCTTATTTTGTAGATTTTTCTTTTTTTTTTTGTCCTTTTAGATGATTGGTGTGAATAACCTGAACCCCATCCTTGCTTTATAAGTCTCTCCGTAACTCCAATTGTGAAAGCTTTAAAACAACTAGCACTTCACCCCAACACATTACCAATGTTTTATAAGCCCCCAAGAAAGTAAAAAACGATTCATAATTTGTCTCCTTTTATTTTCTACGTGTCTATAGTAAATTTTTGTAAAAAATAAAACAAGACAAAATAAAGGTAAGTTAAGAGTGGGCTTTAGATAAGTGTCCTTCTTATCCTTGCTCAAGATCGGACCTCACTTCATCTTAAATAAAATTTAAAATTAAGTGTTAGGAGTAAAAGATGTAATTTCAATCATATATTCCTAAAAGCAGATCATAGCTAAAGGTATTGATTGTAAGTTGTTAGTCTATATCCCGCAGTCAATTAGTCAATTATAATTTTATGATATAATTATTTAAAGATATTTTTATTTTATGCATATTTATTTAATTACCTAACTTATCAGATAAAGTTTGTGGAATAAATTTATATTGTAAAGGAAATTATAATAAGATCATAATTATAAAATTCATATTATTTTTATATTATTCTTCGAAATTGCTATATTGAATTGGATATTAATAAAATATAAAAAAGACTAGCATATGTTATGTTTATTTCTTAAGAAGGAAGTACTTGATCTAATATACCAAAATATGAGAATATTTAAACAAACATATAGTGACTGTTAGAGAACTAGTTCACTAAACTAAGATTGTTAGAAAACAAATTCACTAAACTAGCCCAATATAAGAATTCCATTTGCAACATACTTGTACGCCTATGAAAATTCTTATTATGGTAATTTTATAAGTGATTCTTTAAGTTGAGATATCTAAAGTATCTTATATAGAGATTGCTATTTTTTATACTACTTATGGTCTATCTTTATCAAAGATAATTCAATCGGTAGTCATTAGATATAGTATAGACTACATGGAGGTAGTTGAGTGATCAATATAGGATTTATTAGCCTAAAGTAATTAAGGGGAATAATATATTTTCTTAATTAATATTGATTCGATAAATATTTAACTAAGATAGAATGACAGATTAAAAACAATTTTCAAATGTTATTAATAGAATCAATTACTAACTTTGGAGAACTAATGTTGTTGGACTTAAATATAATAGACATTAATTTCATACTCTATATAACTGAAACATTATGTGATGAAATGAATGAATTATACGAACAAAAAAATCATACATTAAAATTTTAATCAAAATTACTTTAATATTTCTAATATTTAATTGATCGTGATGTATTGCTAAATGTCAACATTAATCTATGACTATAAATTATTTAATTAGAGAATTAAATATAAATTAAATAGGATTTAAAGTTATAATTTATATTCTTTGCCAACGTATTTAGGAATCTACTAGATCACACACAATGAATAGATGATGAGAAGAAGTTAATAAATCACGATAGATTTATTTGTAAAGTTTGAAAATTTTATGATTAAATATGAAATTTTGGTTCCATTGTTAATTAATTAAAATTATATTTACATTTATATAAAATTTCCATTATATTTGAATTGAATTATTAAAAGATCTAAAAACCTTATTATAAATACGTATAGTCTTTAAAGGAGTTAGCACTTCTTGCTTACTCCTTTCTGCACACTTGTGAAGTTTTTTCAAATTGTTCGTATGGATATTGCTATAGGTCAAACACGTGTGTGACTATAATAGTTATGATGAACATTTTCATATATGATTTGAGAAAAATTTAAAGAAAAATAATTAAGCTACACAATAAAGTACAATTTACCTTTATGCTTTATTCTTTTACGTATTAATCATACTAAAAAATTTAAAATGATCTTGACTTTCTAAAATTTTTTTAAAAAAGTTTCTTTCTTATTTTGTTCTATATAAGGCCATATCCCACTTGATTTGTTAAGAATGGTATTAGAGTTATCTTTTCGTTATACAACTTGATTAAAGTTGTTAGATTGTCATTGATCATTATTTAAGAATTGAGATTAAAAACTTCAAGCCCAGGATTGAATTAGATTCAATTGAAATGTGAAAGAATTCAAATGAATGCCTTTGAATCCCAAAGTTATCCAGTTAGTTTTGATATGTTATGAATGTTGAAAAGTCTTGACCAATGAGATCTGTAACTTGTTCATAAATACAGGTTTTAGAAATCCAAATGTTTAAGGTAGTGCCTATTAGGACACTAAACTTATAGGGTGCCCTCCAGCTTAAGTACCCAAGTTTTCCAAACCTTAGTTAGAATCATTGTTAGTTGGCTCTAAGATTGCAATATATTTTACTTAAAACAATATTATTTTGAGTTAGAAAGGTTTTAATATAGTATTAATTGTCAATGATGCTATAATACAATTTTAATTTAGTGAAAATGATTATTTAGATTAAGACGTTCTTTAATGAACTTAGTATAGTTGTTAAAATAGTAATGTACTATAGAACAATATATCCATTAGGCATATGAGAGGAAGTAAAGTCTTATCAAAGATCAATATATATTAAGGCAATTTCTTTTAATTATAATAATTGAAACAAAAGTTGTAATGATTTAAACAAGTATTTATTATAGAGAATCTTGTATAATTCTCTCACAAAACCAAAGTCCTAATAGTAGTATGATTTTCATATGGGATATGGTATAAGCCCGTAATGATTTGCTTAGCAAATGTAGGAGATATTCAATTAGTAGTTGTAGTTTTATGACATAATTATTTAAAAATATTCTTTATCTTATGAATTTTTATTTAATTAGCTTATGTACAATATAAATGTCTATTATAAATAAAATTATAATGAAATCACAATTATAAAATTCATATTGAATTTGTATATTATTCTTAAATTGTTCCTGATCATTAGGTGCTTGCTAGAAAATGTCTTTTGAACTAATCCGATATAAAAATTTTATTTGGAACAAATACTTATATGTCTAAAAATTCTCATTGTGATGATTGTACAAATGATTTTTTCAAAACTTAATTTACAAAAGTATCTAATATAAGAATTGTTATATTTTGATACTATTATACCTTTAGTAGGGAGTCGTAAAACATAATATGAACTATATGTAAGTAATTAAGTGATCAATATAAAATTTATCATCCTAAAGTAATTAGAGAATGTTTCATTATTTTGGTTTAGTATTGATCTAGAAAGTCTTGGATCAAGTTGGAATAATATTTAAAAACTAAATTTGAAATTTGATTTTAGAATTAATTACCAATGTTGAAGAACTAATATTATGCTTGAATTAAAACTTGAAAAAAAATTAAATATTAAAATATTAGTTCTTTTTTAATTTCAATTAATATTTAATTGAATTACAAAAACTTCTAAAATCTTATCATGAATAAGTATAAACTCGAGAAGAACTCTCACTTCTTGCTTATTTCTTTCTACACCATTTATAGAGTTTTATCAACTTGTTTGTCTTAATACTAGATTTCGATACGTATGTGACTACGACGGTTGCAATAAATTAATTATAAAAATTTATCGTGGGAAACTGTAAGAAAAATGATCAAAATACACAATAAGATGTAATTTATGTTTATATTTTCACGTGTTCATGTATTAATCATATTACATAATCTAAATTTTATACGATAAGAGCAAACATTATCAGCACCTGCATCCACCAAAAGCCATATACTAAAATAGCTGGAAGTCCGGACATCAATCCATTTTCAATACATAGGATCTAAAAATTCATCATGAGACTAATATTCACTGGAAAGAACATGATCCATTAATCAAATGGGTGAATCTTACAGAAAATAATCCAAAGATTGTAAAATTAACATGTAGCTACAAATGGGACTCCGCAATACTTCTATGGTGAATATCCATAAAGGTAAGCTTAACGTATTCGTAAAGACAATTAGAATTTACAGTACAGTGTGAAAACAGTGAAACCAAATTAATTGCATTGCTGAAATTTCTACGGTATTGCAAAGGGTACACGACGCAGTTGATTAATGATATTTTTCCAACACAAACTAGTGAGCGCTCCAAGGTGCTTAAGCCTCTACCTCTTTCTTTTCTCAAGATATACCCAAACAAAATAAAACATGGGTATCGCCCACCTGAAATTAGATAGTAACCTGCGTGAAGGAATCTAAAATCGTACTGCAAAGCACATGATGAAAAAGGAGTGCTTATCCTGCGCGAGCATTCGATAACACTAGACTCCACAGATTAAGGCAGTGACAAACTTGGTGTATGAAACGAACTAAAAGTTCTTACTTTTTTCTTCTATATGGAACTATAACCTTTTAATCAGTCAATTTTGGGAGGAAGAATCCAAAAAACTGAAACTCTAAATTAACCAAGTTCAGGTTTCTTACCATTATTATCAATCTGGGCCAAAGTCAATCAATCAAGTGTAATCAACAGATGTGATTAATTTCCCTAGGCTGGTGGTAGTGGACGCCGGCAAGTTGGACATTCCATCTTGATATCCATCCACCTTTGTAAGCAACCAGGATGAAAGAAATGATCGCATGGTGTTACCTGCATATAAATTCAATTAAAGGTCTAATTTATTTTGTAACTAAATGCAGGGTAACAAAAAACAAATTACCATGCAATCGTTAGGGTGCTGTGTAAGATCAATCGCTGTCATGCAGATGACGCAATCCATTCCATGATTTATATCTTGCTCAAACCTTCTATAATAGCTGTATTTCTCTGGTAGGATCTGCAGACAACTGGAAAACAGTGATCCCTCCATCGTGACAGGCAATCAAAATTTTATCAAGAAATCCTTGCCTTGACAATGCCTCCTAAAGGCAAGGCTCTGCAACTGACATTAAGAAGCAGTGGCAACTAATAAAGCACGTGCAATTAAAAATGTAGTCATGTATATTTATATATAAAGTAATTCCACATTTAAAGAGAACAAACACCATAAACTCAGATTCTAGTCCAGAACTCATTTGCAAACATCACTAAAATTAGGGATGCAAAAGAGTTGAACCTTTTCACGCTCCAGTATAGTGTTATGAACTACATTTAACCTATTAATATGAACTTTATATTTTAACCAGAAGATAATAGAAGCATAGTTAAGAACATAGTAAACATCTGAATTTATTGCATTTTAATTTTGTAATATGCTTAGTACTAAGATGTTAAATACCATCAACAAAGCCATCCAATTAATTTAAATAATCAAATATATGAGTTCATATAGTTCGTTTAAACAAACCGATGGAGTTTCTAAGTAGCCTAAAGATAAAAGGATGTTATGTGCTTTAACTGAGTCTAACCTGTATTCTACTAGGAATCTACGAACTAAATGGACTTTAGAGCAATTCTTACAATTGTACATTATGGCTATCAATGAATTTTAAGGAGCCCATACCAAGTCAAATTCCTTAAGTCTGCCAGCTGCATGAAGACCTAAAAATCGATGCTGTCAAGGAGATCATATTTTTGCAATTAAACAATTTCTACAGATAACCCTGTGAAACTTCTTCAGGTTGCCTCATTATACATATGTTTTGAGATGAGAAATAACCTATCTACATAGTTTTGGGTAGTAGATTATATTTTCCATAGATATTTGACTTTTTAGAGCTGTAAAATTAAGGCCAGCTGAAACTAAATATGACAATATAAAGAAATATAATACATCTGGGTATCTCTACAACAGATTCCTTGATGTTTCGATGGTGAAAATAGACCATTGGTGGTTGGAAGGTGATGTTCAGACCAGCTGGAATTGTTCAACACTTAGGCACAGTAACTTCAGTGAGAACAAAACCATGGTTGTTTGGATTGTGGGATTTGGGTTTCTGTGTGAGTTCAAAGTAGTGCCTACTTCATTTACAAAAAAATGATTCTTCCACTAGTCCTTTGATGAAATATAGATGGAGGAATTGATTTGGCTATTCCTAGTGGTTCAGAAGAATTATGAATATGACCCATTCTGTAATGACACGAGAGCTCTCCTCTATGGATCGTGCATAGCGCTAAACTGTTAGCCTTACTCCTTTGCGTGTTTTATTGATGTACACATGAGGATTGGTAAATCACACAGCATAATCTCATTCTGGAAGAAGCATAGTCAAACAATTCTTCACTACCAATCAAGTTAAAAGCATCTCATCCATTAACTTTAAGTACAACTGAGACAGCCATTTGCCATCCAACATGCAGATATACGCTACATGCATAGCACTAACCATTAGGCAATTGCAAAACTACGGAAACTATCACTTGCAGGTTAGGTTCTCCGAATATTAACTGTGATTATGCAACTAATTCCTAGCTGTTTTATTTAGTTTATTTTGAAACATTGTTGTACTTCATTGGATTTCTCTAATAAATTTCATTTATTTAACCCAAAAAAAAATGTAGTACTATTCATTTCCTATGTTGGCTTTCTATTATGAGGGACATAAATTCAATGAAGCTGGTGCAGGTCCTCATAGCTTCTGTTAGAACATGATCGAGTTTGTTGTCTGTTGATCGGTGTCGAACTAATTTTCTTTGATCTGCCTATGTTTCTGGTTCAAAAGGGACCCGGGACCTTGTTTTCGAGATAAACTCAGAGATAGAAATTTTTCTTGATTACCACAAAGTCTGTACAATGCTGGCTTCTATAGCCTTAGGGAAATAACTGTCTAATTCCACTACTACGTAAAATAAGGAAATAAGGAACTGTCACTTAACAACTTCCAGCACAATCAAGACTTAAAAATAAAAAAAAATAAAAAACTAAACACAACAACTTCATATGTGGCATTGTGACGGCTTCTTTGTGAACTTCCCATGAGTGAACCGTTTGTAGTTCTTGTATAGCTTTGGTCGCATAACAGCTTCCTTTTTCTTCACTTTGGGGATTGTTTTAATTGATGTGGGTCCCTTAGAGAGTTTGTCTAATTACATAGATGGCTGAAGGAGATGAAAAAATTGGGGCCAAAATCATAGTGGGCTCATCTTCCAAAATCACAAAAAGAAATTTCGCATGCAATTGGTATTATGCTCAATAGGAAAGAATTTCCCACAGTCGTGTCAAGTCTAGATTTGGGAGATCATTTAACTTATGATCCACCTCCAAAATTTGAGGCTACTACAGAGATTAAAAAAAGATAATTCACTGAGGATGATTAACTCTTTAATCAAATCCAGAATACTTGGACCGTGTGGTAGATGATGTTAGTTATCATTGTGATAGTGTGAAAGAACTAGAGGAATATCTAAAATCCTATACGCCAGTGAAAGATGTATATAGTGGATTTTGGAAACTTCTTGTGATAAGTAGAGAGGGAGAACTTTGTTTCAATATTATACAAAGCTAAAACAAGCATTCGAGGAGATGATGTCAATCAGCAAAATCATACATGAGATTTGGTCTCTCTAACTTCAAATAAAAAGGTAATTATATGCAAATGGGTTTTTACAGTCAAGATGAATCCTGATGGATCTATTGCTCACTTAAAGGCCAGACTGATTCTTTAAGTCAAGGTAGTCAGTCAGTGAGCTGATTCTGCCACCTCAAGTTCTGCTCCTCTCTTCTCTTGCTTTCTTTCGTGTGTATAGTTTTCTAAGAATTTCTCAATGGTTTCTAAATTCTATTAGATTATTCATTTGTCCAGCAGCCACCTACCATTAGCCCCTTCATCAACTTAATGTTGATGATGCATTCCTTCATACAGTGACTTATTACAAGGAAGTTCAGCTGGAGCAGCCATCAACACTTATTGATCAAGAAGAGTCAAGGAAAGCATAAAAAATACAAAAGTACAATTGACCCATGCCTAGTTTGAACCCGGTTGAAGTGTAATGATCATACGTTTGTAGTGCAGTGTATGTCCCATAATAGGTCTCATTCTTCCACCCTTTCCTGGGAGTCGATGGCTATTCATAGTTATTACCTTGACACCAAAAAAGAGTTCGACCCAATGTTTTATTTTCGGCCTAGTTGATCCTGATTCGACATTAAAAGTATGTTGATTTTTCCCCAAATACTTTTGTCTATAAATATTGAATATTTGATTCCATCCATAAATCTATTTTCTTCCCTATGAGATATAGTAAAAAACAATTGACTTGGTGATGTGATTGAATATTGTTTTGCAAAGAAGTGCATACGATCACTCAATATTCTCTGAAGTATCTATGGATATATTTGCGTAGTTGTATATAATGATGATATAGCAATTCCTCATTCTTATAATATTGGTATCGGTATGTCAAAAACTTTTCTCAGCATGAGGTTTCAAACAAAGGAGATAAGTCCCTTGAAATATTTCATGGGGATTGAGATCTCTCGAAGTAGAAAATAGGTATCTCTGTATCCTAGATAGTTTACATTCTAAACACGCTATATGAAACAAGTTTAACTGAAGCAAAACCATATGATGCCCTATAATATCAAATGTGAAGTTAGGAGTTGAATGAGATATCTTTATTGATTAAGAAAGATTAGAAAAAGGTAGTTGGATAATTGAACTATAAAAGATAACTCGTCCACAAATCACCTTGCAATTCATTCAAAACTCTTCAAAGCAGCTCTAAGATGTGGAATCTTGAGATCAAAATTATTGTGGAATTGATGGTTTTTGGATGTTGATTAGGCAAGTTCTAACGTAAATAGACAGTGGACTATAGCGTGTTGTGGTTTGTTGGAAATAATCTTATCACTTGTAAAAATAAGAAAAAAAGTGTTGTATCTCAACCAAGTGTAGAATCTAAATGTCATGCAATGACATAACTTACAATTATGTGGCTACATCATTTACAATGAATAAGTCCCAACTTATGAGTTTCTGGCGTAATAATCAAGCAACTATTCTTATTGCCACTAATCTAGTACTTTATATGCAAAGAATACAAGGCAGACCGCCACTTAGTCCTCAAGATGTTACAGCAAGGGTTGATTTCTACTAAATATGTCTGGGCAATGGATCAACCAAAATTTTAGCTGGGTACCAGGTAAATGGCATTCGTAACAAGCTAGCATGTTTGATATATTTCTCCAACTTAAAGGAGAGTGCTAGGAGCTGTTATAAGTCGTATACATGACCTTAGGTATTAGATTGGAGATATATATGGTGTACATATCACATTCATGGAAGATATATATGTGGATATATATGGTGTACATCTCATATTCATGGATGTATGTGTGTGTGTGTGTTTAGATTAGATTCAGTTAAGTGCATTCTACTTTACAGATAAGAATCAGCGGCTGCAGTTCAAAATCACGCTTCAGATTCTAATTAACCATCAGTTTCCTCTTTCCTTTCTCATATCAGACACAGAGAAAAGGGCACTACATCAACGTGATAAAGCATAATATATGTATAGGCAAATTGACAACTTTATGCAACAGGTCTAGAAAATATTTCTCATTGGCTAAGAAACAGAAGACTATATATGCTGCTATGTGTGTCACCACTAAAAGACCAATGACAGAAGGTGGAAAGGTTTAGCAAAAAGAAAATGGACAAATATAAAATCAAACCTGGCGAGGTATGAACCACCGAGACCCCAGATAGTGTTGAAGAAGAAGGATTGATGCTTGGAGTCCAATGAATACAATCAAACATGTACACCAGCTCTTCTCAGGCTCAATGCGCATGAAGTTGTTAGGGCACCCAAAAATATACAATGGGATTGCTAGCCGAGTAATAGTCATGCCTACTATGTAATGAGGGTGCAAAGATTTTCTCGAGTCACGAACGATATTGTTTACTATTTGTGGTATCCAAAAGGAGTACATTAGGAGCAGAATAGGTCGGAGAAATTTATGCAACTCGTACACGAGCAAAATGCCTCCCAAAAGAATCCCATCTGACAAAAGTTTTACACGTTAATCAAATTACTTTAAGAGCATAAAATTAACCATATTAATTTAATGCTTCTAGCTGGTATCAGGCTGTGTAGGAAATCAATTCATGAGCACAAATATGTACATTGCGATCATGAAAAAAATCAAAGAGCACCATGACAGACTTGATAATTCATAGATTCTATAGCTGTTCACACAATAATACATCATCACATGAGTTCACCAGCATCTTTTCATTACTTCAACAAAGCCTGTAAACAAACTGTAAATAGTACAAAAATTGAACTTACAGAAACGACTGTATAAAACTGAGAGCTCACGTCTCATTGTCTCCCAACCTTCACTGTTATTCATAGGCCTGCTTGCCTTCCATATAGCAAGAAGAAATCTCATTTCAAAGATTGAGAAGACAACAAACTTGAAAAATGCGGCAGTGGCAAAAGCATTGAACAAGGATTCTGTCCAGAATGAGGTAAGCATATTAACCTTTTGAGGATAAAAACAACTTATCAGAACTGTACAAAAGTACAAAAATTTCCTGACATACAGAAGAAAAGAAGTAAATCTTTTCACAGTGAACTATACACATATATATCAGAAAATAATGTTCAATTAATGAAGCCTCAGATCAGTTGTCTAGGCTTGACAAAATTTGTTCCAATTTCTGGATGATACATCAACCTGATTTTATTTTGTTCAGGGTGGACCCTTTTTGTTTATGCTGCCTCCCTCAGGACAGTCACATTGTTTTTTTTTTATGTGGGGTTCACCTAACAGTTATTCCCTGGACTGCTTGATTGTCAACATGCTTGTAATTATTTTTTCTTTTTATTGATTTAATTTTATCTTGCTTACCCAAAGAAAAGTACTTTAAAATGCTATGGATTGTGATAAATGTTCACATGTTGTAGTTCATACATAAGCAATCCCTGATTATTTAATACCCGAAAGAAAGCTTTACTTCTAGTTGTACAACTGGCAAACTAATGACTGCATTATAGCACGTAAATTTCATGTGCATAAGGAAAGGAAAAGAATGTGTCGGTGTTTATCACTTCATAAGTTCCTTGATAATATACACAAAAAGCACTGCAAGTTCATAAAGCAAACAGACTATAGCTATGTAGCGTAGGTGTCTTACATTAGAACAGTCGATGAAATTAGAGATTTGTAATTATTCTTAGGTTAAACACACCATGTTCCTCTATGGTTACAAAGTTTTTTTAGTTTGCTCTGTGTTTTAAAAATTTACATTCCAGCAGTCAAAATTTACCTACTAGTATTCCGGCAGTCAAATGTAAAAGGCAAAGATAAGCATCCATGATAGCTTGCTGACCAATCATTACAATTGAAACTTTAGCAGCTCCCTGACACACACAAATTAGCAGTGAATTTATTGAAATGGTACAATATCCAGAGCACACGACCATTTATTTATTCACAAGTACCAGAGAGGTCAACAGTCAAATGAAAAAATCTGTCTCAAACTAGTTGCTTGCAACTGATGATAAGTAAAACTCTTACAGATTGAGTGTTGCTATGTTCCATTTGTCGAATCAATAGAAGTACTTGGACGAAGGAGACCTGATGTCAGATATTAAGGAATTGACTGGATAACAGAAAATAGAATCTTTTACTGTGAAATGAAATATAGTTTACAATATGTAAAGGATACAAAAGTGACCATCAATGTATAGTTTACAGCTTTATTATAGTAGACCTCAATGTTTACAGAGGTAGCATTCAGTAGTAAAGGTAAGAAGCAATCCCCATCATCATCCACAGAAGCACTTTCCATTAACCCTTCTACGTGATAACGATCATGACCATGATCTAGGAAAACATATATAACTTGTTAAATCATTCTCCACACATTTTGACTATTATGAAGATAAATGGTTGAAAAACTGATGTTAGAGATCAAATTAGAAGATGATTGTAGTGAAATCGATATGGGTTGAAAGTAGACATATCAGTTTTCAAATGTTCTCGAGGCTATTATCCTGCTCTATATGGAAAGTGGAACATTATCTGCTGATTTCTTCCCAGTTTAAATAAAATGATGAAATGAATTAAAGGTCCATGCTCACATCTATCATGAAATAATCACAAAAAGCATTTTAACGAAAACACATACCTAGACACACAACACCTATTGCTCTGGATATGGTGAAACAATGACATATATGAGGCATAATATCAAAGAAAATTAGAATTACTTCAAGGAAACTAAGAATTTTGCCTTTAAAGCATCATTTTGTCTAACAGAAAACACATAATAATTTAAAATCCTGATCAAAACTGTTAACTTATGTAACTTTTCAAAAAAAAAAAAAAAACTGTTAACATATATAATATTAACTAATTACTAAAGTAATTCTCATTGGTATTCATCAGGATTATGGTAATTCAATTATCCAATGAACTCATCAATAATTCAAGAATTAGGGTGGACAGGTCAGTAACACACATAACAAAACATACAAATCAAATGAACTCATCAATGATTAAAGAATTTGGGTGGACAGGTCAGTAACACACATAACAACAAAACGTACAAAATAAAATGAGAGCTAATGGTTTCATATAAATACAAATCTTCAGAGAATTCAGGTACCGTTCTGGGGGGACAAGATGCGCGTAATTTGTGCCCCAATTTCGATGTTACAATTCTTTTCCATCTCATGAATTGGTGCTGCTACAACATGAAGTAAACATCACTGCACTAATACATTAACTGAACTCAAAATTAAACAGAATGTACGTAAACATACAACTTTTTCTCCTCCATATTTTATCTTGTGGAGAATCTTGGAACACCTGGGATGAAAAAACTCCAAGCTGTCCAATGAAGTAACAAATAAATTCTGTAAGCCCCAATCATAGACCACTACGAGTCCTTGGAAACGATAAATCAATAATTTTCAGTTTCCTCTGGCTACTAAACTTTTGAAGGTTCATGCACAAAATCTATGGAAATACAGAAAATTTAGGATGCCAACCTAAAACCATATAAGGTATGTATCAATATAGATTTCAAGTACATTTTAAACAGATCAAATGGGTTACCAAGTGATATGGATTGGATAATATATAATCTTCATCCTGGCTCAGCTCTCCATCTTTTCCACTGCCATAATGCATTAAGGGAACATAAGGTTTGGCCAAAATATATTTAATAAAACAGCATAAAAATATTTGGAATGAGTAAAGGTAGACAAGAAAATTCATGTGTTACCAGAACTAAGAAACAGAAGTAAAACCTATATCATTTCTATGCAAAAGTTTTTCAAGCTATGTCCAGGTTTTAGCAAATACAACTTGCAGTTCAGTATGTATGCTTCTTACTCTACCCAACCAAAGGATTCATAATGAACCAGAAAGCTGGTACTTAACAGTTGAATGAAAATGCGCAAAAAACTTGAAATCAACAGTTAATATTACTGGCAGGTCAGAGATTTACCTGTTAGCTACCAACCGAAGCTGTTTAAATGGCCATATGTATACACCTTCAACCCTTATTTGGGCACTACCAACATTGTGTTCATTGTCAAAAACATCATTGAATATAATTACACCCTGTTGTCAGCACCATAACTAACAAAATAAGATGTTTTCTATCATATGATAGGTACACAATATTAAGAAACAAAAATCAAACAACAATGTGAATAGATTATATTAATAGTCCAAAAATGTTTATATAAAGTACATTTAAAAAGTTTTCTAACTTATAATGGTTGATCTTTCACAGGAAATGAGCAGAAATCATCCTAGATTTCTAGAATCAGTTAATGCCTCCCCACATACCCTTAACAAATTCCAAACATTTCTTAATAAACATACAGAACAATATAATCAAGAAAAAGAAAAAATAAAACAACTTTATCAATGATTTCAAGAACATTATAAAACTCATCTATGAATAATTGTTGTATTATTTGTAATCAACTACGAGTAGAATTTATGCATTTGGAAAATCTAGTCTCTAAATACAGAATAGAAAAAGATTACTTCTGAACTCTTCTATGATTGCTTTCAAGCACTCAATGACCGGAAAGAAGAACAAAAAATATTCCACTATTATCCCCAAAACCTAGGACGATATGGACCAAAAGTTATTATATTTCCGGAAGCTGATGCACTCACTACTTATCTCTTTTTTCAAAGTGGGTTAGTAGATACTATTTACTTAACCAATTTAAACACCCTTTCTGAATTCCCAGGAAGATTTGTCCTTGCAGTAAAAACAATTTCCTCATTATATCATTCAAAACTTCAGAATCAACAAATTAATACGAATACAACATTCATTCAAGTGATTATTTAGAATAAAAAAGTTAATGCATATATAGATACAGGTGCTACTATTTGTATAGCATCTAAAGCACTACTACACAATTGGAAAAAATTAAACAAACCTCTACAAATAAGAATAGCAAATGGAAGTATTCAATCTATTTGGTAAGTAAGTTATTATAATAATATTTTTGTTATTAACTTTTCTATTTTTTCGAGTTTTTCGTCTATTGGATATACTATTTTAAATAATTTTTCATAGAATTTAATTAAAGATTCTAATATTTTATGAATTTCATTAAACTTTTATGATTGAGAATTTTTGCCTTTATCTATTAATGGTTGTGTTATAGTTATTATATTTTTTACCTTTATGTTGGTCTTTTATGTTGACATCTAGTAAGAACATTTTTTACCTTTTTTAAATGATCTTCCTTATGTTTATTTGAAAATATAATAAACTAGCACAACAAAATATTGAATATTTAGGTATAACACAACCATTAATAGATAAAGGCCAATAGACGAAAAACTCGAAAAAATAGAAAAGCTAATAACAAAAATATTGGAATCAAAATAGAACCAAAATTGGTATCAGAGCCATCTAGCTCATCAAACATAACTTCAGTAAAACCATGGAGAATATAGAACAAGATATAAAAAATCAATTGGAAGAAATTACTCAGTTAGGTAATAAACTAACATTGGATAAAGAGAACAATTCTTTAAAATATGAACTTATAAAACCTATTACTAATCAAGATGAAGTAATTTATGGTTATGAATCCGATCAAGAAGTATGTATGAAACAACCAAAATTAATGGAACAACCTGAAACAAGTCAAAGTGGAGAAAAAAAGAAAAAGGGAAAATCAATCTAGGTATAACTAGAATTATAAACCTATAGATTAAGAAGAATTAAATCGTTTTAGATATTATAGAAGAGATAATAAGATATGAAAATTTCCTACAGAATATACAACAAGATATATAACATTAGGACCAGATGGAATCCTCAATTTAGACTGTGTCTTATCTCTAGAAAAGTTATTACTTGAATGGACTAATAGACTAGCATTAGTCATTCAATTAGAAAAACCTTTTGAAGGATTAACAAATATATGTACTTTATGGAATTTTATTATCTATAAAACTACTGGTATAGTATTAAGCTTTTTATTAGATAATGAAATACGGATAAAAAATACCACTAAGTTTCTTAATGCCATTGAAGCAATAAAGGCTTTTCATGTAGGTATTAACGAAATTTATAAAGAATTTATTGAAAAAGATATAACCTCATAAAAACAGGAAATTGAAAATGAAGAAAGAAAAAATGCCCTATGGAATCTAAATAATATACAAATATGTGACATCTGTTATTTGGAATAATACATTTGTGAATTTTAAAAATATTATTATAAATTAATTCGTACAGAACAAGAAATGTATATACAAATATTTATCCAAAAATTACCTTATCCGATAAACAAAGTTGTAGAAGAATTATTCTTAATTAAACAACTTGATAATCTAGTAGCTTATAATCTAGGTGGCGCTATTTCAATAGTAAAAGAAGTATTGTCACAAAAATGCTTAGAAGCAAAAATACATAAAACACTAAGACATAAAGATATTCAACTATGTTGTTCTAAATATTCAAAAATGCCTCAACAATATGGATATTACTCTTTTACATGTCAAAAATAATGAAAACATAAATATAACAAATATAAATGGCGAAAACATCCCACAAACAAGTATAAGAAATTCCCACTTAAACCTTATAAAACATTTTTTAGAAGAAAGGCTTATAGAAATTACAAACCAAAGAAAAAATATTGTCAATTTGTCCTCCAAATAAGAAAACATGTAAATGTTGGTTATGTAAAGAAGAAGATCATTATGCAAACAAATGCCCAAAAAGAAATTAAAATAAATACAAAGAAAAAATTAATATTTTAAATTCAACATTTAAATATAATTTAGAATCTATTGAGTCAAAATATGAAACAGATTCAACAATTTCCTCATTATATCATTATGAATTCCAAATTTCAGAATCAACAACTGAATCAGAATATAACATTCATTTAAGTGATTATTCAGAATAAAAAAGTTAATGCTTATATAGATAAAGGTGCTATTATTTGTATAGCATCTAAAACACTATTACACAATTGGAAAAAATTAAAAAAACCTCTACAAATAAGAATAGCAGATGGATGTATTCAATCTATTTGGTATGTAAGCTATTATAATAATATCATTATTGAAAATTACACATTTATTATACCTCCAATTTATCATCAAGAATTAGGATTACCATTAATTTTAGAAAATAATTTTCTTAAATTATATACTCCTTTTTGTCAATATTTACATTATATAACTTTACGAACACCAATAATAAATTCCTTAAATAAAAAATCCATAATCCTCAAAATTCCTATATACCATACAACTTATTATAAAAATTTACGACTTATAATAAAAAAATTAAATCAACTACAATTTAATTACAAAGGGCATAATTGGCCACATTCCAGCAGACCCACCACTCAAACATAATCTAAGCGAACTTCTTCTTCTACCTGTGATTTTCTCCCTCCTTCGCACAATTAGGAGAATATGAGAACCCCTCCATCGGCAAGCCATCAACTAACCCAACCAAATCTAGCTCGCTCGTGGGAGCTGAAAGACAAAATCGGTTCACCAAAGGCTTATGCTTTAGCTGCAACGAAAAATTTGCTCCCAGGCATCGCTGTAAGCCATCGACGTTTTCACTTTTGGAGATCACTAAGGACCACGACACCTCCATTGACCTACCTGGTGTTGATAGTGGTGAAGAGGCTCCTTTATTGGACATATCAGAAATCTCCTTTCACGCAATTTTGGGAAAAACCAATGGTGCCACCATTAAAATACAAGGGAGCATCAATAAACGACAAGTACTTATCTTGGTCAATAGTGGGTCTACGTATAACTTTATAGTGTCTTCCTTAGTTACGGAATTAAATATCCTAGATGAACTTCTCACTCCTTTTGGCGTTCAAATTGGCAATGGGGAAGTGATTAGATGCAACAAAATTTGTCGTGGAGTTTGTGTCAAATTGCCTGGTATGGAAATTGTTTAAGACTATTATCCATTCTCTATTGGAGGAGCTTATTTGGTTCTTAGTATTAAGTGGTTAGCATTGTTGAGCACTGTCCAGGCAAATTGAAACCAAATGTTCATGATCTTCCATTTGAACGGTAAGAAATACAAATTACAAGGCGTCCCAAGTATAGAACAAACAATTGCTTCCTTTCAAGCTATGTCCAAGCTCGTTGATCCAAAAGTTAATCCTCCTCTACCACTTGTATTAACTTTAGTTTTACAATAATTTAAATATGTTTTTGCCAAACCCAACACCATTCCTCCTTTTCGAATCCATTCACATGCCATACCATTGATACCCAATGCCAAACCTCCCAACATTCACCCTTACCATTATCCATTTTTTCAAAAATCAGAAATTGAAGAATAGGTGGCTGAACTTCTAGATTCAAGTTTTATTAGACCCAACACTAGTCCTTTTACGAGTTCAGTATTGTTCGTTAAGAAAAAAGATAATTCGTAGCGACTTTTTGTAGACTACAGAGCCCTCAACCAATTGACTATACCTGATAAATACCCTATCCCAAATATTGATGAGCCCTTAGATGAACTCAATGGAGCAGCTTACTTCTCAAAAATAGATTTGCGCTCTAGATACCATCGTATAAGAGTTAACCCCACCTGATATCCATATAACTACTTTTCGTACTCATTCGGGCCACTAAGAATTTGTAGTCATGCCCTTTGGTCTCACCAATGCTCCCTCCACCTTTCAGGCTGTAATGAATGATCTTTTCTGACCGTATCTCCAAAAATTTATTCTCATTTTTTTCGATGACATCCTGGTTTATAGCCCCACTTTGAAACAACATATCATCCACCTACAAACAACTCTTACCCTACTACGCACCCAATCTTTTTATGCCAACGAAAAGAAATGTCTATTTGGCCAAACACAAATCCTCTTCTTGGGTTACATGATTTATCAAGATGGACTTGGGGTTGACCCTGACAAGGTTCAAACTATTTTGGATTGGCCAGTGCCAAAGAATGTCAAAGAATTGCGGATTATCAACGCTTCATTGTGAATTATAGGTTGATTGCACGAGCTTTAACTAATTTAACTAAGAAGAATGCTTTTTAGCAGTCTCCCAACTCAAGACTGCTTTGACTACAGCTCCCGTGCTTGGGCTGCCAGATTTTCACAAAGCCTTTACAGTTGAGTGTGACGCTTCTTCGAATGGTGTGGCTGTTGTCCTCATGCAATCTGACCATCCCATTGCTTATTTTAGAAAGGGTTTCTCGTTTTCTAATTGTTATAAATCTACCTATGATCGAGAACTTTTGGTTTTGGTATTAGCTTTGCAAAAATGGAAACACTATTTGTTCGGAAAGCATTTTTTTATCAAGACTGTCCATTACAGTCTCAAGTTTCTTCTCACTCAACAGGTCATAACCAACGAGCAGCAGCGATTACTTTTGAAGCTCCTTCCATTTGATTTCACCATTCTGTACATAGTAGGAAAGGAAAACCAAGGTGCAGATGCTCTATCATGGAAACCCCAACATGCTGATTTTTTAGCACTCGCCATGCCGGTTAACATGGACTTTATGAATCTCAAAGATGCTTTGCTTCAAGATTCATATACCAGAGACATTATCACTTCCTTCCAACAAGATCTCATAGTTTGCCCCGATTTTCATTTAGTAGACAACAAGCTTTTCTTTCATGATTGCCTAGTAATTCCGGAAGATTTTACTTTACGCAAAAAAATCCTTTCTGAAGGCCATGATTCTTTAACTGGGGGCCATGGAGGTTATCTGAAAACTTTGAAGTGCATCACTTCAAATTTCTATTGGCCACATATGAAGCGCGATGTGAAGTTGTACATCCAGAACTGCTTAATTTGTCAACAAAACAAATATCAATCTCTTGCTCCAACTGGTCTTCTACAACCACTCTCGATTCCTAAACGGGTTTGGGAGGATATTTCTTTGGATTTCGTCGCGGGGCTTCCTAAATCTGGTGGTTTTGACACTGTGTTGGCAGTGGTGGACCAATTTAGCAAATACAGACATTTTATTCCACTTACCCATCCATTCACAGCAAAATCTGTGGCTGGCCTTTTTTGCAGGAAAATCGTCAAGTTGCACAACATGTCTCGTTCCACTCTTTCAGATCGTGATTTCATTTTCCTTAGCAGCTTTTGGCAAGAATTATTCCATCTTAGTCAAACTTGCCTACGCATGGGAACCTCTTACTATCCACAGACCGATGGCCAAACTAAAGTCGTCAATCATTGTTTGGAAGTTGAATTTGCAACAGAAACAACTGAAAAGGAATTCTTCCAACGTATCATTTATGGGTCCAACGGAATTCATAGGTATAGGAAGAAGCCCCGTCAAATAGAGATTCGTAAGGGGATTGGAGCAGGTTACCATGAGACAGAAGGGATGTATGGATTCTCGAGAAGAGAGGAGCCGTGGTGGTCCCCCCCTAGACCGCTCGGATCCCACAAGCTTACTTGAGGTGTTTTGCACATGAGTAACCATCTTCTTGGAGCAAGTTTCTAGCTTGGGCAGAATTCTCCTTCAATACAGGTTTTCACATGTCTACTGGTACAACCCCTTTACGATTCTTTATAGTCGTGATCCCCCCGCCCTTCATCCATTTGTTCTAGGTGAGAGACACTTTGCTGATCTGGAAGAGCAATTACTTGCTCATGACGAGATGCTGAAACTTCTGAATGAGACTCTACTCAAAGCTTAACCCACATGAAAGCCCAAGCTGATTCCAAACGGAGGGAGTTGTCCTTTAATGTGGGAGATGTTGTATTCCTCCACATCCAGCCTTTCCAACAACGTTCTTTGGCTAAGCGACAATACAAGAAGCTGCCCTCGTTATTTTGGACCGCATACCATTATTCGTCGCGTAGATCTAGTAGCTTATGAATCAGTTTTGCCAAATACTTCCAAAATCCATCCCGTCTTCCATGTTTCATTATTGCAACCTGCTCATGGACAATCCCCTTTTGTTCCTCCAATTGATTTGCCCATCACCAATGATTGGGAACTCACCTTATCACCAACTCAGGTTCTTTCACATCGTTGGGTTTCTCATTCAGGTGGGCCTTCTCTTGAACTTTTAGTCCAGTGGTTAAACCGTCCAATTGAAGAGGCAACATGAGAGGACTATGATTCGTTAACTAGCCAATTTCCATATTTTCGCCTTGAGGACAAAGCAATTTTTTT
>JANVCL010000214.1:23916920-23927486 GCA_026546855.1 Erythroxylum incrassatum | reverse complement strand
ACATCTAGAAGTGATGATATCATTATAAACTCTTTATTTGAGTGAATGTTCCCTGATACATGTTTCAATTAATAATTCTAGCATGTAGACACTAGATTGATACTCTGTAAAAATCCATTCCAATCATATCAAGAAATATAATGAAACACATATGAGTTCAACACTTATTAAGATTATGGTTCGTAATAAAAGAATGTTAAGGTGTATGCTTTAAGATTAAAGTAATGACCTACTTTATTCTTTAAAAACTTATGCGATTCTAGATTCATTTAATAGTGTCATTATCGATATTCAACTACTATCATGATATGACACTCATCATTCCTTTGAAGCAAACTCTTTTACTTACACGGAAATAAATCACAACGCTACATTCTAAACCATAATCAAGGGACCAACTTGATTATTCAACTATGAATCAACTAATTTAGATTCTAATAATATACATGTTTCCCATACATCTTCATGTATATGTATATTACTTACAAAAGAATCTTGGTACCTTATGACTAGTTATATAATGCTCATACAAATATAACCAAACTCTTTTGTTTTAAGATATATGTAACTGGAAGAAAATTAAGATATATGTAAATACACTTGCTTTACAGAGCACTATATTTACATAATTATATTTACATAACTCCAAAAAAAATTTAGCAAAGAAGGAGAACTTCCAATGACTTCAATATAGGTACATCTCCACTGACATATTGGACAAAATGAAGAAAGAGTGAATGAATCTGATCCTCCTTAACAACAATTTTTAGTTCGTTAGGGAAACCTTGAAGTGTTTAAGGTAAGATGACTCTATAACAGAGTATATGAGACAATTCACATGCTCTATGTTTGATGTGCAAAACATTTCAAATGAGGATAAATTTTTGAAATTTGTATACATCTTATAGGTTTAGGCATAGGTTGAGTGTTGAAGGCAAAATGTAATGGACCTTCGTTTTAGAATTGTGACCATAAATGCTTTGGTGGATCTTCAAATGCCATCACCATTTCAAACTAACAAAGACGGTAAAAAATGGTGGAACTTATAATGGCTTAGAGAAAGAAAAAGTGAGGGTCTGGGAGTTTTTCACATTAAGTTGAAGAAATATTGAAAACATGAAATTTCTTGTTTCATTTAAGAAGTGTGAAACATTACATATGATTCCCAAAACAAAAGGTGGCTGAGGAGAACCCTAACAGAAGTTTATTTAACAATTATACTTATGTTGGGAACAATTGGCCTCATTAATGAGTGTTGGTTTGTTGCCATCTGCACTAAAAAATAATACTTTACTCTCTACAATTATGTAATAGTGGAAATGCTGCATAATTTTATGTTTTAAACTATAAGTGCACAGTATAGCTATAGCTAGCACTGGCAAGGATGGTTCTATCCCATGAGGATTACAAGTACTAGTAATAACCTCTTTTTATTATTTAAACTATGAATAAAAATATTAATTAATTTAAAATTAAACTAAAATTCATCATGCAATTCAGTTATTGAATATTAGATCATGAAAATTCCTATCTTACGTTTATATCTTTCTCAAAACTATTAACAACTAATCTTCATTTGATTAATTGAAACCTCTTTCTAATTAAAACTCATAAGATCACATTACTCAAATTGTGAATTTTGATCAAGCTCATTACTTATTAATTGTAAAAATAAAACTAATTACGAAAAATTAAACAAAATCAAATCAAGAAATAAACAATTAACAAATTTAATTAGGAAATCACTTAAAAAGCTAATTAGTCTCAAAATTAAAATTAAAAATTATGCAATTAACAAATTAAACAAACTTAATTTTTAAAAATTAATTCTAATCCTAAAATTGAGCTTGAAAATCCTAAATTACCAATTACACAAAATTGACATGATTAAGCACTAAACTCATGCAAGTAAACACAAACCAAGTTTTAATTAACGTCAAGATTAACTAATTAACTTAATTAAACACAAAATGTCATAATTAAACATGTAATAAGCCAACATTGCAAGTTTAAGCAAAGTAAGTTGAATTTGAACCCAAATCGCAAATAATTAATTAAATTAAAAGCTAGAATCAATTGTACGAAGATTAAATCCAACTATTACACAATAATTAAGCATAAAATGACACAAACAATCTAATAATCCCAAAATTATGGAATTGACATTTTTTATTGAAAAATATACAAATGATACGTAATACTTAATGCATCATGCATAAATAAGACAACAAGGAAAATTACTTGGGTGTCATTAGTATGGCTAAAAAATGAAAAAAAAATGGGTTGGGAGGGTTAGAGGGTGATGGTAGGAGGGAGTGAGAGAAGAGAAAGAATGAAAATTAGAGAATTCGGGGCTTTTTATCATGTATCACAAGAGTGCACGACATCACCAAATTACAACTTTTCTCAAGTTTTTCTCGTGCATCAAATTGTGCAAAACAACATCAGTGTGTTCAGAAAGTGTATAACTCTCTAGAACAATGTGAAACATTAAAATTTAATCCTCAAACATAATAATCTTTGCATGTTAGCATTATAACACACAACACACTGCCCCTAAATTCACGAATATGCATAATTTTTCTCAAAATGCTTAATTTTTTTGCGCTAAAATATTTAAAACAAAATGCACTCAATTAAAGCATAAACTAAACATGAAAGCAAAAAAATAATGAATTTAAAACAAAAAATATAGAACTTCTTTACAGTTGTTAGCTTAATGTACTTTTTTTGCTCAAGGTGGCTTGAATGAATAGTGTGATTATAACTTTACCATAGGTTCCATAACCTTTAGGTGGGCTACCCTTCTGCGCTTTCCACCATATTTTTTCTTTGGTTTATTCCCTTGAATTTGCAACTTTGCTAGTGGATCCTTACATGTAGAGTCATGAAGAACATCTCAAGAAGACTTGTCAACTTCAAAAACATCCAGAAATTTAAGTGAGATGTTTATGACATGAGAACTTGTAAATGTAACCTTCTCATCCCCTACTCTCAAATTTAACTTGCCCCCATCAACATCTATAAGTGCCTTGAGAGCTATTAGGAATGGCATCCTAAAGACTAGGGGTACTTCCGAATCTTTATCTATGTATAAAATGGTAAAGTTAGTTGGGAATGTGAACTTGTTAACCTTAATAGGTGCATCTTCTATAATTCCCCTAGGATGTTTTAATGATCTATCAACCATTTGAATGCATATCCTAGTGGGTTGAAGTTCTCCTATGCCCATTTTTTTTAATAAGATGTAAGGCATCATACGTAACACCCACATACTACCCCTTGGGAGGATATGCAGATGCTACATAAAATAGAACCGAAAGAATCCAAAACATACTAAACTTTCCTTACATGCATTTCAGCAACTCAAGCAAACATACATTACATATCATTAAGTGTTATTTTATAAACGGAACATTTCATACATATTGTGCTTAATAAAATACATGTAATAAATTCAAAAGCCAACCTATTTTAAGGGTATTACATACCATTTACATAAAAAAATGTTATATTTCATTACATTGAAATACAACTAAAAAACAAACTGAACATCTTCAGAATAAAATGTATTCTTCTTGGCTATTGCGGTTGTCTTTGTCCCAGTCTCAAACTTTCTTATCAGAACCTACACGGAGGCAAAACCATCGTGCTATGTATATAGCTTAGTGGGGAATAACTAAACATAATGCATAATGGCGACTGTTTTTAACAGTCATCTAACATTCATATATACAAATTATTCCAAACATTATGTCTCAAAACAGAATATGATTCATCAATCAATGCAGAGCATTCTTGCATCAGAACAAACTCATAAATATCAGAACATAATGTACAAATATCAAAATTGAATATCAAAATAGGATATAACCCTTCCATATCAAGGTATAACTTATATCAGAACAAAACTTGTTTTGTCTCAAATCAGAGCTTATCTTTTATCAAAACAAAATTTGTGTATATAAAAACAAAACATGTATTAGAATATAAAACAAGTAGACTGCTAATCCTTTTTATTGAAGTGGGTAACGGGACCATAACAGAAGATACTATGATTGGTATCATAGAAGAGGAGAGACTTAAGTCTCAGTAACAGGAGACACTGTTGTGTCAAATATCAGGAGACATCAAATATTAGGAGACACTAAAGCGTCAATATTAGGAGACACCTTAGTGTCACAGAAGCAACTACAGACCCTTCTAGGCATGCCTGTTTATCCACGACTAGGACTTAACAGTTTTAAAACAAACCATTTCAAAATTCAGGATTTCATGTAAATGATGTAGTGCATATCATATGACCTTATTCATTTGATCAAACATAACATGCCTTACAAATACAAACATATGCATTAAAGCATCAATAAATTTATTGAGACATCACACATTCTGTATATTCACACAATTAGAAAGCACTTCCAATACAATCCTAATCACAATATCATAATCACATAACAATGAAATAATGCATAAGTATGAATTCATTTTCTTATACTCAAATTGAGCACATTCATTCTCACTTGATAAAACTCAATATACCTTATAATTATAAGCATTTGCATCAATATATCACTATAACATTAAGTCATTACATATTTCATACAACCACTCAAGTTCCCAAATTCACAAACATTCATAACTACATATTGCTCTTGTTCTTTAAATCACATTAGCATTCATAAAATAAAGTTCATTCCTTTAACAACTTATAAGTTCCAAAATTAGATACTTTGTTATATAATAACACCTTCCTTAATTTATTTATCTAATTAAAAATCCAAATCTTATTTAACCTTTAACTAACTTATTCCACAACAAACTAGGTTCATTTTTAAGTTCATTTAAGTCCATTTAAACCATTGTTAAGTACCTTAACCTTATATAATTGAAAATTGTCTAAAACCAACATTTTCCACTTCCTAAATACTTCCTATGACCATAGGAATGAATGTTATAAATCCCACGATCGTAGGATGAGTGAATCGAAGGTTCTCTCACCCACAACTTCCAAATTGTTTCTAAAACTTGGTTTCTTTACTTCCATTTGACACACCTTCACCAAAGACCATCAATTTCACTTCAATCCTACCTTATTTATGCTTCAATACCTCATCATTCCACATATCGAAACCAGACCAGAAGTTGTCATACAAAGATCATTTTTCTAGCATTCATATATCATCATCTTAACACATATTTCATACCAATTCAATTATCATAAAGCTTGTATTAATACATGATATCAAGTTTAGAATTCCCTTACCTAATTACCTTCAAGTTCCTTCTTCAAAGAACTAATCAAACCATCCCTTATGCAACCAAAGAACTTTTGAAATCTGGATAAATGTAAGATGATCTTAGCACTAAGATGGTAACAACATAGAAGGTAGTCTAAAGTATCTTTCTTGATGTAGTAACTTACAAAATTCCAAGAGAAAATGATCCCAAAAAATCTAGAAGTTGAGAGGAAATGAGAGAGGTTCGGTGGAGGGATTGTAAGATAGTGAAGAATGAGCAAAACAAAAATGACTCTAGCAGAAACTTGCCATATCCATTGCTAGGTGTCATGAAATTATAACAACATGTGTCACTATGCACGTTCTTCATTTGTTCCACATTGGAGCTGCCAAATGTAAACAATAAAATAAGCCATTTATCTTTCATTTATTGCTACCATTTTTCAATGTACTAACTATGCCATTTGTTAATGCATCAACTATGCCAAATGTCACTAACTCATAGGCTTAGTCATTCCAATTTTCATGTCCCAATTTATCTTGCCACTTGACAATTTTCCTAGTACTAATGTACATTTTGATGCCTCAATTTTCTAATGGTATGAATTAATTCCAATTCACTAAGAAGGATCCATTAAACCCAAAATTCAAGTCATATGTAATTCTCAATCATATCACAATTTTTACACCTATCATAAATGTACTTTCATGAACATGTAACATTCCAACTAGGGTACAATTTTGTTCCTTACATCATATTTATGTCAGTCTTTAAGTCATCTATAGCCTTATCCACCTCTAAACTACCGATAGTGCAAGGAATATAAAAATTCCTTGGGTCATTTTGCTTTTTTGGTAGTTTGATCTTCTTGTTGGAGTTCCCCTTGCTCATTTCTTTAGTCTCCAACTTCCTTGGTTCCTCCTTGTTTAATCATGCCTCTCACTGATTATGTGCTCTTTGGTTTATGCAAAAGAGATTTAATAAAGGAAATTTCCTTCTTCAGTTCTTTTAGAAGATCAAACATCTTATCTACCTCTATCTCTAATGATTTTCTCTTTGCTCTAATAGGGTATGGAAGTGTAGGTTGATACTCCTTGACACTCTTCAAATAAAAGCTATAATAAGTTTCAAGTGGCTCTTAGTAGTCACTTTGAGGGTCATTTCATTGTTATCCTGATTACACCATGAAAGGTTGAGGTGGTTCCTCCATCCATCATTATATGTATTGCTATGAGGATTATTTTAGGGTCTTGGAACGATCCCTAAATAATCCACGTGTTTGGATTGGGTTGTTTGACATTCGTGTCCTTGGTGGTCTAACTTGCATGCTTCACACTACACTATCCTTCCTTGTGGAGCACAGTTAATCTATCTATCTTCTTACTCAGGGCTTCCACTTGTCTCTCCAATTGCACCATCGTATCTACCTCATAAAATCCCACTGGCCTAGTAGTTTGTGTTCTAGTAAATGCCATTAGTAGTCGTTCATGGCCATGCCTTCAATCAACTTTTGGACCACTTTATGTGTTTTATTATTCAATGTCCCTTTAGATGATACATCAATTGGGTGCCTTGTACCTTGAATTAGCCCATTATAGAAGGACTACAATTGCATCCACAATGGTAGTCTATGATAAGGGCATCATCTAAATATCTCTTTAAATCTCTCACATGTGTCGTACAGTGACTCACCTTTAGTTTGGGAGTATGATGAGTTATCATTCCTCAGCTTTGCAGGTTTTATTGGTAGAAAAGTTTCCATCACTTGATCCTATGTAGTAAATGACATATGTGGCATAGAATTCAACCATTGCTTAGCTTTTCCTCTTTGGAAGAAAGTAAATAGATGTAGTCTAATGGCATCATCATTTGGTCCGTTGATATTAAAAACATCGCAGGTCTCTAAAATGTTGAAGATATGGGCATTGGGGTATTCGTTTGAAGTCTATTGAGCTAGACTCTCTACTGTACCATCTGGATGATCCTCCATTTAATTTCAAAGTTATTCACTTGAATAGTTAGTCTCAATATGCTGGATTCCGAACCAGTTAGGTCTAGCCTAGTGTAGTTAAACTGATCCACCATGTTTATATATTCTTCTGTATCCACATGACCTTCCAGGCCTTCAATCTAACGATTTCTTTGCGCCATTCTCTCTATTTCAGGATCCACATCAAGTATGTTCTCAAATGTACTCAGGTCAAAAGCTGATTTGAAGCCAAAGTTTAAAACTTAAGAACAAAATAAAAAACTAAACAAATAAAATAATGTAAAGTAAAATCAAGAATTAAAGAAAAGTAAACCAAAAATAAGCTAATGACTAAATTAATAAAACTAAGGCTTTCCTAATATGAAAGTCCCCAACAATGATGCTAAAAACTTAATTGACTATTTTTTTATCAATCGAATCAATTGCATAAATAAAAGAATCAAAACATGATAAAGTATTAACATAGGGTTCATTTAACCTATACACTAAAATAATTTATTTACACATGATTAGAAATAAAATCAAACGATAACATAAAGAAAAATAAATTGAAAATAACAGGTTTATAGTTCTAAATCTCCATAATTATCTCTTATCAAATATTTTAGTAATTAGAGGTTTGATCTTGCATTTTCTTGGATCTTTTGATGAATTCTTTGTGTTTTCAACTTCTCTAGATCAAAACCGCCTCTTGAGTCTCTTATGAGAGTTTTAAAATGCCTTTGTATATATCCTCCTTATTTTTGCCCCCAAACATGTCTTTTTATAGTAAAATTTAAGGTTTTGGGAGATGCACGGGCTGACGCATAACCAAAATATCCAAAATTTGCAAATCTGCATGGCCTAAGAGAAGTGCACGAGTTGGTAAATGCCTGTGCTTCCTTTCTATGCTTCGAATCTTCATTTTATGCCATGTTTTCATCTAAATTCTTCTTTTTTAAGTTCATGAAGGCAATTATACTTCGTAAACATTATTAGAGCAAATTAATTACCAAATATATAATAACTGAAGTAAATCACTTACTAATATCGGAATCACGTAAAGTATATAAAATACACAAGAAGAGTGGTTAAATTATGTAATCTTTTCAAAATTATTAATCTTTAGAGATTTCTTGAATATCTTTACAACTATCAGATGAATACCAAAGATACTTACTAAAATTGATAAGTATTTTAATCGTAGGTAATTTTATCTACTCGTCTAATAACAAGAAAACTAAGGTATAAGGGTTAGAGAATAGACGCCGCGATTTTATACTGGTTCACCCCAATCCTTAGGTTATGTCCTGTCCTCAAAGTTTGTCTAAGATTTCACTATACTCTTCAACTTTACAAGAATTCTTTCTTCCCTTCCAGAGCCTCTTCAGGTCTCTTTCACAAAGTATTCTTTCCGCTATCTTAGTCTTTCTAGGCTTTAGCCTTTTCTTTCTCTCTCTAAGAAAGATATTTTGAGCTTTTAGTTATAGTAGTATTCGCTCTCTTATTTCTCACCTTGAATATAGAACTTTTTCTAAGTATTGTACACTCAAAATTTTCTCTCTTGTTAGATAACATTATTTAGTCTTCGACTAAGACTAGTATTTATAGCCTAAGTCTCTAGCTGTCTTCTTGAGAAGCTGCTTCTAGAAACCATTATTTAGTTGAGTCCTGTAACTAACTCCAACTAACTAATTGTTTGACGTTGAAGAGTATCTTCCTTTTTGTATCGTCTAATTTTCTCGCTTCGTTTATGTTTTGCGCTTCATCTATATTTCAAGCTTCGTCTATGTTTCATTTGTTATTTGCGCTTCGTCTGTTGTTTGCCTTCATCTGTTGTTTGTGATTTGTCTGTTGTTTGTGCTTCCTCTATGATGACATATATCATTTGTTGTTGATGTATCGTCTGTGTTTTGCGCTTCGTGTATGTTTGCACTTAAACTTATCAAAATAGTTCATACATTTCTAAGATTATTATTATTTGATTGTCACCAAAATTAATAAAAGTAAAGTCTTCTTGACTTGACAATAACAATATAAAATACCAAGAAAAAATACATCAAATAGAGGGTATAAATATGGATAATTATAAATCTATCGCATATAATCTCAAAGGGAAGACACTAGCTTAGAGGTTGAATCACTAATGGAGATGTCAAGAGTTCCTTAAACTTTGTCAAATGCCTCCTCACATTTTTTACCTAACTCAAAAAGGATATCTTGTAGTAACAGTTTGCATAAAGAAGAAGCTATCTTTGACAAATCCTTGATTATCCTACAGTAGAAACCTACATAACCAAGAAATAATGGACTTTGTGCACATTTAAGGGGTAAGGCAAAGCAAATATTAGATCTATCCTAGATTTGTCAACCTCTATACCCCTAAAAGACACAACATTCCCTAAAACTATACTTTGATCAACTAGAAAATTGTTTTTTACTAAATTAAGAACAATGTTAGTTTCGATACATCATTCCAAATAAGTGCAAGATTTTGTAAGAAATTATCAAAAGAACCATGGACACTAAAATCTTCCATACATACCTCTATTATCTTCTTAACATACTAAAAAAATATGCTCACCATACAACTTTGGAAAGTTGCAGGAGCATTGCAAAGACTAAACAACATCCTTCGATAAGCAAATATACCAAATATGCACATGAAGGTCATCTTTTCTTGATTCTTTAGTCTAATAAGAATCTAAAAATAACCTCCAAAGGCACCAAAAAATATAGTAAAATTATGTCCAGCATGTGTTTCAAGCATTTGGTTAGTTAATGGTAAGGGAAAGTGATCTTCACGAGTTAAAAAATTCAATTTCTTAGAATCAATGCAAACTTGCCACAAAGCTTGCAAACGAGTGGGAACTAACTCCCCATTCTTATTTGTTACTATTATAATTCCATATTTTTTTGAAACCATTTACACTAGGCTTAATCACTTACTATTGAAAATAGGATAAATTACTCCAACACTGAGAAGGTTAAGGACATCCTTAAACAAAATTATGCATGCTCATTGAATTTCTTATTCCTTTAATACTCGTAATAATCTAACCAATGGCCTTCTTATGCACCCTTAACATACAAACTAATTTTCCTTCTTGATCAAAAGCTAGCTCTGTTGAAATATTCACTAGGATATTCTAGTTATACCAAATACGCATATTTCAAGTGAAAGGGTAGTGATTTTTTCTCCACATTAGGTACCTACACATCAAAATGTAGCAAATTCTAGTAAGAATGTAACACCCCACTCCCACGTGACCTGAACCCGATATCATTGGTGATATCCGAGTCCGTGCCCCGCGAGGGTGGCGTACTACATCAGTCAGTAAAACTCGGTATACATT
>JANVCL010000214.1:23901739-23916820 GCA_026546855.1 Erythroxylum incrassatum | reverse complement strand
AGCTAAATTGATACTTCGATTTGAAGGTTTTCAAATTCTGTTCGCAAATAGGAGAATTGAGTTCAAGCATAGTGACTATGTTGTATGAGTACACCATGGAGCAGATTATGAGCAATTCTTGGAAAAAAAATAGTAATGAACATGAATTGATAGTGTCTTTTAAAGGTTCAATGAAAGAATCATTCGGGTAATAGCCACGATCGAGGTGTTGTGTTTCGCAATAGGGTTCCGGAAACGGAGTCCAACACAGTCACTGCCTGATGCTTGGATAACCAATCCATTTCTAAGATCAAATCAAATTCATGAAAAGGCAATTTAATCAGATCCGCCACAAGCTCACTTCTTTGGATCATAATAGGATAGTTTCCATAAACCTGGTTAACCAACACACTACTACCCATTACCTCAGAGGGTCTAGATATAGACGGACGAGATCATGCATGATTATTACTCTCCATAACCTTGTCAATGGCTTCGTGAGATCTTTCCATACTCAAATCTAAAACCAAAATGTGGGACAAACCTCATTAGGCCAAACAAAACTGTTATACTCACGTACAAGTAATATTTAAAATTGGTTAAACCAGAATCGCCTAAACCATACTCTGATACCAAACAATGTAAAACCCAAATACCCCCTAAGAGGATATACAGTTGCCCCACAAAATAATCCTAAAACATATCAAGATATTCTAGAAATTCATTGAAAATAAGATAACATACTTCACATTCATACTTTGCTGAGTTATATACAGAACATTATGTACATATTGTACTGATCATATACATGCCTTACATACAAATCCATCATGTATTATAGTTACATACAAATTTTATGGTTGTAGTACCCAATCATAAGAGATTATAAAAAAAGAAGTTTGGGTGCAAAGTTGAAGACACATTGATTTGGACATCACAAGGAAACAATGAAGAATCCTAAAAGTTAAATGCCAAGAAGAGATAGAAAGAACAAAGATGGAGGAAACATGTCATAGGGAGCAAAGAACCTTTATGAAATTCAATGAGGCATAATTTGGTTGAGGAAGTAATCATCCTTATTGGAAAGCTTACAATCTAGGGTGGCAGAATCATCTAGATTTCTTTTGGTCTAACGATGCAAGAAATTAAATGGGAATTCAAGGCCTTTTAGGATTTCAACAAAATGAGTCCAGTTCATGGGATTCCAAATTAGAAAAGATCATAAACAAGCTCATGAACATAGCAGAGGGCCAGAAGAGACTAGAAGGGAAGTTTGAGCAAGTAACGGAGGATCATGCCTCTTCTATTCATAACCTAAAGGTTCAAATGAGCTAATTTTACAGGGAATTCTGTAAGAGAAGTGTGGAAAACTTTCTAAGCAACATGAAAGTAAACCCAAAAGAGGAATGTAAGAACATTTAAGAGTGGGAAAGAGCTAGAAGAATCATTGGAAATACAAGCTAAGACCTACTTTATAGAAGACCAAAAGAAGAAGAAAAAGGATGAAGACAAGAATGAAGACCCTTCATACATTCCTCCTCCTCCTTACGCACCGAAAAGACCATTCTCACAAAGACTTTAGGAAAACGAATTAGATATACCATTTACAAAGTTTGTGGAAAAGCTAAAGAAATGGAAAATTTACTTGTCTTTTGTGAAAGTGTTGAAATGCAGGCCCAAGTATGCAAACTTCCTTTAAAAAATATTATCTACCAAGTGAATTTGGGTGATAATCAAACGGTAGCCATGACAGAAACCTTCAGCTCCTTAATTACTAACCATATTCTCTCACGGTTGATAGATCCAAAGAGCTTTACAATACCTAGTGTAGTTGGTAATTTAAAGATTCAAAATGTTTATGTGACTTAGGTACAATTATAAACCTTATTCCTTTGTCGATTTTTAGGAAACTAAGGTTAAAGATGTGAAGCCAACATCTATGCGTATTCATTTGGAAGACCAATTGATAAAGAAACCATTCAACTTGGTGGAGGATGTGCCTATAAAAATGGATAAGTTTTTCATTCTTGTGGATTTTTGTCATGGTAGACTTTGAAGAGGATCAAACTTGCCTGCTAATTCTTGGTATACCATTTTTGACTATGGGAAAAGCCTTGGTAGATGTCCATAAAGACAACCTGATCCTTCAAATTGGAGATGAATAAGTGAAATTCAATACAAATAAGGTATTAAAGAATCTGAATGAGGGTGACTCATTTAGGAGAATTAATGTGGTCAAATCTTTAAAGGAGTGAGAGGAAGAAGAACATATGCATACAGACATAGAAGTTGAAGAAGATATGAAAGTATCTGTTCATAAAGTGAAAGCAAAAGAGGAGACAAGGGTGAATAAGGAAGAAAAAGCACAACTCACCCTCTTACAAGACAAACTGCTAGATTCGAAAGAAGATTCAAGGAGTTTTGTTATTACCTATTTTGTTGACAGATTCTAACTTAACAGGGCATTTTTGAACTTAGTTGATTTTCTTGATTTGATTAATTATGTCCTTTTGATTATCTTGCAATATGTAGCCTATTTACAACCTACTAAACTGAAACTAAGCGACACGAGTGGAAGCAAGTCACTCATAATTGACCCAGGTTAAGAGTGGAAGGAAGAGCACATCAAGCTCATGACATTCACTAACCGCTACTTGGGAGGCAACCCAAGAATTAGGATAAGTTTTATTTTTATATTTTTATTTTATTAGTATTTTTATTTTTGTTTTATTGGGAAAGAATTGCTGAAATTTCATGGCAGAAAGTTTCTTTACATTCCATCACTAACACCGTCACCACCTCAATCTTCGAATTAGGATAAGTTTTATTTGTTTTATTTTATTTTATTAGTATTTTAAATTTTTATTCTTGTTTTGCAGGGAAAGAACTGTTGAAATTTCATGGCAGAAAGTATCTCTACGTTCCATCACCATCACCATCACCATCTCAATCTCCTGGTTTCGTGCTCTTAACCTTTCTTTTTGTTTTTTCTTTTCATTTTTATTTTTATTTGTTGTTTTATTTTTCTCACATTGGGGACAATGTATTATTTATGGGGAGGATTTCATATTGGTATGTCATGAGTGTGAATTTTGCATACCATATTGTTAAGTTTTTATTAGGTTGACATGGTATGAACATATGTTGCATATGTGTAAATTATGTGATTTTGTCAATGGTAATAACTTGATGGAAATATTTTAGCTTTGAACATAGTCATTGAATTTGTAAAGGCACATTGGCTTATGCATTTTATGTTTTAAGTATCTTTATTAAATATGCATATTCATTAGGATATGACGTCAGTTTTTTCATCTTAGGAAATTCGTTACATACACTATAATTATAAGTCAATTGAATGTGTTAGTATCATTAGTAGTCTGTCGTAAGGATGATTGACTTTAAGAAATGAGGTAGGTTGTGTGAAATGAAAAAAAAATGTGTATGTCCATTAAATGAATAACTTTTCCTTGGCCCTTTTGAAACAAATATTGGGTTATGAATAGAGCTAATATGTCGATCCCACAAGGAAATAGTTAGAACTAAGTGAACCTAACTTTTTCTAAGGCATCGGGACAGTAATTTAAGGAAGTAGTTTTGCTAGTTATCCCCTCTATAACTAAAGTTCATATGATCGCTCGAAACTTGGTTACAGAATTAAGAATATGATTTATGGGAAAAGTTTCCACTAATAGCATTTACAATATCTAGTAGGGACATACCCCCTTCACTGGTCCTTTTTACACATAAAGATAAACAAACATGAAAAGATAAAGAATAAATTTAAAATCTAGTTAGAAACAAATATATACAAAACACCAATTAAAATCAAGAACGAAATTAAAGCACCACACTCCTTGACAACGATGCCAAAATTGTTGATATGTGTCGAATGCACCACAAAATAAACCTAACTCTGCATAACTAATTTTATAGCAGTGGTGAGTATGGATCGTATCCACATAGAGTGTGTGTAAAGCTTTTTTAATGAAAAGAATTAATGTTTAGGATACAACGGTTTTGATTGGTTTCTTAAAAATAAGAAAATTGATGAAAGATTTTGGAATCCAACTCTAGGTTCAATCTCCACCTACACACAATTAAACATACTTTATTAAATTGTTGTTTTCACACCTCTCTTAGACACTATTAATTAACAACAAGCTTTGTTAACCCTTGTTTTCCCTTGGGTTGTGTTTAGTTAAAAACAAACTCTTTAACTAAACCTAGCTATCAAACAATTTAGAGCAAGCTCTCTACATTTAATAGGACAACCGCATTATATGTTAGGAAAATAGATTAATTAAGGTAACAACCACATAAGCTCGAGTTATTTAACGAAGATTATAATATCCCTAATGATTCGACACCATTAGTTGCCACAAATGAATTGAAAACACAATGATTACATATTGTTTTCAATAGATTTTCATTAAAAAATTTGAATGAATGCATTCAGATCATCTTTATATAAATACCCAAATCAATAGAAATAGGATAACATAAGCAATCCCTAACAAGAGAATCATTCAACATTACATAATAAATAACTGCTAGAATGTGATGCTAGGCGTCAATTTCACCCTCAAACCGAATTAAGGAAGCTTAGCCCTCCATAGGCCTCCAAAGAATGGTGCTCTGCCACTCCTCTTCATCCAAAAATGATTCATCTATATTTTAGCCCCTCAAATTTTTCTTTATAGAAGAAATTAGGTTTCTGGGAGGATGCACGATTGGGTGCATGGTTGTGAATCCAACCGTGGTGAAATTGTGCATGGCCATGAAATTGTGCTTGCGCCATCTTCACTCTAATCCATTTTCTTCTTGTGTTATAAAGACAAATGAGCTTAAAATTAAGATAAGCATATTAAGGAATATGTTTTTATTTCATTTTATCTCTTAAACTTTCAAATTGTACCTAATACCAAATATGAAAATTCATAACAATAATCATTAAGTGTTAAGGAGTGAATGTATAAAAAATTAAGCACACATCAGTCAGGCAGTAAAGAAATCTATAAGAGAGCTAAAATGAAATGTGTTACATCTACATTCCAAAATTTAAAGGTGGTTTTAGCGTAGTTCCTCTGAAAATAATTATTCACAGTCATGCTCACTAAGAGATTATAAAGACTGCTAGTCTGTAGTATGAAGACCAGAAGAGTAAGAAAAGTATCACTTTTGAATACTTTAGAAAACAATATGGCATTGAAACTAGCGTTAAGGAGATTCCACAGGAGGTCCTAGTTGGATTTAGGCAGGTGAGTGAATTAAATAGGGAGGAATTAGTAAGAGAAGTTTCAAAGGAGGAGATTAGGGGAGTTATCTTCTCTTAGAATCCTAACAAAGCCCCAGGTCCAAATAGATACAATAAACGTTTCTTCAAAAAGAATAGGGATATCTTGGGAGATGTAGTGGTTGAAGTAGTCCAAGAGTTCCTTTAACATAAAACTCTATTAAAAGATTAGAATAAAACCTTAGTGTCTGGTTCCCAAACAAGGTAATGCTACATGACTAGAGCACTTTAGGCCTATTACCTATTGCAACTTTCTTTGTAAAACGGTTACTAAGATCCTAGCAAACATGATCAAAAGGAGCCTAGGAGAGATTATTAGTCAGGAGTAGAATGTTTTCTTAAAAGGAAGGTCTGTAACTACAAATATTCTCCTTTTTTAGGAGTTATTGGAAGGTTATAACTTTAAGATGAAAGGGAAGAACTATACTATAAATATGGATTAAACGAAGGCATATGACTCTACTAATTGGAGCTTCCTCTTCAATATACTTAAAGCAGTAGGATATCCAACATTGTTTCGGGAGTGGATAGAATAGTGTGTCATAACGACATCAATAGGTATTTTGGTCAACGGTGAACCTACAAGATTTATCAAAGTTAGAAGGAGTTTTAGGCAGGGGGATCCTCTATCCCCTTACTTATGACACCTTAATACCCCCTAAGAGGATATACGAATGCACCTAAAATAGACCTAAACAATTTAACAGTTTTTGGAGATAAGACAAACACATATCATATCTCATATTTCATTTTGGTTTATGCAAGTCATAAATTACACATATAACATCCATACCTTAAAAAATCTCATAATAAGTTATGGTTAGTACAGGCCATGCATATATACTACAAAATTCCTACTTAATATTTATAAATACAACAAACTATTTAGATACAAGATCTTCCAAAAGGTTACACATCCTTCTTTGGCCATTGTGGTTGTCCCAACCTTAGCCTTGTTTATCATGACCTACACGAAGGAAAAACCACCATACTAAGCATATAGCTTAGTGGGCAGTAACGATGCAAGATGGCAACTACTCACAATAGTCACCTAACAATCACATGTAAATGATTCATGATAATTAAGTGATGAAAATTTGTTATAAAATAAAAGTCATGAAGTATCACATAACAATATTTAAACATGATATTTAGAGATTATTCCAAATATGAGTTTGCATCAAAACATAACATATATAGAATTGCCTGCTAATTTCTTTAGAAGTGGGTAATGAGAATAAAATAGAAGATACTCTTTTCTATTTCAAAGGCTATTGCCTCTTCTGTAGATACCAATTGGTATATAAGAGGCAATAACCTCTGAAACAAAAGAGACTTAAGTCTGGTATCTACAGAAGAGGCAATAACCTCTAAAACAGAAGAGACTTAAGTCTCTAAATCAAAAGACATTGTAATGTCTCAGAACATAAGCAACTGCAAACCCTTCTAAGCATGCCTATTTACTTATAACTAAGACTTGATAGGTTAAAACTAATCATCAAAACTTCATAATTATATTTCAGAGTCACATTAAAGAGCAACAATTCATAAGATAAAAATTCATTCCCTTATGATTACAATTATAATTTGAAAATTTTTATCATGCCCAATTGTATTTAATATGCTTTATAATCATATTCCTTTTCAACAATATATCAATGAAAACATTAAAGTATATACACATTACATGCATGATAAGTCTCATATTACCCTTATATTCAGTTTACTAAGATTCAATGACATCCAAAAAGGTTCAGGTGAGATGCGGTAAACATCATAAATGAAAACAATGTCCTAATTGTGACAAAAGATAGGGTCACAGGCATGACACCCATGTCATGATCATAACAAACACTCACCATCCATACCTTTACTTGTTTTGTTATATGCATATAGAAAACGTCTGAAATAGGTTTTAAAGTTTTATATATATTTGTTCCCCTGTGTATTATTTTTAATGGAATAAATTTCATGCAATTTCGGTAATTATTTTAAGAGTTATACCCAAAACACTATAGGATGTTCGAAAACAAGGACAACAGCCAAAACTCAACTTCAAGCCAGAATTCAAAAATCTTAGATGAATAATTAAATTTTAATTCCTTCATGAAAGTTTTAGAAATATGTCTCTAATTTAATATGAAATTAGAATTATCCAATTTTAAGGTATATAGGCAATGATATGACCAAATTACAGAATTCCATTCGGTGGATTCTATCCATTTAACAAGGTACACATCCCAAATCAACTATCATCGGTCTTATCATGCAAGAGCAAAAAAAAACATATCCAATTTAACTAAAAAATCCCATTTTTTTGTGGAATAATTATTTTATTGATTTTCCTCACATCACATTCATAAATCTGAGCAAACAAATAAAAAATTCCTATACCTCTTGAAGGAGTGATCAAAACCCTTTTTTCCTCACTCCACTTGCTTCCCTTTGCTTTTGTCTTTAGTCTTCTCCTTCTCTATACATAACCTACCCATTCAAAACTCATCTTAAACAATTATATACACATAAGAAAACCCTAGATGAAGAGGAGATGAATAAGGAGTTAATCTTCAATATATGAAATTAACTTACCTTAGACCTCAAAGTCACCAATTTCTTGTGTATCTTTCAAGATCCCCCTTTGAGATCAATTTAGTGTTAATTTTTTGGTGTCAAGATAAGCTTAAAATTCTAAAATTTTAAGTGTTAGGCCAACCTCCTCTCACCCTCTTCATATGTTTATGTAAAATTTATGGTATGTGGAGTGATAAGTTTATGGTGCGTAGAGTAACAAATGGCTAATTCCCATTAGTTCTTCTTTCCCATTTTCATTAACTGTAATTTAACCACACCTTTTTTCCTATTCCACGTAATTACACGTCGTATTAATTCATTTAGCATTTTAGCCCATGATTAATGCATATTTATGCATAGATAATACAATTAACGTAAAATATTGAATTAGCCCAACAATTCCACTAATACTGATTAGGTCTTGTACTAAACACTCACTTTCATACTCGTTAACACCCTGTACAAATACCTTCATAGACATGAAACATTCCTACTAAGGTATAGTTTGGGACCTCACACTACTTATTTGTATTCTGTATGGAAGCTTTGTCCATTCTTCTTGCAAGGAACATAAGGATGAACCCTGACTTCTAGTATCATCATGGGTGTAACAAAATGAAGATCACCCACCTTGCTTTTGTTGATGATATTTTATTGTTTTGGCAAGGCTAATAACATTCAATTAATACCTTAATGTGAACTATGAAGGAGTTACAAGAGATTTCTGGATTGAGAAGCAATCCACTCAAAAGCTCATTTTATTTATCTTGCAACTTTGACAAAGAGGCAGCTTTAGAGATGGGGTTATCATAAGGGAGCTTACCTCTAAGATATCTTGGCGTGCTAATTTCCCAAAAGAAGATCAATGTAGGGGATTGCAAACCATTGTTGGAAAATATAACAAGTAGAATAAGTCAATGGAGAAACAGGTTCTTAAGTTATGGTGAAGGCTATAACTCATTCGGTCTATACTAAGTCAGCTAACAAACTACTGGATAAATCATGTCTACTTACCGAAGAGTGTGCTCAAGGAAATTGATAGAAAAATTGGGGATTATCTATGGAACGGATTGAGTGACGGCAGAAGCAAAGCAAAATTGAGATGGAGCAAAGTTTACAAATCAAAAGAACAGGGGGACTTAGGATATACTCAGCACGACTACTCAGTAAGGTTAGTTTGGGCAAATACTTGTGGTGTTTTTGTAGTAAGAAGGATGATCTTTGGGTTAAATGGATTCATAATACATTCATTAAGACTAGTGAGATTTGGGTTTTGAAACTTAAGCAAAACATGTCAAAGAGGCTAAAAGAGATCTTAGGAACTCGATTGTGGATGCAAAATTTAGTGGCCATCAAATTGGAAATGGTGAAAACACTTCTTTTTGGTTTGATAATTGGCATTGTAGGGGTCCTCTTTGTAAAGTGAGTGAACTATAATAGTTGAGAAGGCTTGTGAACAATAAGGCCAAAGTAAACAAATTTATAAGAGTTAGTCAAAGGCTTTGGCCATATTTTAGCAGTAGATAGTCAAACATGTTATTGAACTAAATGCCTAGATGTCAGGAAGGCGAAGAGGATAAAATTTAATGGACAATTGATAACTCTGGATTGTTCAGCTTTAATGCCTACAAGACCATGTTGCAAAAGGATCAGAATTTAAGAGTAGGTTGGGCAAAGTTGGTATATATAGGATTCAAACATTAGACCGGCTCATGCATTTATTTACGTTGAACATGACTTATTCGCAACTTTAGCATTAACAAATTTAAACTTTTATGAGCCATAATTACCCATAATACTAAAATTATATGTTTGAAATATGTAATTACATATAATTGCATTTGAAAACTTCCACATCTGTCAAATTTACGCTCTTTAGCTAATCATTACATATTTCAAACAATATTAGTCCTATGGAAATGATTTATTGGTCCCAGATAAAAATTGATATTTTTCCGAAGCATTTGTCCAGAAAAATTTCGCAGACTACGCTATACAGTCAGCTTCTTGTTTCTTGTTCTTACATGTCATTTTGGGTGTCTTGCAACGTGTTAAATTCCAATCACTCTTTTTAACTCTGCATGAAACGCCTCTGCTACTTTTAATGTCATCATTACTCCAGCTAGACAAACTTTGCCAAATACTTCATGTTTCTCTGTTTATCTCTCTCGCTCTCTTCATGCTTTACAACGGTAACCTCATGGTAATCTTCCTATTTATTCACGCCGTTTCTGCCCTCAATACCCGTCTCTCTATCTCATATTTGGTTTCGGATATCAACCATACTTCTCTGGGTTATAAGTTAATTCTTTAGTTAAAATAAAATGGGGTCGCAGAAGTTTCTTGGCTACTGGATTCTAATGTTTGGAGGGCTTCTTTTTGGCTTAGCTCACGCGTACATGTTCCGTGTTGGTGGTAAAGATGGCTGGATTTTGCATCCTCGCGAGGACTACAATCACTGGGCTCAAAGGAATAGGTTTCAAGTAAATGATACTCTTTGTAAGCTTTATTTCTCTTATCTTCTTCTTCTTCTTCTTCTTTTTTTCCATTTTGTGGTTTACGTGTATGTATGAATGAAAATGTTAAGAATCCTTCGTAATTATACTCAACATTTGAACGAGTTTCTTCAAGTTCCTGATCTTTCCTTTTCTTAATTGTTAAAATTTATCTGCTCAGTGTTCAAGTATAAGAAAGGATCAGACTCAGTGCTGGTTGTGAACAAGGATGATTACTATTCTTGCAACATGAGAAGCCCTTTAAAGTCCTTAAAAGATGGTGATTCAATCTTCAAGTTTAATCACTCGGGCCCCTTCTTCTTCATCGGTGGAAATGAAGACAATTGCAAGAAAGGTCAAAGGGTGATAATTGTTGTTATGGCTGTCAGGCACAAAACTCCTCCCACTGCCCCTTTGGCTCCATCTCCGCTGGTAGCTCCACCTCCACCTCCGTCTCGGACCACCAGCTCACCTCCAGCACTACCTCCGAGTCAAAATCCTCCAGTGAAAGTCCCTCCGTCACCGGCTCCAGCCAAATCAGGGTCGAGCAAATTTGTTCAGACGGCTTGGTTGCTCCTAAGTGTCAGCGTTGGTGTGAGTTCTGTACTGATGAATTGCTTCGCCGGGATGGTTTAGTTTGTGGATGTGTTATGCAAATAAGGAAAGTCATGAAATATAAAACCGGTTATGTTATTACCAACTAGATTGAGATTCTGACTAGCTAATTAAATTTCTTATCATTGTAAGTGTCTTCCTCTCCTCTCTCTTTGTACCTCTGTTGAGTAATGCCATAATAAAAGATAAAATGAAATGCGGAAGCAAAATTATGTGTAAGAAAAACAAAATTTTAAATATGAATATATAATATTATCCAAATAATATCTTATATAAAAATAATTGTAGATTATCCACATAGTAAAAGTCTTTTTCAGACATTTATTTATAAATTTCATATTTCTCAACATGAATCTTTTTTTTTTTTAGAGCAAACGTATGCTCAGCTAAAATCAAGGAGGGTTAAATGTTACTACTTCAAGGATCCGGACAATGTGGGTACTACATTAAAGGAAAAAACTCTCAGTACTTTAAACTTACAGCAATGAAATTAATTACTAAAATCAGAGCCAAAGTGAGACCACAAATTTTGCACCCAAGGGAGATGGTAGAAGCACCATCTTTTGGACTGATAATTGGGCATTAGCTGGTCCACTGAAGGTAATCAATCATCTAGCAAAGATGCAATAGGTAACAACGCCACAGTTGCAATGGCTCTCGATCAAAAGAAAGCAGCCCTAAGTAGAGTTTCATCCTTTAACATCACTAGAGATAAACAACATCAATCTCCTTGTTCACTAACAAAGAAGATAGAATTGTATGGAGGAGGTCGGGGATTTGTGAATTCACAAACCCGATATGCGGACAATTTTTCAAAGACTCAACGGTTAAAATCCCCTGGACTGGTGCAAATATCTTCTTCCACTAATCCCAAGGCGTAGGTGAGTTGGTAAGTGACTCTCTTGGCTTAAGTGATGTCGCGGATTCAAACCGCCCTCATGTATGCACCCATTTAAAACTTGGGGTCAAAGGTTTACCTCTCGCAAAAGACCTACCCGGCTCGAGCGGGGATTAGTCTGAGTGTGGATGACTTAAAAGTGCCTTCCCATAGTTGGGATCCTCTTAGGACACCTCGTGAGAAACCAGTATATATATATAACTACTTTGTGGATTGTAATCAAAGGAAAGATTCAAACAATTGATATGCTAATCAAATAAATGGTGATTGCAAATTGGTGTATATTGTGCATGAAGGCACAGGAGATCATTCGACATTTTTTCGTTCTATGTTATTTCGCCAGTGAAGCTTGGAGCATAACTCTCAATAAATGCAATCTAACTGAACCACCAACATATTGGCCTGACATAGTGTAATGGAGCTCACTATCAAGCATGAAAATGAAGTAAGCAGATGGTGCTAGCATTTAAGCTTTATTTTGGTTACTGTATTTAAGGATTTAGAGTTGTGGTGAAGAGACATCACCAAGATGTCTTTTTGGAACCTTATTATATCACACTTAATCAACCTTTAAGGCTTAACTAAATTCATTTTTTTTCAAAAACAATTCTTTTCTTTAATCTTTCTCTCAATGTATGTTTTCTTGTATGGATGTTTTAAATGTAATCAACTACATAATCTATATCTTGTTAATATCCAATCACACATTAATTAATTATATATCTGGTCACGCATCATAACGCTACCAAAATAATTAGACTAAAATTATAGCTAGATATAAGTCTAGGTCGATCCCACATATAATAATTCCAATTACTTTCTTAAATTATCTGTATAAGTAAAAAAAAAGGGGTTTGGTTTGAAGCAAATTAGAAAACAAAGTAAAAATGAATCCATAAAAAGAAATCAAATTAAACAACAACAAAGTGGTAAAATTGATGAATAAGTTGAAATTTGGTTTTTTTGTTTAATCTCGACCTAAGCACATTTTTACAAATGTCGTTGAATTAAAGCCTTTACACCTCTCTTAAGACTATTAATCATGAATCAACAACAAGCGTTGTCAATTCCTATTTTTCTTTAGGTGGTAGTTAATTAAGAAGAGCTCGTTAATTAACCTTAACTATTAGGAAACCTAGAACAGGCTCTATAAGTTTATCTAGACAGCCACTTTATAAGTGAGAAAAACGGACCAATCTAAGCAATAATCACACAAGCTCAGACTATTTAACTTATGCTACATTATCCCTAACGATTTAATACCGTTAGTTGCTACATATGACCTTCAATTACATATCACATCCATGTTCTAGCTATGGGGTTTCGTGAAAAATGATTCAATAGAGCATTAAAATCATTCTCATACAATATCCAAATAATCCATACAAGATAATGTAAACAATCTGTAAAGAGGTAAAGATAGTAGGCTCCTTGGCCTCGATTGTCCCTCCAAATCGATGTCAAGTGGTTTAGCCTTCCATTTCCTTTTTCAATCTCTAAGAATCCGCAAATAAAGCTTCTGCCTCCATTAAAAACCGAAGAGAAATAAAGAGGAATGCAAACCTTTCTCTCTCCTCATTTTTCTTCTCTCTATTGACTTTCTCCCAAATGTAGTAAGAATGGAGGCTCCCTTTCGGGGTTTCATTCTTTTCTTTTTGTAGTTCACTCCAAGTAGGGTTAAAAAAATAGGTTTTACTCAGCCCAAAATGTTTGAAATGACCCTTGATAAGTTGAGTTCAGAAGTAGTCCCCGAGTTATAATTGCGTAGGCCACGAACATGACCTATGTGATAAGATTCTGTATGATTGTGGCCAATTATGCCACGATCCTAGCACTCATCATTCTTCTGTCACAATTGTGGCCAATTAGGTGGGTTCTTCCCCTAAACTTCTCCAAATCTTCTTTTCTTTTCTCTAATTCTTCTCCTTATTCCACGAGGATAAGTGAGTGTAAACATCGAGAAGATGACTTAACACATATACTTTCGGGTCACTTTAACTCCTTCACTTCCAAATTGTAACTAAAATAAATATGAGTTAAAGTGAGTGTCTTAAGCATTTCTAAGGCATTAATCACTAAGTGTAGTAGATCAAATGAATCAACATTTAAACACATATCAAATTCTCTCACACTTAGCTTTTGATTGCCCTTAGGCAAATTGTCAAAATCAAAATCACAAACCAAAACTCTTACTCATTTTCCATATTTCCTAAGAGTAGATAATCATAAGTAAAGATGAATGACTTTCAAAAACTATAGCACTAACTTAACATTCAAAGCTTCTACTCATGATCAATTAACATCATTACCCTTAGAAACTAAGTAATCTAGAGGTAGACTTGGACAAAAGGTGTTTAAATTTTCACGGGTACACTTGAACACCATTCATGATCATAATGATCCACAACTTTGCATATCATTTCATTTCTCCACCACTAAAAGTCACATGCATAATCATGAATCAAAGGGCTTTTCTAGGGTTGTAATGTGGGTAAGGGTAAGGTGAGATATATTTTGGATGATGTAGCATAAAAGCCATCAAGCTAGTGAAGTAAAAGTAGCACTTATTGAGATATCAAACGCACAATTAACATTCATTCAAAATTGGTACCGTCAGCCATGAGGAATGCAACAACTATGTTTCACAACTCAATTTAGCTCTCACACCATAAGCCATATAAACATAACACAAAAAATGTTTCCTCCAATACAACATCTGCCTCATATGTAATATATTCAAACACCCAATCAATATAACTTAAGAAGGATAAACTATTAATTAACAACTTTTCACAATGATTGTATTTCCTCCTTGCAACTTTTATTCAAACTCACATTTTTCTTTTCTTTTTCTTATTTTTCATGAATATAAAATTGATAGAAGTTACATCAACATAGGATTCACATCATAGAATTTTAACAATTATAACCAACCCACATGTATACATACCCCCACACCTAGGCTTTTGTACAATCACGATCATCAAGAATTGAAAAATGCTCCACTAGCCTTAAGGCTTGGGTAAGGCATTTGGATAGGTACGTGTAATGTGATTTATATAAAAGAAAAAGGCTAATAAAGCTCAAATGGGGTTACCAAAGGAAAATTCACATAAATGGGTAGGTTATTTGGCTAATGCAGCTTCTAATCAATAAAGAATGCCTAATCATTTTCATAAAAGTGCATGTCATAAAAATGTGGTCTTGAATAGAAAATCAAAGAAAAT
>JANVCL010000214.1:23872795-23886091 GCA_026546855.1 Erythroxylum incrassatum | reverse complement strand
TTTGGGAATTCAAGGCTTTAGTCGCATTTCAAGTTTTATTAGTTCAAGTATATTTTGTATTTTTGGTTCTTGAACTCGATTGATGTATTATGGCTTGAAATGTCATTAAAGCTTTGTAAAACTCTTACATTTGTTATTAATGCAATATGTATTTGGATTTTGGAAATTCCATGTGTTTATGCTCAAGTTCTTTTTGTTTTGGGGTTGAATTGATGATGGTTGTTGGGAAATTATGGTTGCATTTAATAGAGTTAATGTTGGCGTTGAGTAGTTGAAGGAGTCTAAGCTTGCATTAGATTTTGAGGTCAGGTGTGTTCATCGCGGCGAGACCCATTTGGTCGCCGCGGCAACAAATCAATCATAGGTACGTCGCGACGAAAGTTAAATCGTTCGCTGCGACGTAATCCTCACGTGTGCTCGCCGCAACGAGATCACAGTCGCCGCGGCGACGCCCAACTTCGCTTCCGAAGGACTTTTCTTCTAAATTTTCAATTTCTAAGTATTTCCACCACGCTCAAGTTTCATGCTTCCGTGTCCGATGTTGGGCTCCAGAAACGGGGTCCAACAATGGGAGTCACACCTATGATTATTAAGTCACATGCGTGATTGCTTAAGCTATATATATACTGAGTGCTTATATATATATACTAAATATTAGTCTATAATAATTAATAATGACTAACATATATAGTAAATATTAACATCTAATACTTAATCAATTAATTATATTTTAATACATCTACTATGTAATTATATATTAATTATTATTAATTATAGCAGAATAAACTTAACAGTTAATGATTAATAATTAATTTAGAAATAAATTATATTTTCATAAATGAGTTAATTTATTATATTTTAATTATTTTTACTTATATCAAAATTAATTAATTAGTTAATTAAATAATTTTATTTAAATTAATTCATTATATTTTTATATGTGTCAAATATATTATAATAAATTAATTAGTTAATTATGTTATAATTAAATAATTAATACTTTTCTAATGAATTTAGATGCCTATGAAATTTGGTAGACAGGAAAGAAAATGTGTGACAAGTTCATGCTCCAAATTTCATGTGAATCAGAGTCAAAGGATGTTCAAAACTATTATATATTTATGTACTCTCACTGTCACGATCGTGCAATTTCAGCTGATTCTTCACTCTCACGATCGTGCAATTCCCGATATCTCACAATCGTGCAAATCCTTTGAGGGCTACTTTGTCACGATCGTGCAGCTCTTCAGAAGCTCCCTTTCTCTTATGCACGATCATGACAAGGGTTTTTCTCCAGATTTTTATGAAACAGTATTTTTCATCACTCCTTCCTCTCTTTTGCTTTATCTACGATTTCTAACTTATGTCTTCACTATTTCCTCTTTATTTTTACTTCTATTTCACCTCAACTCATTCCAACACAAATCAAAATCTATGACTGATTTAATTTGAAATTAATCTAAAATTCATAAAAATAATTACAGTCAATGATTAATAATTACTAGAGAAATAAAACTTTATTGAATATAATTAAATGTAATTTATATATAATTAATTGACTAATTAAATTATTATAACTAATAGGTTGATTACTTATTATTATTATTATTAAGTTAATTAAATATAAATTCACATGCGTGAATTAAGTGTCATTGTGACAAAATATTTTTGCATTTTTTAATTTAGTATATTTAAAGTATAGTTAATTAAAAAAATTATATAATTAATAATAATTAAAATATAATAAATTCATTTATTTATTAAATTATACTTTATTTATCATTAACTGTTATGTTTATTCAATTATAATTAAAAACAATTAATATATAGCGAATTGATTGATGTATTAAAATATAATTAATAGATTAAGCAGTTAATATTAATATTTAATATATATTTGTTATCTTGAAAAAATTCATGGGCGTGACATGTTAAGTTACTCCTGTGAAAAGGTATCACGAGGGTGACTTAACATGTCACACCCGTGACATACAATCTTCTTAAAGCCTTTGCCTTCATTTTTGAAGTCAACAATGTGTTTAGTAAATCAATCTACCCAGGTTTCACTTACCCATTTGAATAAGAATATATTTTAAGTCTTTATTAATTAATTAAGTGTTAATCAATTAATTTATTAATCAGTTATTGATTAATTGTTATTCGATTATTAATTATGGTATTATTCATTATTAAATATTTTAATTTATGTTATTTTTAATTATAAATTATTACATTTTTTAATTCTTATTATTAATTGATTGATTAATTATTAATTATTTTTATTATTAACTATATACTTCCATACATCTTACTTGATAATGAGATTATAAAAAAACAGAGAGAATAATGAATAATACAATGATTAATAATCAAATAACAATTAATCAATAATTTATTAATAATATTTAGTAAATAATAATAACATGCATGGTTGTGACTTGTTAATTCACAACTTTGCATGCAATAGTTTATAGTTAATAATAATAATAATTAATAATTATATAATATACATTTTTAAATTTTAAAATGTATATTAAGAAAGGAATTATGATAGAATTATTAAAAATATATAAGTTAGAATATTAAAAATGAATTATTAAAATGTGTTTGTAAAATTTTGGAATGAAAAATTAAATAATTTAGGAAATTTATATTGTGATGAGTCACGAGTGTGACTTATTAATTCATGCTCGTGACTGAGAAAAACTAATAAAAAATATTTCAATTAATTAAAATAAGAAAAAAAGACATGCCTATGATTTGACTGAATTAACTAAGCAAAAAAAATAGTGGGTGTGATTTATAAAGTCACACCTGTGGCAGATTTTACAGTCTTTAACCTGATTATGAAATCATGCCCGTTTCAGCCTACGCCCGTTTTGTCATCATCTTCTTCGTGTTCTGTGGTGAAAAATCCAATTGTTCGAATCTTCAACGAAGTTCAAATCTTGAGTTGGGTTGTTGTCGTTGTCTTTGCCTCTTTGGTATTGTCGTCTGTCACTATCGTCGTCTTGTTTTATGTCGCGATCTCCATTGGAAGGTACTTATAATTACAGATAATCTTTTATATCGTTAAGCATATTTAAAAGCCTTTAGTAAAATGTATTAAGTTTATATCTTGTTTTGATATGGGTCGATGTTTCGTTCTTCATATGCATTCTTTTTATACTGTTAACTATTTCATTTTTTATGGCTTTAATTTGATATAAGATATAATGGATTTTTTATGTTTATCATCTAATTTGGTTGATTTTTTCTTGGTTTTTATATTCGATTTAGAATTGTATTGGGTTAAGAATTTGCTTTGATTTGGCTATTTGTTATCGGTTTGTTTTGTATTAAACAATTGTTAAATTGTAGGGATTGTGTTTAATTGTCCAGTTTTTGTTAAATAAATGGAAAGAACAAAAATAACTTTACTTTTGATATAGTGTACGACTGATAACATAAAACATTATTTAATCTTTTCGTTTTTATATTGTACTTTATTATTATTCATTAAAGGATGTAAATGTTTGTTCATATTACTCTAGGATTTCTTATTTGCCTATTATATTTAATTGCTCTAAATTCAATTAAGTAATAAATTGTTTTGTGTGGTTTGAGATTTATGAAAATATTTTGATTATTGATCGTTACTTAGATTATGCCTCGTGTGAGATCCGGAGCACCTTCATCTTCTGAAGCAGACGATGTCCCTGTTTTAGGTAATCCTTGCCTTCAATTTAACACTGCTAAGAGCCAATTAAGGCATGCAACTTTAAAAGATTGTCTGATTATGACAAATAGATTTATTGATCATAAAGTTATAACTGATTTGGAATTATAGATCGAGTTAATGAACTGTTGCATAACATAGGATTGGAAAATTTTTCAAAATTTAGAAAAAATTCGTAAGTTGAATTAACTTTAGAATTTTTGACAATTTTACATTTGATTTGTAACGAAGATGCCCTTGATGAATTTAGTCCTAAAGAATTTTGGAATGAAATTACAAACTCAATAAAGATTTTCTCTCTGAGTAGGTCTAAATCATCTGCTTTAGTGTACCCTAGCTTATACTATCTTCATAGGTTTTTAACTTGTACAGTATTTGGTAAAGGAGATACCCAAGGTGCAGTTTCTAAAGCTAAATTGTTTGTGTTGTGGTGTAGGTGCATGCTAAACACTTTAATGCTGGTATGTGGTTAAGTGTGCATATGATGGATGTGGCTAAAGTTAGAGTTGGAAAAATAGTTGATGAGACATTTGTTACCCTAATTGCATAATATTTTGATTTGTTGTGTGAGAGAACAAGTATGCAGTTAGTTTCAGGGAATTGTAGTTTAGACTCGTAGTCCTTGGTGTCCATGAAGATTGCTAGATGGCAAGGTGATCGTTATGTTGTTGTTAGTGACGAGATAGCGGAAGCTTCAAGTAGTAAGCACAGTCAGGGCGAAGCTGGTGAAAGTACACAAGGGGATGATTCTTTACCATATGAAGGTACGAGGTTTAAAATTGCACCTAATTATGTGAAATATTAATCATTAACCAATCAACTTATTGTATTTGAATGGCATACGAGTGAGAGATTGGACAAGATTAAGGCAAATATTGCGGAGATCAGGGATTTGCTAGCGAATTTTAATCCTCGCTTGCGAAAGCATCCACCTTCATCTTAGTATTGTATTTCTATCTATTTCTTTTATTATTTTGATTGTTTGTCATAAATTATTTTTAGTTTTATTGTTTGTGTCAATTAATGTTGCTTGCATCTTAGATCTTTCATTTAATTTACTATGATGTTTACTATTATTGTTGTGCATTTGTGTTTTCTTTTGTTTAATAGTTAAAGATGTTTGATTATTGATTGAACTTAATCAAGATTATAAATGCATAATATAAGTGAATAAATACATTTGCATAAGTTGATTGACGTGGATTTTAATTGAAAGGATATTAGCTTGTTGTGATAGATAAATGAGACTTTTCTTCAATGAGGGTTTGAGACCAATTAAAAGTATTCCTTCTTGAGAGTATTCTTTCATGATTAAACAAATCTAGAACTTGCATGTGAATACTAGTCGAGATTACATGATCTTATGCAAACATTAAAGTGATGAAAGCGTTTAGGATTTAACTTGAGAGCTTAAAAAGCCACAATGATATTATTCTTAGTAAGCCACTTTGAGCTTGCATGGAACCTTTTTTGGTTAAAACCTGAAACATGAGCTTTGGCCTTTATTGTTTATCTGTTTTGATTTCACCCGCTGTAAGGGCAAGTTGGGAATTTAAAAGGTATATATGTTGTTGTATATTGGGAAGAAAGGAAATCATCAAACAGAGGAGTAAGATCACAATTTGAATCTCCGTAAGGGCAAGTTGAGCATTTAAAATGTATATATATTGCTGTATATTGGGAAAAAAAGCAAATTATATCAACTGAAGAAGAAAGAGAAAAAGGGCAAAAAGGGAAGAAAAAAGAGAAGGAGAAAATGGCATGCACAAAAAGGAAAAAGAGGAAGAGAAAAGATAAAATGAAGGGAAAGGGGAGATCAAAAAAGTAAAGGAGATTGGTAGGGTTATCTTTCAAGTTCAAAAGAAAGAATTCAATGTTTTATATTTTATTGGTTTGTATCATTTTAAATGCTTAATTAGTCCTTTGATTTAAAGCCAAATTTTTTTTCTTTTCCTTACCTTGATCTTGGCTTTATTACGGCTAAAATAAATACCTTCGGATTAATGTTTGTGTTAGATATTTAGTAGTAATACCTTCGGATTATGGTTGATGTTTAACATGAAATGCTATGAAGAAAAAGAAAAGTTAATAGAAGGATAGGTATGATATGCTAACGTTAAGAAGAAGAAAAAAAGCGCTATGTGAATGTTTAATTTGTAAGCAGAAACTTTTGTTTCTTGAATAGTTTCACTTTATTATATAGTTGTAGGTTTTGATGTATATAATATTTCATGTTTTGTAGTTGAATGTTTATGTTTAATTGATAGCGTTTCGTTGGTGTGTTATATATGTAGGGATTGTTGGTGTGTCAGAAATAAATAATTGTTTTTGTTAATAGTTTCTAAATATTTACACCCACGTATTAATTTAAGCTAAATACGCTCTTTGGTCTTCTTCTCTTGTGTGAAAAGCATGCGTTTGATGAAGTTATTTGATTAAGTTATAATTTGTGAATATAAAATAGCATATTCATAAAACTCATTGATGATATGATTACTTAACATTTGAAGAGGTACATATATACTGAATATTATTATATAATAATTAATAAAAATTCACAATTAATAATGCACAACCGTGTAGTATATATATTAAATATTAACATTCACTACTTAATCTATTAATTATATTTTAATAAATCAATTTAATATATTAATAATTTTTAGTTATAACTAAATAAACTTAACAGTCAATGATAAATAAATAATTTATAAATAAAGTATAATTTAATAAATCAATGAATTTAATATATTTTAATTATTATTAATTATATCAAAATTAATTAATAAATTATACTTTCAATATATTAAATTAAGAAATGAAAAAATATCTTTGTTACAGTGACATTTAATTCAGGCCTGTGAAATTAACTTAATAATAATAAGTAATCAATCTATTAATTATAATAATTTAATTAGTAAATTAATTATATATGAATTGTATATAATTATGTTTAATAAAATTTTATTTATCCAGTAATTATTTTTCATTAAGTGTAATTATTTTTATGAATTTTAGATTAATTTCAAATTAAGACAGTGATAGATTTTGATTTGTATTGGAATGAGTTAAGGTGAAATGGAAGTAAAAATGAAGAGGAAATAGTGAAGACATAAGTTAAAAATCGTAGATTAAGCAAAAGAGAGGAAGAGCAAAGAGGAAGGTTCAGAAGAGTGCACGATCATGATAGAGTAACCCCTAAGAGGATTTACATGATCTTGCACAAGCACAATTATGACATTGGGGAGATATCAGTAAAAGTATAATCGTGCACAAGCACTATCGTGACAATGAAGAATTAGCTGAAATTGCATGATCGTGCATAAGTACGATCATGACAACGATAGTGTAGTGATATATAATATAGGCGGGAGCACTTAAGGTATGTATATATCGAAAAGGTATATATATGGTGAATATTAGTATATAATAATTAACAATAATTAACAATTAATAATGCAGGTCATGACTAATATTTATACTAAATATTAACATGTACTACTTAATCCATTAATTATGTTTTAATGCATCAATTAATTAATTATATATTAAATATGATTAATTATAACATAATAAAATTAACAGTTAATCATGAATAATTAATTTATAAATAAATTTTATTTGAATAAATAAGTTAATTTATTATATCTTAATTATTATTAATTTCAACAAATTAATTAATTAGATAATTAATTAATTATATTTTAATTAATTAATTATATTTTTATACGTGTTAAGTATATTATAATTAATTAATCAATTAATTATGATATAATTAATCATTAAATTAATAATATTATAATTAATTAATTAACTATTTAATAAAAAATGTTATAACATCATATAGGTGTTAATTAACTACTAACAAGAAAAACCAAATAATATGCACGACTGTGACTTAAAAAGTCACAACCGTGCATGACATTCATGCCTGTGACTATCAAAAAAAGTCACAACCGTGTATGAGATTCATGCCTGCGACTATCAAGTCATAGGCGTGGCTACTTAACATTTGAAGAGTTATATATATACTTAATATTAGTATATAATAATTAATAAAAATTAACAATTAATAATGCACGGTCTTGGTAGTCACAGGCGTGGCTACTTAACATTTGAATAGTTATATATATACTTAATATTAGTATAAAATAATTAATAAAAATTAACAATTAATAATGCACGGTCTTGAATAACATATTTGTTAAATATTAACATTCATTACTTAATCTATTTATTATATTTTAATACATCAATTAATTAGTTAGATATTACTAATTTTTAATTATAACTTAATAAACTTAACAGTTAATGATAAATAATAATTTATAAATAAAGTATAATTTAATAAATCAATGACTTTATTATATTTTAATTATTATTAATTATATCAAATTTAATTAATAAACTATGCTTTAAATATATTAAATGAAGAAATGAAAAATATCTTTGTCACAATGACATTTAATTCAGCCATGTGAATTTACACTTAATTAACTTAATAATAATAAGTAATCAATCTATTAATTATAATAATTTAATTAGTAAATTAATTATAAATAAATTATATTTAATAAATTTTTATTTATCTAGTAATTATTGATCATTAACTGTAATTATTTTTATGAGTTTTAGATTAATTTCAAATTAAATGAGTCATAGATTTTTATTTGTATTGGAATGAGTTGAGGTAAAATGGAAGTGATAATGAAGATGAAATAGAGAAGACACATGTTAGAAATCATAAATTAAGCAAAAGAGAGCAAGAACAAAGCTAGAGGTCCAGAAGAGTGCACGATTGTGACAGAGTAACCCTCAGAGGATTTGCACGATCGTGGCATTGAGGAGATATCGGGAAAAGCACAATCGTGCACAAACACGATCGTGACAGCGAAGAATCAGCTGGAATAGCACAATCGTGATAGCGAGAGTATAGACATATATAATATTGGCGGGAGTACCTAAGCTATCTATATACTTAAAATTGGTTCATAATAATTAACAATTATTAACAATTAATAATGCAGCATGTAGTACTTAATCAATTAATTATATTTTAATGCATCAATTAATTAATTATATATAAATTATGATTAATTATAATTGAATAAAGTTAACAGTTAATCATGGATAATTAATTTATAAATAAATTATATTTGAATAAATAATTTAATTTATTATATCTTAATTATTATTAATTTCAAAAAATTAATTAGTTAGTTAATTAATATTTTAATTAATTAATTATATTTGTATACATATTAAGTATATTATAATTAATTAATCAATTAATTATGTTATAATTAATCAACAATATTTTAATATTTTAATTAATTAATTAATTAACTATTTAATAAAAGATGTTATAACATCATATAGGTGTTAATTAAAATCAAATATTAATTAATTAATTCATTGATGTATATATATATATAGGTAAGTAGTCACAACTGTACATAGTAGTTACGCCTGTGAATATTAAGTCACAAGCATGACTACTTACCTATATACATACGTCAATTAATTAATTATATATTAATCATTATTAATTATAACTTAATAAGCTTAATAGTTAATGATTAACAATTAATTTATAAATAAAGTATATTTTAATCAATCAAGTAATTTATTATATATATACATCAATTAATTAATAATATTAATCATTATTAATTATAACTGAATAAGCTTAACAGTTAATGATTAATAATTAATTTATAAATCAATTATATTTTAATAAATCAATTAATTTATTATACTCTAATTACCATTAATTATATCAAAATTAATTAATTAATAACTATAGGCAACAATTAAGAGGTAATTAATTAATTATATTTTAATAAATTAAGTAAGCTTTTTTATATGTGTTAAATATATCATAATCAATTAATCTATTAATTAAGTTATAATTAATAGAATAATTAAAAATATTGTAATTAATAATTAATTAATTATTAAATAAAGTTATATAATTATATAGGTGTTAACATGCACGATTGACAATTCACAACCGTGCATGGCAGTCACGCCTGTGAATATTAAATCACAGGCGTGACTAGTTAGCTATATATATATATATATATATATAGTGAACATTACTATATAATTATTAATAATAATTAACAATTAATAATGCAAGTCACGAGTAACATATATACTAAATATTAATACGTACTACTAAATCAATTAATTATATTTTAATGCGTCAATTAATTATTATATATTAATCATTATTAACTATAACTGGATAAGCTTAATTAATAATTAATTAACAATTCTTTAACAAGCAACAACTGTGCATGTTATTTTCTTTTTCTTGTTATGAGGCAATTAACACCCATATAATTTTCTAACAAAATTTATTAAATAATTATTTAATTAAGTAAAATATTACTAATTGGTTGAGTAATCATAACATAATTAATTGAATATTTAAATAACAGTTAGTAATTTAAATATTATTAATTAATTTATTAATTATAAAATAATTAATTGATTAATTAATTATAATATATTTAGCGCATATAAAAATTATAATTAATTAATTAATTGCCTCTTAATTGCCATGCTTGGAATTGTTAATTAATTAGTTTTGATATAATTAATGGTAATTAGAATTTAATAGATTAATTGCTTTATTAAAATATACTGATTTATAAATTAATTAGTAATCATTAACTGTTAAGCTTATTTAGTTATAATTAATATATAATTAATTATTTGATGTATATATATAGGTAAGTAGTCACGCATGTGACTTAATATTCACAGGCATGACTACCATGTACGGTTATGACTTCTTAATTCACAACTGTGCATGTTATTTTATTTTTCTTGTTACTAGGCAATTAACAGTATGTATAGCATTTTAATTAATTAATTAAGTAAGTAAAATATTATTAGTTAGTTGATTAATTATAACATAATTAATTGATTATTTAATTATAATGTATTTAACACATATTTAAAAAGTATAATTAATTAATTAAATAGATTTATTACTTAACATTAATTAACTGTTGAGTGACAGGCTTCACTTAATTCTCTTGCCTAAAAATTTTTCTATAGTTAAGTTTATTGGCTGTAGGATTTACAGGCATGACTTAAGTGTCACGCCTGTGAAAAAGATATAATTTTTAATTGTTTAATACAATATAATTGATTGAAAGCATGCTATTAGAATCAGTTAATAATTATTATTGATTAATTATTATTTGATTATTAATTACGATATTGTTTGTTATTAAATATTATTAAAATTTTTCAATGATGTTATTAGTAATTATTAATTATTACATTTTTAGTAATTATTATTTATAATTAATTTTAATTATTATTTATTATGATTATTATTAATTATATATTGGTCACAATGGTGCATATGAAGCACATAACAAAACAAATTTTGTTTCTTCTTTACGTACCCCTCTTTCCAGTTTCAGTTGCACAACCCTTCTTTGAGAGATTTTGCTGATTTTGATTCTAAGTTTCCACCAAATCTTGTAAGTTTGCTTAGATTTTTCATCAAAATCTTCACATTTTTGCACATTTTTGTTGTTTTTCTTTTTCTTTTTCCTTCCATTATTACATGTTTAGTAATTACTATTATTAATTAATAGTTAATTATTATTTATTATGATTATTATTAATTATATATTGATCATAATGGTGCATATGAAACATATAACAAAACAGATTTTGTTTCTTCTTTACGCACCCCTCTTCCTAGTTTCGGTCGCACAACCCTTCTTCGAGAGATTTTGCTAATTTTGTTTCAAGTTTCCACCAAATCTAATAAGTTTGCTTAGATTTTTCATCAAAATTCACCTAACATTCAATTTCACGAGTGTGACTTAACATATGACACCCGTGACATATTTATATTTTTCGTATAAATACGTTAATTGCACTCATTTCAAAAAATTTGCCGCCGAATTGCAGAAAATCTTTCCGTAGATATCCGTCAATATTTTCAATTGATACGATGGCTATTTAAAGATGCATATGTCGGGCTATTTCACACAGGTATTTAAATATACACTGTTATAAATGAAGTTTATTCGATTGATAGAAATGAAATATGCAAATAATTAATGTTACTTTAATAAATATTTAATATGCATGTTATGACCCCCTTCAATCTTATTATACATGTTATGACCCCCTTCAATATCCTCTTTTATTTTCTCATGGTGAATCTGGATGGCATCGTGGAATTAAGCGGTTAATTTCAATGAGAAATAGGAACAATGTTTTGGATGAGGGAACTGATGTTCATTTCAACTCCTTTACTGATCCATCTGAATTGTTCCCTATGGAAAACACAGGCAAGTTTCTCTTTTTGTTTTATCATTTTTAAAATATTATTTAATTCCACCATTTTATGTATCAAATTCATCTTTTTTACTACCAGTTGTGGATAAAGAATACTGTGAAAATGGGTTTGTTTCTGCTAGAGAATATTATTGTTATCAGCTCCAAATGAGAGCAAATGATGAAACTATACTACTCCATAGCTTGAGACTACTTCAACAATTTGTTGTGGGCACTTATATAAAGATTGAAACATCCTAACTTGATTTCCATAGAACAAGACAAAATAAGATACAGGCAGAAATACTACAAGGTGTTTTGGATGGTATTACCACTGGTCAAACAAAAGGTTCTATAATTGGTTGTCGAGTTATGCTCTCAGCTTCATTTATCAGTGGTCCAAGGGACATGAAACGACGTTATCTTGATGTAATAGCTCTGTTACAAAAGTATAGTAAACCAAATAATTTTTTCACCATGACTTGCAACCCTATGTGGAGAGAGGTACAATACAATTTCAAATTTCATAAAAAGCCACAAGATAAACTGGATTTATTAGCTAGAGCATTTAGAGCTAAATTTAAATTTTTAAAAAATGAGTTAATCAAAAAACAAATCTTTGGAGACGTGGTTGCATTTGTTTATGTTATTGAATTTTAGACGCGTCGATTCCCTCATGCTCATTTGTTACTTATACTTAGACCACATTTTAAATTGTTAAATCCAAATTCTTACGATTAGATCATAATTGCTGAAATACTAGATCCTAATAAAAGTTAACGATTATATTCTCTTAGCATTAAGCATATGATTCGTGATCCTTGTGGTTTTATGAATAAAGATTGCCCTTGCTTGAGAAATGGTGCATGCAAAAAATGATTATCCTAAGAATTTTGTTCCTTTTACTATTCACGGTGAAGATAGTTATCTATATTATAGATAAAGAGATGATGGCAGGAAAGCTAAAATTTACAGATATGAGATTGATAATAGGTGGGTGGCTCCTTACAATCTGTACCTCTTGAGATTGAGGTTACTACTCACACATGTTAAAGGAACAACATCATTTGATGACTTGTTGTCTGTTGATGGTGAGAAAAGAAGTTGTTTCAGGGAGGCTACATTATAGTTGGGATTTTTGACTTTTATATACAACAAGCTCTTGAGGAAGCTTGTTGGACCCCGAACCTTTTTATAAGCTAGGCTTATTAAAGGATGATTAGTCATGTGTAAAGAAAAGGACAATCAATGAAATTGAAAAG
>JANVCL010000214.1:23839666-23853669 GCA_026546855.1 Erythroxylum incrassatum | reverse complement strand
TAAGACAGGGCAGATTGTGAGTAATGAGTCAACAAACGGTTACGGAAGTTAGTTAGAAGAGAGAGGGGGTACTATGTAAAGGTTGGGAGAGTGTAGTGCAGGGGTATCTCTAGTCTTGCATTGTATTCGGCTGATAGCTGAAAGGGGCTATTAGTGGCTGGTAGCTGAGTGCTTGTGGACTATACCACGAGGCTGTAGCTATAATATCAATAAAATACCTTATTCCCATCCATTTGCTTATCATTAAGCCTATAGGAAGCTCGAATTTTTTGTAAATCTCCAATATTCTAAATGGTACTGAATTCTTTTGGAGGGCTAGATTTGGTGGAGACAAAAGTTTGAGAGGTTGACATGATGAAGAAGAAGATACTACAGCAATTAAGGCTACCCGAATGGGAATCACAGAAGGAGAAACAAGGAGGAATGCAATGATGAAGGCTGGAACACACAAGAGAAGAACCAAAAATAGGGTTTCGGCAATGTAGCAATGAAGGCTGCTCAAAGAACAAATCCTAGAAAAAAGAAACCCTACAGCTCTGATACCATGTTGGAAAGAAATTTCATATATTCTGATATATTGCATAGGAAGTATACTACATTATATAGGACATTACAAGGGAGAAAATAGGAAATTAAATTTGAAAGGTTATCTAAAGCTAATCTAATGGAATCCTTTAATTTAAGGGATTTCAAACTTATTCTATCTAATCTATTTACAGCTTATCTATATCTCAATATAATCTATTTACAACTGATCAATATCTCGATAGCTGTCATTCTTTTATTATGCAAATTATGAGGGATTTGATTGGGATAGTTTCAATTTTATGGTTACTACTTTATTGTATATAAAAGGTGCATAAATTCGATGAAAGATTCATTCAAGAATTAAGAACAAAATAGTCTCATTTCAAGAATTAGTTCTATGTTTAATGTTGCAGACTTAAGTAGTTATCACGGACATGATGATCTCATATTGCGGTTGTGAGAATTCAAACCATTCCTCATCTTAAAGAGGAGATAGAAAATGTTCTTGATGAACAAATTGTAGCCATAAGAGTTAGTGGACATCGAAGATTTCTTGTCAAGCGGAAAGGAAGATCAATTTCTGATAGCACTTGAATTTTGAAAGTTGAATTTTAAAAGTTGTGTTCATACTATGTGAACAATATTTGTTACATTTTACGTAGAGGACAACTTCACACAAACCAGGGAGAATTGATGTAGAAGAGCTTAGAGTTTGTAAACGAAATAAAAGAGAGCAAATTTAGCTTTAATTTGGTGGGATGAAGATTGAGAATTGAAGTGACAACAATTGTAACTTACTTGACGATGAGTTTTTCTTATTAGATAGGGAATGATAATAAATTAGATATATTGTCCTAGTTTGTTTAGGACTTAAGCTTATTTAAGAATAAAGAATCCTTATTAGGAATGGATTCAAATTTGGATATTTTAAAATCCTTTTCTATTTTGTGATACAAAATTCAAGCCATTTGGTAAATTGTGATGGATATCCAAGAGCCTCTATTGCATCCAAAATGAACTCCCATCTAACATAGTTGAAAGCTTTATGCACGTCCATTTTCATTGTACAACTCCTTAAGGTTTTGTTTTTGTGATAATCCTTGATCAATTCCTATAGTGAAAGAACATTGTCTCCTAACCTCCCTTGAATAAATGCTCCCTAATTTAGATTAATATCTTAAGGTACTTTTCAATCTGGAAGCCAACATCTTAAAAATTATGTTATAGGCTTAGAATCTTACAAGTTGGAGGGATTAGGCTTCTTTTAGAAGGAGGCAAAGGTATGTTTTATTCACTTTCTTGAACATTTTACCCTTTGAGAGGAGTTCTGATATGACTTTTGAGATATAATGTCTTATTAGATGCTATGTTTTTGAAAGAATATTGCATTGAGCCTACTAGGTCTTGGCTCCTTTTCAAGATTCAAGCTGAAGAGAACTACTACTATTTCTGTTGTATTAAAAGGCTTGGATAGCCACTTAGTTTCATAATTTATTTATTAAGCTATGTATGAAGGTTTTGAGTTCTTGCAAGAAAGAAACATTGTTAGTTGGTTTACCAACTGTATCTTTGAAGTGGTTGAAAATGATTCTCTTGAGCCCATCTTGTGCGGTATAAGTTCTTCCATCAATGTTTGGTAATGAAGTTATCTTATTGGTATTCTACTCTTACTAGGATTGTATTATGGAAATAGCTCGTATTTCTATCTCCATCTTTCAACCGTTTCACCTTTAATCTTTGTCTGGTTAGAGATGAGTGAGTCTTTAGGGCTCGTATACATCTTATCATTGCAGCTTTCTCTTTCTGCTTTAAGTTTTCATCATTTGGATCGGCATGGAGGTTAACTTGAGCTTGATTTAGAGCAACGCTCTCTTTTTGAGTGTTTCCTATTGTAGTATATATCCTTCCCTTATTCAAATTCTTCAATTCCCCCTTAATAACTTGGAGTTTCCTCATGCATTTGTAGGCTTCATATCCCTCAATGATTGTTTGTAACGTCTTTGAAACGACTTCTTCAAATCCTTCCATATTAATTAAGTAGTAATTGAATCTAAAAGGGCTTTTTTTTTTGGATAGATTGCATTTTAACTTTTACCTCTATTGGTGAGTACACCTGAAGTCAATTGGTTACTAAAATGACCTTTGCTTACTGGAATTTGGCTTAGCCATAAAACATTCACCTTATTTTGATGTAACTTCTTCCTTATTAGTCATTTCCTTTGCTTATTGCTCCAAGTAAATTGATTTTCATCTTACCGTAGGTCAGTTTCACCAGCTTTGTTAACTCAATCCGTAAAACAATCATTGTTGGTGGCTCAAGCTTAAATTATCCCCTTTGACCTTATGTGAGTATAATGTGCTATTGAAGTTTCCTATTATCAACCAAGGGGTTGTTATATTAGTATGAATACTCTCAAGATCATTCCATAACAAGCTTCTTTGCAAAGAAAAGTTCGCTGCATATATACATGTCATCCTGAGAATTTTTATATTGTGGAACAATTTAGCTCTCAGGTGAATAAATTGAGGTGAATATGATTACTCTTAACAGACATGGATTGCATGCCACTATGATTCTTCCATTGGCACTGTGCTGATGATTTGTTATAGTAGTCCAAGATTTCCTAAAAATCCAAAGGCTCCCTTTGAATTTACTTTCTTTTATTTTTGTCTCAAGTAAGCCTACCAACATTAGCTTTCTTGTGTTAAAAAAGTCAAAAACCACTTGGTGCTTCTTAGAGGAGTTGATTCCCCTTACATTCCATGCTATTATGGTCATTGGAGGAGTTTATTTTCTCAGGCTACTTTGAGTCTTGCTCCCAGCTTTCCTTCGTTGACTCCTGCTTCCTAGTGTGGATTCCTCTTTTTAGTTAATGGTCTGATTCCCATCAGCTGGGTATATAACTTGGTGATGTTTTCCATTTGGCGTTCAATTCTTCTCATGAATAGGTAGTTCCACCTCCTCCATCGATTTCCCTTGCTTATTCCCTTTTCTTCTGTTGTTTCCTCCATTTGTTATGTGATATTCAGAAACATTTCTGCCAAGTTTAGGCATTGTTCATTTCCTTCCTCCTAAGGTGGAGTTTTCAAGCTCTTAGTTTCCTTTTCTTTTTATTGGAAGTATTGAAAGTATCTTGCTCTTCCTCTGATTTGGTTTTACTAACTTTTGTACCTATCTTTCCTTCATAATTCCCTGTTGTAAAATGCTTGCCTTTTGGTTTCCAAATTCTCATTTCTTTGTTCTTATGGGATTTCCATTGATAAGTGACTAAAATTTTTTATTCCATTAAGTTCTCTTTGTCATTCAATCTTTTCAGCTTTAGTGTTTCTGGTAATTCCTTGCTAATTTCCACCTCAATGCAGATTCTAGCAAATCCAATCCTACTTAATGCATTTATATTCTCATCTATGCATATTAGCTTCCCGGTGGAGCTAGTTAAGTAGCTTAAGCTAATGGTGAATCAATATTCTAACAGTATATTATGAAAGTATACCCAGATAGGGACAACTCTCAAGTGATATTTATTCAAAACCATGCTCGATTTCTTTTGTTGTTGCTTCTTATTGACATGCCATGGTCCCTACTCTAGAACTTTCAGTTCATTACTTCATTGCTGAACCTGAATAAAATCCTCCTCATTTATGAGCGTTTTATCTAGTGCTAACTTGTTTCTTCTAGCTTTTGCCCATGATTCCATTAGTGTATAAGAGGGCCTTTTGTCAATGCATTTGCCAATCAAAATGTTAGACCGTCTTGAAGCACCTGCTTGAAGAACCTCCAAAGGTGGTGAAACCACGTCTGGGTGCCCTCCGTTTGCTTATAGGATGAATTTCAGCTTTGCCTGTGGGACTGCATGGACTGCATCCCCCACTACATGGGATCAAGTCCTCCTCTTGCCTGCTATTGTTGAGTATTGAGCAAGAATGTACTCCAGAGCCAATTGAGAAGTGGAGGAGAAATCTCCGTGTTGGGGGTTGGAGCTGGGGAATATTTAGATTATTCGGTGATGAAGTTGCAAGTTCCAAAGATGAGACATTGGGGCTAGGGGTGGTTAGATGCATGAGTGTAAAGGCTGAACATGCAGGCGGAATAATGAAGTTAGGGAGATTGGCCAGAGGTGGTGATGAAAAATTGTTGGTCGGAGGTGATGAGCTGTTGAGGGAGGAACTCATTTTCAGGTAGAAAACAGGCACTAAGTGGGTGAGTTCTCGCACAATTTTGTTACCTGAAATGGTAATTGATTTTTAGAAGGTGTTGGCAAAATAGTTAAATTACCAAAATAGGAAAGGGGAAAGGGGGCTGCTTTTAGTGAGCAGGGAGACTCCCTCTCACTACAATCTCAGGTGAAAAAAAGACTAGACAGTAGATAAGTTTAGATGTCATATAGAATTGTTTAGCCAAACACTGATCTCCGTGAACTTCATTAGGGAATTTTATGAGGTGATAGGGAACATGATTGCTCTTATTGCACATAATATTGGCCTTCTTATTATGACATTGTATGCTGACAATCTGTTCTTTGTTATCGTTGTTTTCGAAGCCTACAATCTCTTCACTACATAGAACTTTGTTATCGTTGAAGTTGTTTTCGAGTTTGTTCCTAGTGCCAGTTGTAGGGAAAATTTTCCATACACATATTTAATCTCGTCCAAATCTGACTGGAAGTGTCTAAAAGTTTCAATCTATCAAATGAGATAACCCATCTCTTTAAAAACAATGATGAGAAGAAAAAAGAAGGCGTTAAATACCTGCTCAGGACTTTGTCGTCCCCCAATGATCAATGGATTACCCATTGAGCAGGTTACGCATTATTTTATGGATCTCTTGTGTGTGACCTTTTGAGGACATCCCTACTACTTTTCAGCCTCTGCTATTTTCCCCCTATTACCTTCCTTTAATAAATGATCGCGTCTACCCTAGCGTGCCATGGTTATGATAACTCTCTGCAAATTTTTGTTGTGTTTTATATCATGACCATGCCCACTATGCAAGTTACAATACATGTTGCATTTTTTGTATTCATCCTCTTTGGCCTCTCAACCAAATCATTATCTAATACTCATCATCCTATGGTATGATGTATTGAATTAGGGAAGGCTTTCCTCTTCCTACCTCCTGGCCTATCTCTTGGCGTGGTCTTTTCTCAGCTTTATGTACAGAGAACACCCCTTTTTCTTCCCTCAGCCCTTGGGTTAGAATTGTTTACGTTTCTAAAATTTCAAGCTACATCTTTTAGGTCTAAATATTCATGAGCTCTTATCTGAACTTTCAAACTTCAATTTTTCGGATTAAGTTCCATGGGGGATAGCTTGGCCTTGACCCATTTTTTGTATTATGTTATGTAATCAAATAAGATGATTAAGAGTCTTAGTAATGCACCTATCAAGGATATACATATATTGGGCGGCTTATCGACACATTTGGACTTTCGAATCCAATGGGTTTCAAGATTATTGAGGCTCATTTAGTATGTATTATCTAATCACTATGTTATATATTTATTCAATTACTAATTTTATTTTGATTTCAATTGCTTTTCTAGTGCAAAACATTTTTTTAGTTCTTTTGTAGTTTTTATTTTCTTGTTATTCCAAGATTAGTCCAAGTTCTCACTTTTGATTATTTCTACTTGATGTTCAAAAACTTATTCCTCTAACTTTTCTTTTTCTCCTTCTCTAATTTTAACTTTTTATTTCTTTTCTTTAATTTTCTTTCCGTAATTCTAGATTTGATAGAAATGGGCATAAACAGCTATTAGACGTACTATTGCTTTTTTATTAGGTATTTGTTTGACATTTGCGTAATGCTTGATACAATAAACGCTTTTCTCACGTTTATAGCTACTCGAGTATTCAGGGTCGTGTGCTTGTTGACAATAACATTCAAAATGGGCTCTTAAGGGTCATGCTTACTATTTCTGTACTCTTTCTTGTCAATTGTTTTAGGCAATGAAGCAAAAAGATGAAGACTTGGGAAAAGAGATTGAGCTTCTCAAGCAAAAGATTGAAGAGATTGAGCGACTTGCTAAAGGACGAGGACTTCCTGGTTTATTCAACTTTAGGCATGGTCATGCCATTGAAAATGAAAAGATCAACAAACCAACTTGAACATTGAAAAGAAAATTCGGCATATCACCAGGTTTTATTGTAAGAAATAACTGAATTTAGTTACTTTTTTTTCCATTTTTAATGGGGCATTTCCTCGCAACACAATGTTGAGCTGAATATGTATCTACATGAATGTTACCGCTCAAGTGTTTCATTTTGTAAATACATCACTCATTAACTATAACAAGTACAATTATTATTAATAAATATATATAACGGTAAGTTAAAGTCTTGCGAAGAAATGATATAGATTAGAAAATTTAATACTATTATTTAATCAAGGGATAACTAAGGAAAATATGATTTTTTTTAGTTTTGAATAATAAAATATAAAATAAAAATAGAACCTAGATAAATAATAAGAAAATCAATGATGATACAATATTATGATTCAATTAACCTAAATTTGATATTGTATTTGATTGGCAAGATTTTACAAATGTTAAATCTACTCTTTTGTTGGTTTATATGTACTAAGTCAACACTTTTTAAATGCAGTAAAATTCATGAAATTCTATAAAAAGTTTCACCTTAACATTATCAAAATCATGCAAGTCTTTTTCGAGCATAATGTTTAATTTTCTCTACCTAAGTCATAGTTCGTTTAAAGATAAGCTCTTAAAAAACATTCACAAGCATATTTAAACCAGCTTTAGATGCCAACATAAATAAAGTTAGAATTAAGATTAATTAAAGGTAATTTATAATTGTTATATATAATAATTTAATTTATAAAAAATAAAAACTAAAATTTTTATATAAATACAGAAAGCATTTAGCCACAAAGTATGCTTAAAATAACAAAATCAGAAAACAAAAATAAAGAACTCATAATAGAAATAAATCTATTTGAACTACTAATTTTATTGATGTTTTAATATGTTGAGACGATGTTTGTATTTTGATTCTCTAATGAAAAAAAAAAACTTGAAATTGACTTTGCAAGGGTCTTGAAAGCCTCAGAGTGGCTGATCTTAATTTTGTCCAAAAGTTGGTTAAAGCTCTATTAAAATTAGAGTTTTTGCTCTTAAATAATTTTTTTTATAATTTAATTATAATCTATGAATAAGAGGAAAAAGTTACATTCAAAAGCAAGACACTCAGCTACAAACTTGCTCCGACTTCCAAAAAAAACATTATAATTGATTAAAACAACTATCTCAAATTATTAACAATTGTGAACATGAAAAAGTGAGTTCTTTTGAATAAACTATGTTAATGCCCTTGTTAGGATGGAACTGGGTAAATTCTAGATTTGAGAAATCTCCAGAGAGCATATTCTATTTAGGTTGTGGACCATGAGTTGTTCTCTCGTTTTTATTAAAAATGGTTAGAATCATTGCTTCCTTCTTCTTTGGCCCTTTGCCAAATTCTCTTTGATTTGTTTCCATCCATAATGCCTGCATAACATTGCACATGGTTATTTTAAGGATCTACTAGTTTTAGATCTTTTTTTTTATTTTTTTTTCTCATTTTTGCTAAACCAGATGAGTAAGTCCTCCTTTCAGTTAAAACTTCCCAATTGTATGATCTTCTTTAAGATTTCTTTAGAATAATTACATGCAAAGAATATGTGATATGTAGTTTTGTGTTCCTAATCATGAAATACATAGTTCACTGATATATTTATGAATTTGCACCGGCGATCCTTGGTGTTGAGCTTGCCTTTAATAAGGAGCCACGCTGTTATTAAATCCTAAGGACAAGCACCCTCAAACCAAACTACAATGTGCCACTCTATGTGAGGTGGATTGATTCTCAATTTTTTCCTGCATGAAGTGTTGGTGAAATTATATGACTGATGATGCTTCCATCTCATCTGGTCTTCTAATTGAGGATTTAGGGTGACGAGTAGGTGATTAGCTTGTTCAGCCATAGAGATGTTATTTTTATAAGAAAAGATTGCATCTCTTCCTGTGGCTTTATCATCTATTACATTCCTTAGATATCCCAACATCTAGACCTCTTATAGTGGTCCTAGAAAGGACCAACAGTCATACCAAAATGAGGTTGTAGTGCAATCTCCAACTTTACAAATAAAATCCACTCTATGCCTTGGTTTGAGTGTCAATATATGCCTCAGGGTTCAAGAAGTCTCAATTTTAGCTTTCCACAGCTATAAGAATGCACCCATTTCCCACATAATGAATCCTTATTTGTTACCAATCTCCAAACCATTTTCAACATTTGAACTTGATTAGAAACCTTGACTGAGATGATTTTTAGTCCCCCTCCTTTTCCTAGTTAAGCAAGCTGCCTCCCAGCTGACTTTAATAGGTGATTTTCTTTATTCTTTACCATGGCAGTTGAATATATTTAAGATTATAATGATAGCTTTGATTAATTCTTTAGGAAACTATTACGATGTCTGATGCACATATAAACTGCTTAAGACTGATTTTACTACTTAAATTCTGTCAGCCAAAAACAATAATATGCTTTTCCAACCTGCTTGTTTCCCTTGAATCCTTTACAAAAGTGGTTTAAAATCTAATAAAGATGGTCTTTATGTGTTTATAGGAATACCAAGGTAGGTTATGGGTGGGTTAGACCATTTCAACCCATTTAATGAGGCTAGTGCTTCAACAAAAGGTTCTCCCCCTCCTGAAATAAGAATTTGTCTCTTATTCATGCTTATAGCTGATCCAGAGATTTTTCGTAAAAGACTCTAAGGCATTCATCAAGGTAGAGATGGAATTCATGTTTGCTCTACAGAAAAGCAACAAGTCATTTGCAAAGGATAGGGAAACAATCTTTTAAGTGTTGCATTTATAGTGAAAATTGATCTTTCCACCACGTGTTGATTGCTTGAATATTCTTATTAGGAATTCCATGGATAGGGTGAAGAGGTAAGGGGATAAAAGGTCCCCTTACACCTTTAACCACTCTAAAGGGTTCACCATTGATTAGGATTTTGTAGGAAGTAGTAGTGACACACTGACCTATCCAGTTAACAAAGAGCTTAGGAAAACCAAAACCAAAAGCATACATGGTATTAATTAGGAAATCCTAGTCTAGGGAGTTAAATGCTTTTGTAAATCTACCTTGATAGCCTAGTTCCTAGTTATTTTCCTTCTATTGTAGCCCTTGAAAAGTTCTTATACTAACAAGATGTTGTCCTAATAGATCTTACCCCCATAAATGCACCTTAGGAGTTGATATTTACATATCCAACAATTAGTTTCAACCTCTTAGTAATCATCTTTGTTGTCACTATATAGATGGCATTGTAGCATGAAATAGGCTTGTAGTCCTTGATAGAAGTGGGAGATGGCACCCTAAAGATCAAACAAATAAATGTTTTATTTAGCTCTTTAAGCATCTTTCCCTCACTAAAAAACTCTAACACCGTATCAATAACCATACCATGTGTTTGGTCTGATCCCATGTCTTTTATAAAATTAGGCATTGAAACCATCAGGCCCAAATGCCTTTTGTAGGATTAGGGAGAAAAGAGCTTCCTTTATGATGTGTGCTTAATTGTTTATACATTTACTCTATAACACTTAGTGATTATTGTTGTGAAACACTTAAGATACTCACTTTAGTTCATATTTGATATTAGGTACAAGTTTGGAGCACATGATCTAAAATGGGTTTAAAGTATCTTCTTTAAGCTAACATTTTGATGTTCAAATTCAATTACCTTTGTGGAATAGGAAGGAGATGGACTGGGGTGAGGATTAGACAAGAATTCACAAGAAGAACAACAATTCAGCAGAACCCGGGAGATACACGGCTGTGTATATAGTTATATGGCCATGTAAACATTTAGAAGACTGTTTTGGACTTACACGTTTGGATACACGACCATGTATCCAACCGTGCATCTTCACAAGTTCCACATTTTTTTCGTGTATCAAACTGTGTATGTACCCAGAAACCTAATTTTTACTATAAATAAAACATTTTGATGGAAAAATAAGGGGAATCAACTTGGGACTTCGTGGAGGGATAAAACTCACTCGTTTAAGACACCTATGGAGGGCTAAGCTTCCCAACCCAGTTCAAAGGTGAAATTGACACCTAGGATCATGGTTAAGCCATTGCTAGAATCTTCAATAAAATACATAATCAATGTATTTTAGGTTCGTTTGCAGCTATTAATGACATTGAATCATTAGGAATAATATGACATAGGTTAAATAACCCAAACTCATATACTTACTGCTTAGATAGTTCTTTTTTCTATGTCTGTAATACAACTATCAAATTAGACCTAGAAAGCTTATTCTAAGTTATTTGATAGTTAGGTTTAATTAAATAGCTTATTTTAAATTAAACACTACTTAACAAAAAATTAGAATTAATAGAACTTGTTGTTAATCTACGATCAATAGTGTTAAGAGAGGTGTGGAAACATTATAACAATGAAATATGCGTAATTGTGTGTAAGCCGAGATTGATTCGAGAATTGAATTTTTCACGCACATCACTCTTATGATTTTTGGATTGTTTGAATTAAATTGCTTTTGTTGATTTACTTTTACTTTACTTCCTTAATTGCATCAAAAAGCTTTAATTCCTTTTTAATTAAACACGATTTCCTTATATAAGAGTATAATTTGGTAGCTAGAATAAAGATATTCAACCCCTTAGCAACATCTTCATCAAAACCTTCTAAATCGTTTATAAAGTTGTTAAATCTAAAAGGAAAGTTTCTTCGTTGGCATAATAGGTTTTGAATAAGGATTAGGTAGTGATATGAGAGAAGATTACATTTAAAAGAGGCTTTACTCTTTACAAAATGTTTTAGCCATGCATCATTAATTAGAGCTCTATCCAGTTTATTTCTAATAAGTCATTGCCCTTGATGTTTATTATTCCAAGTGAATAATTGCCTTTCCATCTATAAGTCAGTAACCTGTATCTAATTTAAACAATTTTTCAGCTCAACAGTATGGTTCCTTAGGTTAATTTTACTCCCTTCAGCTTCATTAGCATAAAGCATATAATTAAAATCACTAGCAATTTTCCATGGATCCTTATACCGACTCCTATTCTAATTAGGTTGTTTCATAAATCAAATCTCTCAAATCTATAAATAAAAGCGTAGATAATTAAGATTTGTAAGATTAGAATAGAAGCCTTATTCTCCACTTTGTGGTGGATTATTTATTGCTCAATCAATAATGGTTCAACTTCAACCTCCCTAGAGTTAAAATCCATAATAATTATGTCATTGTAATGGGAGTTGTGGCTAGATAGGTATTCCTAATTTTCCTTAAAAAATGATTAATGCTATAGATCTCCTTTATTTTATTCTTTAAAAGACCTTTAATTTTTTTTGTATTCTTGGATATAATCTGCAACCATATTTTGTTTATTAGGGTTGTTAAGCCCTCTGACATTTCATGTCAAAAGAGACATCAGTTCTGGGAAGTAGAAGACTTCTTCTTCTTCTTGGAGGTCTTCTTTGTCAATGTCTTAAATTTGGAATCTAAATCAATCTCTTCTAGTACTTCTTTTAGATTCATAGCTTTCTGAAATAGAGATTTAAAGCAATTTCCTGGTTCATTTTGTTAGGAGCTTACAGTGTGCATTGGATGTCCTGTGTGTCAACATTCCCCTTCCTAATTCTTTTGGATTGCAACATTAATTTATATGCTTATTCCTTGTTTAAGGTATCATTTGTTTCCAACTTAGGGTCCTTCTCTCTCTGAGTTTCATTCAGGAGTGAATCCTCTTCTCTCTTACCATCCACTTGGAATAGTCATTAACTTCTCCAATCTTGATGATCCTTCAAATGGGTACCCAGGTTTGTTTTGGTGTAATGCTAGTTTCCAGTTATATGTGACTATCTTTTGGTCCTCGAATAGGATTCCCCAATCATCCATTTTTATAACAGGAATCATTTATAGGAGATCTTTGGAGGCCTCCACCAAAATGTGTATTCTGGCAAAGCTAACTCTTTTTATGGTAGTTGTAGTTTCATACAAATATAGGGAATTTCCAATAAAAATCCCTAAGTGACTCAAACCCCTTATAGTCTAGTTCTCTATGGGTATATTATATATGCAAGCCCATATAAGAATCTGCTTGTGCCTTAGATCATTAATCTTAATACTAAGTTTCTGTCTTTGTAAAAGTATAAGTTTGTAATTGTAACGTCAAGGCCTTATTTTGACAAATCTATTAGCTAGTTGAGCAAAACTGGATCTGAATAGGAAGATATTATTATCATTTAGTAATACTTCCTAAAGTCCCGTATTTTCCCACTCCTTTGTAGCTTAGGAGCTCATCATTTGAAAAGAGGGTCTTCTGACCATAAAGAAGCCAATAAAAGTTTCTTCCCATGTCCTCATTCCTTCTTTAAGTATATCCAAATCAAGAGATACAATGGTTTTTCCTTATTCTATTTTTAAAGGAAAAAATTGAAGCTTGAAATCTAATAAGTGATCATCCATAACCTATTTCCTTGTCTTCCTTAGAGGGATAATACTTATAGGTCTTTCCATAGTCTTACTTGACTAAAATTCTTAAGAGTTTGTGCCATTGGCTTGAGCAAGGCTATTTATGTGAAAATGGTTGTTTATGTGGATGGGAAAAAGCATTTGGTTCAGGGTTTTTGGTAGGCTCCTTTTGCAAGAATGAAAGTATTTTCTTATTAAAACTAGGTTTCTTAACATTACTATGTTAGTTAAGTGGTTAATAACTAGTTTTTTTAATGAATGCAAGGGTGTAGATCAACGATGGAAGGGGAAAGCAAGAGGAAAGATGAGGATTCAAGAAGAAGAAAATGTAGATGTTGGCAAAGAAGGATTAGTATGAATCAAATTTGAAGTTAAGAGAAACGATAAAGGTAGGGAGGCTAGAAAAGGGAGTTTAAGAGAAAGGGTTCAAGTCATAGGTAGCAATTAGCTTAGGTAGTGGAATGGTTAATGAGAAGGAAGGGCTCCACTCTTTAGTTTTTCTTTGCTTAAGATATGATTTAGGACATGTATGTGACCCAGACCATAGATGATATATGTTTAAATCTTGATTCATTTGATCACTAAACTTAGTGATTAATTCCTTAGAAATGCTTATAATACTCACTTTGACTCAAATTTGATTTTAGGTACGGTTTGGAAGTGAAGGAGTTAAAGTGACCCGAAGGCATATGTATGAAGTCATCTTCTTGAAGTTGACACTCACTTATCCTTCATGGAATAAGAAGGAGAAGATTTAGAACAAAGAAGAGAAGACTTTGGAGAAGTTTGGAGGAAGAAGAAGAATGATGGAGTGCCATAATTGTTGCATAATTGGCTGATAAGGTTGTTGGTTGTATGTAAGTTTTAATCATTAACCCTCGATAATCCGCAAACGCATGGTTTATTAGTGTAGTACCAAAAGTGTCGATCCAACGGAGAGTGAGTTAATTAGAT
>JANVCL010000214.1:23788353-23805840 GCA_026546855.1 Erythroxylum incrassatum | reverse complement strand
CCCTATTTCTCTAGTTTAATCCAAATCAAGAATCATCTCATTTGGATAACTAGAGAAAAAGTTATGGCTAAAACACCGAAGCATGCTCAATGAACATGTTCTAACTACATTTTCCAACTTTTAACTTCTAACATTTCACATCTAATAGTTTTAACTTCTAAGAAAAGTTTTGGGTCCAACATTTCATTTATTGGACACTGGATGGGAGCCTTGGGTTTACAACCAAATCTTGTAAAAAATTTCCGAGTGGTCTTTTACTAGAATGCTTTAGTGTGATCTAGTTTGGAATTCTAATATACCTCCTTCCTTTTCCTTCATACTCTAGATTTCATTTTGTCAAAGATAAGCATCAAAGGATAAGATCAAATTCATGATTGACTACCAAGATTGTGTGTTATGAAGGACTAAACTGGAAAATCATAAACTTCTCTTCTTCTAATGTCCTTCCTCTAAAGTTTTTATAGGTCCTTTTTATTGACTTTTGAGGTTCAATACAATCACGTGGAATGGCCAAGAATAGTGGAATAGGCTTCTACTCTTAAGCTAAGAACACAAAGAAGATAAGAAGCTATTCAATATAGGATTTTGGATGATTATGTGCCAAATATGGAAAAAAAAGGAACAATAGAATATATAGAGGGTGAAGGAGTAACACTAAAGCTATCTTAAACAGATTTGCATTCAAACTTAGATTTGCTTCCTTGGATAAAGGAATTGCTACAAATTTGTCTCCTTCACTACAATAGAAACTTACGTTAGAACAATAGCGTCTCAAACCTATGTAATAACTGGTTGAATGAGTAGTATGTTGTAATATCCTATCTCTTTGAGGTTTTAACCTAAGTAAACCTTGATCAATTATAATAGTTTGTGGAGGATTTGATATATATTTATTTATCATTCAATGAATTTACTTAATTACCTTTCAAAAGAAAGAAAATGACAAAGAGGAAATTTTGTCAAACTTTAACCTTATAGGCAAGGGACCATGGCTAGGAGACCCAATCGAAATTTGTGCCCAAGATTTTACAATCCTTTCAAAATTATAAACGAGGTGGGATCAATGGGCTATAAATTAGAGTTTTCTCTAAGACACTTAACATCTTTCATGTATTACAACTTAAAAAACATGTTGCTCCCATTAGTCCTATATTGTTAATACTTTTATTGGAGCTAAGTGTAGAAGAGAGCATACCTATGGCTATTTTGGAACAAATGATGGTCAAGGGGCATAATAAACCCACCACCCAAGTTCTTGTGAAGTGGTTCAATTCATATTAACAAACCACTTGGTAGTTCTTGTTCAAGGCAAAAGGTACAAATTGCCTCCCTAATGTTTTCTAAAAATTTTAAGTTAGTCCTCATTGTTATCTATGGTATCATGTTATAACTGATTTTTTCTAAACAATATTGACGGTACCCTAAATTATAAAACAATAGTTAAGTTTTTAGTAGTTTCTAGTACATGGGTCGTCAATTTAGCATAAGTGATGTCATAATTAGACAATGTGCTCCGATTTATATTTTTTAAAAATGATTTATTTAAACATTAATTAAAATGTGATGTTCACCTTAATATTTTATAAAAGTTCTAATTAGGTCCCTAATATTGTCTCTTTTACTACTTTTGTTCCCTATTTAGGTGCAACAAATACTATTTTAGTAACAATATGGTACTAAGTGGTAGCAACGATATTGGTAAAGAATTACTTAAATTTTTTATAAACATTGAGTTAATCACATTTTGGCCCTTTTTCAACCTTCAAAAACAATATCCACAACAGAATCTTGTGGACAAGATTCTTCGAGGAAGGGTTGTGTTGATACATAACAAGTTGGTCACTTTGTGCGACTTAAAACATTGTAAAGCGATGTCACTAATCTTCAAATTTGTGAGGGTGTTAAAATTTTCTAATGTTTCAGTTGTTATCGTTTATTATTTTTATCTTTAAATCCCCTATGCAATCGTAATCAACGGATAAAAATGGCGTTGCTGATTGAGAAGAGACAACAATAACAACCAATATTCCATATCTTTCTATCTTTCCATATCCTCTCTCTCTCTCTGTAGCCTTCTCGCTTCTTGGACATCTACGCCTTACTCATCTCCTATCTGTTTGTCCTGTCTTTTTGTTTGTATCAGTATGTATTGCAACTTCTAGGATTTCACTACAATTTTAAAATTTATCCGGATAGGTTAACCTCAATAAAAGACTGAGGAAAAATATTATTCAACTCAGCTTGCTAGGCCATCACCATAGCTTTTCGAAACACACAGAGAAGCAGTTTGAAATAACAAATTTATTCGATCACAAAGTACAATGGTCATTGTTACAATTTGGGAACAATAGTAAAAGCCGAGATCCGTTATTGATGATTAAAGAAGACTTAATTGTGTATTTCAGTTTCTAGGAAAAAAAAGAAACCACACCTGGAGCTAATGTTTCACTTCAGACCAAGAATTGGCATCTATCCAGTTATACGCTATGGGGCTCAAGAAAGTATCAGGAATGCCAAAAGAATTGACCAAGGCAAGTGCATGTGGCCGCAATTCACCGCAGAGTTTAGCTACCTCTGTCCTAATAGCAGCAGCACTCTCTGTTGATAAATACCCATACCTGAGAAAGGCAGCATCTTCTTCCAAACAGATTAAGGCATACATGGATCTCACAAGGCCTAAGGCATCCTGCAGTCAACATTTCAAAGAGTTTAAGAAGTTGCTTTGCTATACCTTTTCTAACAGTTTCAACATCTTAGGTTGTGAAGTGCCACGAGGATAAGGATAGTTATCATCTTATAATGTTGTCTTTGAGGACACAACTAAATTCTGATCGTCAAATCTAAAATTTATGCTTAAATCTATTCACACTCCCACCATCTAGGTGCCACTTCGTATTTGTTAATTTAGATAAACCCCTAGTCAACAACTAGTCACTAACAGTGTTTCTGTGATCATTTCCCAAGTCAAATGCCTGCAGTGACAGTTAAGAGTTCCATCAACCACCCACTCATAGCATGCTTCAGAAATATCAATTCTCATTTAGGAAGCTTTCAAGTCCTGAAGTTCATTTACAGATACAAATCCAAAATCCACCTTGTTTTATCTCTCTGAAACTTTGTTAATGTCGTGTTATGATCTACTTAGAAATAATAATGGACTAGTTGCAACACTGTAATTGTTTAGCTGCAGTATCCAATATAGCAATACCCAACAAAATAAGTGAAAAATGAGGAACAGTATGTGATACTTTACCTTCAACGAGCCAGTAGGTATATTTGCCTCAGCCTCAATAAAAGTGTCGAGTATTGTTCTGTCTGTAAAAGCTCTGCCCAAGTCGTCAGCAAGTTGATGATTCTGTTTACCATAAGGAAAATGAACAACAACAGCAGCATCAGCATTTGCGATCAAAGTGAGAAAACAACAATAAATATGAAAAAGATTTTATACCAGAAATATTTCTTACCAAGAAGAAGGCATACTCTTTGCCTTTTCCCTTTTGTTGATACTCGGATACTTTGGTAGCAAATCGATTCAGAAGATCTCGTTCTCTCAATCTGAACATATTAATCTGATGCATACAACTAATCAAGCATATGTTTAACAAGGTCAGTATGCTAAGAAGCCCAAGAAATTATTAGTACCTGGAATTGGCTGCTTCGCATAGAAGTGGTAGAAAACTGAGATGAAAAGACTGAGCTAGGACTATTCATGTGGTCTAATCCAAAACTCTTAATTGGTTTGTTTTTCTTCTGAGAAGCTAAATATTCTCCAAGGAGTGACTTGCTAACCTGATGCCAAGTCAATGATGCTTTATAAACTATATTAAGTGATCTTGAGTAAATTGAAGTTGAATGCCGATAATTGCATCTGGCAAAGAACTACCATATCAAATAGCAATTCAATTTCACTTATCCTTAATGGGCGTTGCCACTATGAAAATAACAGCATTAAGATTTTCTATGAACCATGTTGAGCATTAGTTTCAAGGACTTCAAACATGGCTAATGAATGTTAAAAAATTTGGCTTTCCATATTTGAAAAGGATTGAAAACCAGTGAGTGTGGAGGACGATAAAGAAAACATTCACCCAGAAGAAAGCTAAAATAAAGCAAAGAATACAGAAATTTGGGCTAAACCAGTTAAATCCCATTCTATACACATCACTACAAGATTGTAGTAAATCCTTGCATCTAGGAGACATTCTATAAATCCAAAATGACGTTTATGAGAGCATTAAAACTACAAAACCGGAAAATTTCCTTAAGCAAGAAAACAACTCTTAACCCATAGGCTTCCTTCAAATGAAAGAGTAATGAAGTTTGAGTTTGAATTTTGCTGACCCAAAGTCCTGGCCAACTACTGAGTGCAACAACATTGGCACATTAGATCGAATACGATAAAAGGGAACCCATAATCTACTATATTTCAATGATCAGACCAACTGAGGACGCTAATTACAACCAACATGAGATAGCTTGATGAATATTTTTCTAGCATCATGAATATTTTTCTTTTGTTTTTCTTTGCTTCTATATTATGTTTACCCTTGTAGAGTTCTACTTTTATCCAAAGGAAGCAGTCTCATATTGACAGATGGAAAAGAAAAAAAAAGTTGGAACAGTTTACCTGTTGCATAAGAATGTTGTTGTCACCCTCGAAAGTGGACTGGACATCATACTCGCTTATTAGATGACCAACCAGATTCTCTGTCTTCAAGCCTTGTCCTCCACAAGCTTCACGACATTCCTAAGATTATAAATCAAATGAGCTCAGCAATTATGTGATGCTAACCTAATGATCCACATCTTACTTCACTTCTTACCTGAAGTGTTCTCATATTATGCCAGGTAAAGGTAGCCTTGAATGCACTTGAAACAACATGAAGGGTTTTGATTGAGTCAGGTGTCCTCTTGACATACAGCATTTTCAAGAAATTCCCAGCAAAACTCATTGCATATCTGAATTTGACATGTAATTTTCAAAAGTTAAAAAGAGGGACTTGAAAGAGAAGATGAAGAACAAATCAAAATGACAGGTCATATACTAGCTGCATCACATGATTTCCATTTCTAACTGATTGCGCTACTTCACAACCTAACAATACTGTGTCATTAGATTATCTATAAGACTACAGAGCATGCACTACTCATTTTATAAAGGGCTGAATCTACAAATTATTTTAGTCCATATTATAATAGTCACATCAAAATATTATAAATGATAATCCTAGATCAAGCAGCTAGCAATTCTACAAACTTTACCATTAGGATCATAAACATAAAAAATCCAACATTCGCATAAAAGCCACTAACTACACAATTAGAAGACAAAACAAAATAAGAATCGCTTTCCCACTAGAATAAGGGTTCTCAAAACTTCTCTATAAATATGCATATATTCAACTCTTCAATGATAAGCAATCTGAAATTTTTCTACAAACTTGAGTTTTTAACTAGAAGGTGTGATGCTTTCTTTTGAGAGTGATTCTTAGACCCTATGAGTGATTCATAGTTTTTTTACTCTCCATTGTTTGTGTTCCTTACTAAATTCCGGTAAACCTAACCTAAACTCCAATCATATTAAACCCTAAAATTCTAACCCCTAAATTTTCAACAATCTAACCCTGAAAACCCAACTATACTCAACTGAAATTTCAGTATTCTTAGTCGAAATCCAGCCCTGAAATTTTATATTCCAGCAACCTAATATCAACCATATGTCCTAGTTAATACTTGTACATGCCAACATCAATTTAGTATCATAGCAATTTTTTTTTTTTTGGGTAATTCAGTAAGTAGATTGAAATGAAAGAATAATAATGTACAAGCTACGGGGAGGCCACGAATCCAAACAAAAACCACAGCCAAAAGTAGCCCTTCCTGCACGAAGAGCCTAACTACATCATCAACACGCTAATAAGAGTACCAAGAATAGGGACTGAAAGGAGAAACAACCTAACCAACAACAAACCTAATCCCCGATACCCAAAAACCAATCACAGAAGGGACTCAATGTATTCTTGATGGTGAGAAGAGGCTCCCATATGACAAGTTACTTGCACTCAAGTTGCTCCTACTTATGAGTTATACTAACAAAAACTGGGATCATTGGACAGCTACTGTTGGATTACCCAAGTATGAGAAAGTTGCTTGGTGAGATACCATGTTCTAGTACTTGTAGGTGTCAACCAGACTATGCTCATAAGGAGGGTTGAAGTTACTTTCCCAGGTTGAGAAGTCCACTGCATCCTAGACTTGAAACATGTTAGAGAAACTAAAACCAAAAAACACAAATTAACTACGCTCAGTGTTTGAGCAGCGCTGCTCCATTATTTGGAAGATCACTTTAGCGTAGAAGCTCCCCACGTCCAAGGCTTTATCTTGGAAGGTTCTAAGGTTTCTCTCGGACCAAAGGTTATAAACAACTACAGCTAGTAAGATAAGAAAGGTGTGTATGTCAAAGCTATGGGGCCGCGGAGTTTGGTTGAACCAAGTTAGAATAGAAAGTAGGTTTAAGAGGTAGGGAATGTTTAGCTGAAAATGATTAAGACAATGAAGCCAAACTGATTTAGAAAAGGGACATTCAAAGAAAAGGTGCCGAATAGATTCATTGTCCGCATAACAAAGGGAGCAATAGTTTTAGACAAAGGTATAACACAATTGGTCTCTTGTTTGTGGCTTATTATGGAAAGCTAACTACAGTATAAAGGCATGCCTAGGAAGAGTACCTTGACACCACACCAAGTTATAACAAGGGACTCTAGAAGAGAGGGGTCTCAATAAGGAGTAGGCTGAAATGTTGGTGTAAGATTTAGAGGGGCTGGCAATCCATTCTAGTCTATCCGGTTGGGAAACATCAAGTTGATAGGTTAAAGGTTCTAGCCTCCAAATGACCTCAATAGTGGTAGTTTGCCATTACCAGGTATTGTCAGTGATAACTTCTGCAACTTTGACATTCATTGGGAGCTCTGAACTGTTAATAATCCTCGGAGTTGAGAAATCCTTCAGGATGCCTCGATGATGTCACGGGTCCTGCCAAAAGAGAGTGGTGACACCATTCCCTATCCTAAATCTAAAGTGGTTCCCTAGGATATTCCTGACCTGAATTATTTTCCTCCAGCTCCAAGAGCTATTACAAGTAGGTTGAGCACTCCAAAAATTATTTCTTCTAAGAATAATGGTGTGGACCAATTTAACCCATAAAGCTTCCCTATCAGTGAAGAGGATCCAGATCCTTTTTCCTAACAAGACATTATTCCAAGTGGAAAGGTGTTTAATACCTAGACCACCCTCCTTTTTAGGTCTACAAAGATCAGACCATTTAACCTTAACATGAGTGGTTGACTCAACTTTTCCAGACCACAAGAAGTTCCTAAGTTTAGACTCAATGTCCTTTGTAATGGAAGTAGGAAGAATGAAACGGCTAGTCCAGTAGACCTGGAAGGTAGGCAGGACAGCGACGACCAACTGGAGCCTACCAGCATAGGATAAAGTCTTATTAGTCCACTTGTTGACTCTGGAATTGATTTTTTCCAACAAGGGGAGACAGTCCCTTCTAGTCAATCTACCTGTTAAAAGTGGTATCAGAGCTTTAGTTCATAATGGCGACGTATAGTGAAAGGGCATACAGAAGAATCTTCAACGACCTTAGAGCAAGATGAAATACTTCTAAATATTGGAAAGAAGATGGACAACTCATCCACAAGGTGCTCCAAAAACTTACATGTAACAACTCTGATAAGAAAACATGTTCGACAAATTTTGTAGAGGTTAGACAACCTTGACATACATTCCCTAGGAGACAAAACTCCCATAAGAAAAAACTATACCAACCAACAACCAATACTTGATGTTGGATAAGGAGAATGTGGTAATAAGCAAAAAGAAGGGACTGATATTGAACAACAACATGCAATGTAAGGAAAAATCTTTGCTGAAAAATCATGTACTATTCCTCAAATTTAATAGATCAATTTGAATCCTTGAGCCTACATATAGAAGGCGCTCAAATACTTGGTGATATGGAGAGTTTAGCAACGGAAGATGATCATGACATGGAGAGTTTGACAGTAGGAGATGATCAAAGCGTTAAATATGAAAAAAAAACGAAGTGGATTATTTGGCAAACCTAAAATTGAAACAATTGGACAACAATTTCAAACACTTAAACAAGAAGCTAAAACAATAGTGCAAAATGTTGAAAGAATAGGACAACAAGCTAAAATAATAGAACGTGGAGCTAAAAAGATTTAACCAGCAACTACTTGGGATTCCGGAGCTCGTTGGTTCAAAACTTGATGATATCTAATATGAATTGAGAAGAGGGATTGCAAGAGCTTATAGAAATCAGCAGGTTTCACTCCCTTTATATACTGGATTATCTAATTCATATAACATAAGTTACAATTATAATCCCTAAAAATCCTCTCAACCAAATCACAATCATAATCCACAAAAATCCTCTTAATCAAATCATAATCTCCAACAATATCATTGGCATTGTTGATGATGATTGTGTTGTAGTGGTTGATGGAGTAGACTTGAATGAAGATATGAAATTAGTACAACATAGGAATATAGAAGCTGTGAGTGCACTTACAAAGTCAAAATTCAGCAATGATGGCAAGCTAGTGCATTTGACTACAAGAAGTAATAATACATATATTCTTGATGCTTATGTTGTAGAAAAGCCATGTGGTTTCGTTATGTAACCATTTGCAAATATATTGATCATGACTTATAATGTTTTCTACATTGCTAAACTATTCTTCAAAGAAGTTGTATGCTTTCATAGATTATCTTTAACCATCATATATGATTGTGACGTGAATTTTACAAGTTATTTTGAAGAACTCTATGAAAAACATTCAACACTAAGCTCCAATTTTCAAGTTCTTTTCATCCTCAAATCGATGGATAAAGAGAGGAAGTGAATAAAAGCTTAGGAGACTAATTAAGTTGCGTGCCAGGCAAGCTTACTAACTCGGCGATGGGCCCAGACCTCAACCACTCCCAATATTGGATAAATCCTTCGGGGCATCCATCCCTTTCCCCTCTTTTGCAATCAGTTTTGCTACAGCACCTGCTGCTCTAGCTAATTGTCCACCCTTTCCAGACGTTCTACCCTTAGTCGGTAATAGAGATGTTCTATAACCTGCACTAGCATCTTTCCTTTTATTAACCATATAGTCGTTTGGCCCCTCCTGCTTGTGCTTTGACCTATCTTTTTTATCCAATTTCAGAACAGGAAGATGATTTGAATTTGAAAGCATTTAGATTCGTCTCTGGGGCAAGCAAGTTATTGATGACTTTTAGTCTTCCAAAGGGATCGAATGTTAACTAACTGACGTATTGTAATATCAACCAACGTTCAAAACCAACCAAGAATCAAATAATTGATTGAAAAAGCCCAAAAAAAAGTACTATGTGAAAGATTAAGGGATTACCAGAGAATCCGTCGTTTCGGCTACCACAATAGTGTAGTCCATTGCCCCTCTTTCCTGTAAAGTAGTTACTACCTAAGCCACAGAAGATACTTTTTGACCAATAGCTACATAAACACATATTCCATTTTCCCCTTACATTTAATTTGTATTTATAGGGGTAAAATTGTCGTATTTTGGTTTAACTGTAATAAATTAATTTTTGGACAATTGATGCTACTTTATTTGTAATTTTTATTGTAGAGTACTTGGAGAAATTAGATTTTAAAAGATTAAAAAGTAGTGATCCAAAGCATTAATACAGTTAGAGAAAAAACCAAGAGTAACGACAGCAGTGGGACATTGAAGAATACACCAGAAATGGCAGCGTGTTGAGACAACAAAAGAGAGAGGTAACGTGGTATAGGTAAGCATTAAATAAGATCAAAAATGACAAAGTGTAGGCATGGTGTGCGTGGCTTGCGGGTCTGGAAAGAAAGAACAGAAATGACAACGTGGGAGAATAGGTTTTGGACAAGAGTGTTCTACAGGAGGGTTTTGAGTGAGCCAACATAATTAGCCACATCAAGTAAAAACAAAGGAGTTGGAGGTGTGGGCTGTTTCTAGGTGGCGGCGTTCTTGGCTGTGGCGTGCGTGGAGGACGGCAGTGTGGTGTGGCTGCGTCTGGGAAGAGAAGGCTTGGAGATGAATTAAATGGTTACATCATGCTACAGGGAGCTGGCGGCAGGCGTGTGGGAGCATGAAGAGAGGGCTAGAGGCGTATATACGTGGTCTTGGCTGGGACGTGAAAGTCTGCGTGTAGTGGAGGCATGGGTTGTTTTGTGTGAATTGGTGGAGTTAAAAAAACGAAGAGAATGCAGACGTGAAAAAAATCAAAAGATCCAACCCATCATGGCTGATCGTCGGAGCTCACTATTGACAGCATCTCCCATGATTTTTCGTGGCCAATTCATCCTAATCTTTTAGTTCAATAGCAATGACAGGAGCTTGGATTTTTATAGGGGAGTTTAAACTGCATTTATCTTCTAACTATTTAATTATTTAGTGATTCCTAAGTCTTAGGATAACTATTTAATTATTTGGAGTTGCGTATTGATTATATCTTTATATTAGAAGATTCTGTGGCTGGGTTATTGTTTAGCAATAGATATTGTGTTGATTTTGGGTTTAATTTAATTACTTTGTTTTGGGTCAAGACTTTGTAATGAGATTTTAGCGAAATTGGTGATTATTCAAGGTGGCTTGAATTATTGGATCATTATATCTGTTGCTGGCATTAATTTTGTTTTCTTAATTATTGAGTAAAAATTGAGCATTAGTTTTAGTAGCTTTGGATCTATTTTACTATTCTGGTAGCAGTTAGTAGATTGGAATTTTGGAAAATAGTTTTGTAACAATTTAAGATGACTCAGTTGTTAGATTAAAAGCTTGACTACAACTCTTGGTTCATTTGTTTTAACTCCAATATCTGTTGAGTGATGATTGTCTTAGTTGTTGAACTGAAGGGTTGTTTTTTTTATCATTGTTAGTTAATTGTGTTTTTCTTCTTATTCCATTCACTTACTATCATTTCATATCACTCATTTTAATTTTAAAATACCAAAAACAAGTCTTTAGTGTTTATTTCAATTCGTTGCAAACTTTAGCGGTAATTGTTCAAATCAAACCCCATTTTATAGTTTAGGTTGTATTGCATTTAGTTACTTAGGAAATTAATTTCATTTTTTTTTGTTCCTCAAAGAGAACGACCCGAGGTTGCACTATATGCAATCCTTGGTTAAATTTTTGAAATAACCCTAAGGCGACATTGGATTCGCGGTTATTTCAGTCAACATGGCATCTAGTTTTAGATGGTAGTAATTCATTCCTTTGGGAGGAACATGGCAAAATTGTCCCTGCTGAAGGAATAAACAATGCAACAAAAATCTCCCCTTTAAACACTAATGATCGTTTGTCTTCCATGGCTGATCTTCTGCTTCATGGTGTTTAGTATCATCTGAGCAACGTCACTTTCCTTATTATGTACATCTCATTTCCTTTTATGAAGCTATTATATATGTTGAGATTTGATGGTATATACTACATGTTGTTTTAAGCTTGCTTGAATCTAGAAGATGACATGTATACTGATGGAGGGAGCAATGTCACAATGGTCCATAAAGGATTAGGGAAATCGGTTGTTTTGGAAAAGTCGTCAATTCCACAGAGCTCGTCTGGACATTCACGTATGTATATCATTCCAGTATTGGTTCGTTTAACAATTCTCTAATATGACAATATCTAAGTTCTATACTAATTGTGTTGTAGGTAAATCATTTCGTACTAGTAGTTCACCTGGAGAGTTTGTCTTCCATCCTAAATCTGGAAAATCATTCATTGTATCCTCTACAAGTTTAGCAATAGCGGAAGCATTGTTGCAAGAAGGTGTTGAAAACCTGCACATGAGGGAAAAACTTTCATTATTTCCATTGGTGCGTTCAAACATGCCAGGACATTTCTCGAGAATCCAGACATCGGCGACTCATTTACCTTTACCGACTCTCATGTCACTTGGAATCTAAGAAAATAATTATATCATTGTGATTTATCGATGCAATACACTAGACTCAGCTTTAAACTAATTATATTATTGTTCTATGACTGAGTCAAATATTCTCATAATTGAATTCAATGTTTGTACTTGAATATGATATTCAACAAATCGCCTTATTTCCTTTTGTATATATTGTGTAAAATATTGAATTCAAATTCAAAATCTTATATTTCTAAAAAATTCAATAAACAATGAATTTCAGGTAGAAATATGCCACCAAAGAGACAACGTAATGTAATGTGACCCAGGTTTAGACGCATGTTCGGGGGTACTTACTGTAAAAGTGGACCACCACAGTCTCCAGCTGTAACTGAATCATCACCTCCACCTCCAAGGCCTACAGTTGTAGATGAAGCATCACCTGCTGCTCCTGATGCTTCACCATCCACCACTCATACATCTTCCATTACCGATAGTGGATGAAGGTCACAACCGCCAGTCTGGAGTTAAAGGATCTGACAGAAGAAAGTATATAACAATTGTCAATAATATGTAAGTGAAATCGCATTAAACACTATATACGTTTATAATTAAGTTATAGGTTTACATTTTTGCAAATGGTATAAAATTATTTGTTATTATATTAGGTTGATTCCGTCTGGACCGTGTTCCAAAAATATGATATTTACATTTAAGGAGAGGATTGATCCTGAAAGTTATGTATGGAAGAATATCTCTCAAGCCATAAAGACATTTTACTTTCAAGAGCTTGAGGTACAATATGCAAATAATTTTCTTTTTTAATTGATTTTTATAGATTAATTAGATAAATATTATTAGATTATAAGTTATCGAATTTTTTCTTTTTATTTTAGAAAGCATTTTTCAGGGATTCTGGTTTCGAGAGGGTCATACATCAACTATAGGAAAGGCGAGCTCATACACGTTATTGCGACTTTATTGGTGCGATACACAAGGCTAGTGTACGACCGTCTTATATTTCTGAGGGCATATGGAGTCGTTGGTAGGAGTATTAGACATCACCTGAGGCAATGTCCATCTCAGGGTGTAACTCGACCAACAGACATGAAGGCCCATAGGAGACAATCTTCCTATACATACGGGAGGATCAATTATCCACCACGAGCATGCAGAGTGACTTGTAAGTATCTAAACTTTACACTTACATTCTAATTTTTTTACTTTGTTGTATTTCAATTTAAATTGATATGTGAATGTTGGAATGAAAATATGTGTATTATGAATAATGATCATGGTATAAATGTCTAGTACCATATATGGCTATTTTAAGTTATTTTCTTTATTCAACAGGGGGTAAATATCATAAAAATAGATGAGACTTTGTCGAAATTTTTATAAATTCTGGTTAACTTATAACATTTTATTGTTATACAGGAAAAGTCTATAGGCATGAGGCCTACACCCCATCAGCTGTTTTTACACACTCACACTAAGAAACATGACGGTGTGACATTTGTCAACAACTGATTTAGAGAACTGAATGTATGTGAAATTTATGCTTTAATATTCATTCTTAATAATTATCACTTACTAATGTAAACATTGCTTCCTAATATGACCAAATACAAGAAAGCATTCAGTGACAATCTCAAGGAGAAGAAGCTATTGATGAGAGTCAGGCATATCTTGATGTAGTGGATGGTAGGGACGGTCGTGGAAGGATCTTCGGGCTAGGCTCATTTGCGAACACATGTTATTCACAATCCTCTATGTCCAGTACAACAGTGTCTTGTTATTCGCAATCCTCTATGTCCAGTACAGCGGCATCTACTAGACGACCGACAATGAATGAATACCATGAGCTTCAGAGCACAGTACAAACATTGACAAGTCAGTTGCAACAGATGATGGAGTACATGGCTAAGCTCCAAAATGATATGAAATAGTTGAAGGTGAGGGTTAGCACCTCAGACCATCCGTGGTCGCCAAGACAATAAGATTGTTGTAGTCATTTGGTTTGAATTACCAAAGACTTATTATGTACAATTTAATGTTTTTATTATCAATGAAGAAAATTTTACCTTTACATGATCAATCAACTTTCTGTTTAAACAAATTAAATATATAAACAAATCAAAAAATTATGCTAAGATAATTCATAATTGTTGAAATTATATATTAATCATAAAATTATGAAATAAAATTTATTATCGGGATTTTTTTTCAAAATAATACCTTTTCCAAAGACATTTAATGTTAGGGTAGGCGTGCTTAGATTTTTTAGAAACTATGTTTTAAAAACTAAATTTTATTTTTATAGAAAATAACAAACTATAGGAAAACAAATAAAAGTAATGCAACTTTTTTCTCAATAATTTTAAGTCCTAAATTTATACAAATTAATAACAATCAAGCAACAAATTCAAACTAAAAAATTAAAGGAGACTTTGATACTATTATTAGGAAACTAACCATAATTGAATCATAGGTATAGTAAAAAATAATTTTTATAATTTTTCAATTGGATCTTTTGAATTGAATAACTTAAAAAATATGAACCAGAAATAAAAATTGAAACACACCTGATTTGAATTCTTGAAAAAAAGTTTCCTTTTTAGAATGTCAAATACTAATTGTTCATATGTCTAACCTTTATCAGCATTCACATAGTAGAGAAAATAAACTAAAACACCTTAGAGAGGAAAAGATAGAAGTGTTGGCTCTCATGCGCCTTTTTTCCTATTTATAGAAAAAATACTTTACAATTTCTTTCTAATTGCAATTGAAGTCTAACTCGATTATAATTATAGTTTAATATTAATGAAAGGAAATGTCTCATATTTAATTTTTAAAGTTTCTTAAACTTTAAAATTAAGCTCAACTTAATTGAAAATGATTATCTCTTTTAAAGTACTATTTATGTGTGGTCCATTAAGTTATGATGAAATTTCTTTATTATAATTGTATTTTATAATTAGAACTAGATTAAAAAAACTCTATCTAATTTATTTTTAATTCCTTAATTAAAAATTTATGATCATAAATCAAGATTAGCATCTACCAATAAATTTAAAGTCCAAAGAATTCTTTCATTATGCTCTCCCTTTCCTCGAGCCTCTCTATTCTTTCTCACTTGGTCTACCTACACTCGATCTTGTTGGATCGAAAAAAGAAAGCATGCTATATTTGGAGGACCGGTAGATTTCAAATTTTTTTAGAAATCATCTTTGTAGCGGAAGCAACATATCCAAATCATCATGCCAATTCATACATGATATGGTATAAGGATAATAATAAACATGAACAAGATAGTGATATTATCGACTCCTTCACTACAACTTTAATTCCTCGCTACCCTATCCTCTCCTTCTTCTTATATCCAAAACCTTTACTTTTGAATCTTTTCCTTTAGCAATCTATCTTCTCCTTATTGTTGTATCCTCAACCAATTTAATTTACCTCTTGTTCTTCTAAGACAACTAGGTTAACAAAATCCTTTGATGAGAAAGGAGAAGAAATGTTTGGAGGAGATTCTCTTAGAAGAAAATGAACCAAAAATGAGACTCTTCTCTTGGTAATTTCAACTCACTCATGCACGAAAGGAGAGAGAGAGAGTCAAACCATGCAAGAACTCTTTCCATAAACCCAATTTCGGTTATGCATGGAATGAAAGAAGAGAATAGTATCCAATGCATCACTTCTTTCATTAATCAATCATAAAGTAGCCAATAAATGAGACTCTTCTCATTTATCTTTAAGATGGATATATGAAAAGACTATTAACCTAAACATGACCTACCAATTTCGGTTTTGGAAGATGGAAGAAGGAAGATGGGTCATCTAATGCATATCTTTTTCTTTAATCCAATGAATACTAATAGGTTATATGCTAACATTAAAAGATAACCATTAAACCATTTAATGGTAAGTTCATAACTCTATTTTATGATGATAAACCATAATAAAGACAATCTTTATTTAGAAATTTAATGTCAAAGGTGCAGCTGCACATCTAGTGTTGGGACCCCGTTCTTGTGAGTCACGTGCTGACGTCCTATGTGACATCTAGGCGTGCATCCCACAAGGTTGGTGAGCCCTCATCAGGTCAAACCTAAAAAAAATGAACGCATCTCACTTACTTCCAAACAGATTTTTGGGATAGCTCATAAAGGAATTTCAATGATACTTCTTCACAACATTTGTTCCTTATTGCCTTACGATTCTAACGACACCAAAGATGCTCAATTTGGTTCAAAAATAAAGAAGTTATGACCGAAACACTGTCGGCTAAAAATAAACCAAGACTGAATACTATACCCAACTTCACTCACGAAATTGAAAATATTAGGGCCCAAATTGAAAATTTATTCCTTCAGATGAGTTACAGCTCTGAGCCTCTAGTTTAATTTGAAACAAAAATCAACTCAATCGGAGTGCTACAGATCGAGATAACGCCAAACTACTGAAGCATGTTCTGAAAAATCTCCGAATTATACTCTTGTAACTGATCCTCTCACTTTGATTCAATCCATATTTTTCAAATTAATATCAAAACCTGTACATTTTTTTGGGGAAGTAGAAAAATGTCTTAGGAAACGAACGCTTCAAAAATTGGGTCAATCGGAGGTCAAACGAAAAATTTATGGGCCAACAAGTGTAGGGAGGTTGAAATCGGCAAGAAAATTTGGAATCGGCCACGACGCAGCAGGCGATCGTTAAACCAATCCAACCTCCTATCTTCTAACTTTCATATCTTTTGATCCAGAACTTCAAATTTTACAAACTTGGTATCAATGGAAAGGTAAAAGAACGCTTTACAACTTCCACGAAGATCCTAAGAACAATTTCTAACTCTATGAGGGTCAAAAATTGGCTCAAAGCTTATGTCCGAATATTTGCCATTTTGACAGCACCTATACCAAACTTCAACAACTCACATTTTCCAACTACTACATCCAAAAATAGCACATTATACATCATTGGAAAGCTATGAAGCTCCTATAAAACTCTCCAAAAGTCTACTTGATCCCATTCAATCTACATCAGCCCAAAAATTGCCTCAATGCATAGTATATACAAAACTACCCTTATGAACACATCAGTCCAAAATTTGACAGCACCTGCACTCAACGTCATCAACTCACATCTTCCAACCACCACATCCAAAAATAGCATATTATGCATCATTGTAAAGCTATAAAAGTCCTTTATAACTTTCAAGAAGGCCATTTGATCAAACTCAATCCACATCAGTCCAGAATTTGCTTTAAAACACAGCACCCACAACTTACCTTTTTTGACACTTTCCAAACAATGCAAAGTCATATTTGGAACAAACATAGGAAAAACACAATAAAACCCAAATGTCTTTCATTCATATCATAATATGAGTTCGTACAAGGCTTTAGTGCGCATTTTTAGCCCCAATACTACAAAGTCTCAAAAGTTCAAAATATAAAGAAGATACATGAACATAATTTTGCTCAAAAAATGCATCTAAAGCCTTGCTTACAAAAGATAGCTTCAAAT
>JANVCL010000214.1:23769226-23788253 GCA_026546855.1 Erythroxylum incrassatum | reverse complement strand
AGATCTTAGGAAAAGTCTTTCGACAGAGAAAGTACGATCTGTTCATTAATAGTAGCGGCGTTCCCCCTTGACCTGGCTGGGCTTTAGCGCCCTTCTTTCTTTGTTTATGTCTCTTTCTTTCTCCCATACTTTCCGTTGGTTGGAGACAATGTGAAAAATTGGGACCTAATTCTTCCTATGGCAGAATTTGCATACAATAGTTCTATAAATAGATCAATTGGTAAGAGTTCTTTTGAGATAGTCTCGGGAGTGCAAACAAGAAAGCCTATTGATTTGGTTCTTTTACCACAAACAACATGAGTTAGTTTGAAGCTGAAATTTTTGTACAACAAATGAGAGACATCTTTGATGAGGTCCGGCGAAAGATAACAACCAACAATGTGTCTTATAAAAAACATGCTAATCAACGTTGTCGATTGGTGGAATTCAACAAAGAAATATGGATAGGATTCGTCCGGAGCATTTTCCAAAAGAGAAATATAAGAAACTTCATTCATGGAATGTTGGTCCTTATAAGATCATCAAGAAGATGAGCATTAATCCTTATGTTTTGGAATTACCAAGTGATATAGGAATTAGTCCTATCTTTAATGTTGCATATTTAAATATTTCATGGATATGATGATACACAATCTCCTACTACAATTGTGAGAATTTCAACCATTCCTCACTTAAAGAGGAGATATAAGATAGTCTTGATGAACAATTTGTAACCTTACGAGATAGAAGATATCAAGAATTTCTTGTCAAGTGGAAAGAAAGACCGATTTCTGACAGTACTTGAATTTTAGAATATGAATTTTAAAAGTTAAATCCAGATTTATATGATCAGTATTTATCACATTCTACGTCAAAGACAACTTTAAACAAACCAGAGAGAATTGATGCAAAAGAAAAAGTCTATAAAAGAAATTATAGAGGGAAGGTTAGTGAACCACAAGCTTTAATTTGATAGGATGAAGATTGGGAATTGAGTTGACATCAAAGATAAGGGCTGATATTTAAATTGTATTAGGATTTCTTATTAGATAGGAAGTAGTAATAAATTAAATATGTTATTATATTTACATATATTATCTTAGTTGTCTAGGACGTATAGAATTTTTATTAGGATAGGATTTAAATTTGTTAGGAACCATTTCTTACTAGAATAAGGGTTCTAAAACTTCTCTATAAATATGTGTTTATTCAACCCTTCAATGACAAGCAGTCAGAGTTTTTTTTACAAACTTGAATTTTCAAATAAATGATGTGATGCTTCTTCTAAAAGTGATTCTTAAATCCTAGGATTTCCTAAAAGTGATTCTTAAATCCTAAGAGTTCCTAATTTTTTACTCTCTATTGTTTGTATTCCTTACTAAATTCCAGCAAACTTAACCTAAATTCCAATCATCTTAAACCTAAATTCCAGCCATAGTAAACCCTAAATTTTCAACAATCAAACCCTAAAACTCCAACTATACCGAACTGAAATTTTAGTATTCCTAGCCAAAATTCAAGCCCTAAATTTGGATATTCCAACAACCTCATATCAGCTATATGTCCTAATTTTGTGATTATTAGCTACTAGTTAATACTTCTATTTGTCCTACATCAAGTATATTTATATTTGTGCCCATGTACATATAATCTATTGTAAACTTGTCACAATTTGTAGAATATTCTGTTGTCAAATAATGGTTATGAATGTTCAATCAAAGCATGACATCATCGTTTCAAATTCTTTAATTGTCAAACTTAAATAACATTCTTCAGGCATCCATATGAAAGTATAAGAACAAATATAAGAATTTTCATAAAGTGCTCCATATAAGAAAAAGATTTGCTTTTGAACAACTATTAACATACATACGTCTTAGAAAGAAGTGGCAGTAGTCGTCTTTGATAACTTGGATAATCAAGTAGTAGGACTTCAGGTCCACTGGATTCAACCGAAAATGCACGTCTAGATAAAGCGTACCTTATAGCAATAGCTAAACCCACCTAATAGAAACAATGGAATTATAACCAATAAAAGAGAATGAAAAGGTTTAAATAAATTTCTGAAACATGAATAGAAAAAAAAAAGACAAATTGGGGAATAAGGACAATTTGCTAATGATTTGCTAACAAAAAAGCATAGACATTCCATATGATAACCAACAGTCAGATATTAATAATTTGACATTTTCAGCTTCCCACTTTTTTCATACTCCAAATGAATCAAATCTTTGCTTAATCTCCTTCTACTTCAAAGCATGGGTAGGGTTGACAATGGAACCAGTCCGCTAAGGCTCAAGTCTGATCACACATGTTTGACCTAGGCCAAACTAACTTTTCATTATTGATCGGACTCAAAAAAAAATTTTAAGCTCGAGCTTGACCCATTGACTTCAGGCCAGACTTGAGTTGTTACATATTTTTTAGAAGCCAAAGAAACAAAGAAATCATCATCATCATCATAATCGTAGTAAAAAGTAGTAATAGTAGTAGTAGTAGGAGCAGCAGCAGCAGCAGCAGCAGCAGTAGTAGTAGTAGTAATAGTAGTAGTAGTAGTAGTAGTAGTAGTAGTAGTAGTGGTAGTAATAGTAGTAATAGTAATAATAGTAATAATAGTAGTATATGTTGTATTAAATGAGCTCTAGATTTAATTACAACTGTATTCACGGGTTATTTCCCTTGTACAAGGTTTGTAGTACAAATAATAAGCATGTCTTGTCTAGTATATCTTACTACATTTGATATGTGTCATTTCTAAAAAAATTCGTAATATTATCAACATTTTTTGAGCAACCAAATATTCTATGCATCATCTCTTTATCTGCAACTTGGCCTTTTCCTCCACATCTACCTCCCTTTTACATCCATTTCTCCTATCCCCAACCTATAAGACATGTTCTCTTTCTCTCTCCCTTGCTATCTTAGAACATACGTATAAAGAATTTTGCAAAGAACTAAACCAACAATTCTTTAATCAATTTCTCAAACCTACAGATGTATAACAACTTTTTGTCCCTCTCAAAAGTTCTCTTCTAGAGTCCAAACAACAAGGATTCAAGGAAAGATGCTTTCCAACTTGGAGTATATGGAGAGAAATTGACATAAAAATTAGTTTCAAATAAACAATGCCTGAACATTGCATGCTTTGTTTAAAATTTCTAAAGAGGAGATACTTATTGAAAATGCAAAAGGTTGTGGACATAACAAAAAAAACAAAGGCCATTTTTCTAAGTTCAATTGTATTGAAAAGGAATTCAATTCAACCCAAGGTCCAACTTTTTGTAACTAGAACAAGTTATTCAATTCCAAGAACCTGGATAACCTAATTTCAACCCTCGCAGATTCATGTGTTGTATTCTGGGTGTTGTATTCTTGTAGTATAGATTTCTTAATTATTTTCAAGTTACACCCACAAAAGCATTCGAGGAGCATCAGACAAGGCAACTGTTAGAAACCATATGCTCAAACTATAGAAAAGAATTGGGCAATTTAACAAACAAGAATCTCTAGAAACTAAGTAACAAGGAAGCCACATTAGATACCCCATCCTAATGCATACACAACATCATTGAACAAAAATTAAACATGTGTAACAAAACCTAATTACAAGGAATCTCTTTTGTCAATTTTGTAATGCCTTGGTGGCATGTCCAAGTATCAACTGTAAAAATAAATACCTTCGACATGTAGACTGCACTAACAGCAATATTGACACGACCAGAAGTCAAAGGGGCCAGGAATGCTGCAAATCTCTAAGAAAAATCATGTGTAAGAAGTTTATACATACATACATATATGCATATATACATACACACACACACACATTTAATAATATAAACATATATATGTATATATGCTATAGCCCTCTAATCCATAGGTCTACATGTGAAAAAAGGCGATGAAAACATCCATCTTAAAAGGAGTCCATCTAGAAAATAATCACCTGATCTGGGTCTTTTATTGCACTAAGATACTTCCCATCTGGTGAAACATCAGCAACTGAATTCAGTAAATTTTCTCTTGGAATTCGAACTTTGTCAAACCTGAAATAGTACCACTAAGATTCTAAGTGCATCTAATCACATAATAGAATTACTACTAGTTAAAGGTGATTACTACCAGATTCGACCGTTGTCAACACCATTAAGACCAATTTTGTGACCACAGTCAGCTATACGGATGTTTGGGCATACATTTCCATCTGCATCCCTGATTTGGGTTATAAATGCATGGACACCTTGATTCTTGCCCTCAATATTAAGTTGAGAAAAGACAATTGTGTGTGTGGCATGCTGATTAGAAAGAAAAACATAAATGTGTAAGCAATTAAACGTCAAAAGCAAGGACCGAAAAGATGGAAAAATCATATATGTGAGGATGAAAAAATTTCGAAGGACTTGATTAGTATTTCTGGAAAGATCCATACTTTAGCAGCCCCTCCGATCCAATACTTTTGAGCTGATTCAGAGGGAGTGTTAATGATGAATTCCTCTGTGTTTAAATCATATGTGGTAACTGTTTCAATTCCTCGAACCTACAAGTAATAAAAGAAGTTAGGCTCAGAAGTACAGAAAAGGACCCTAAGAAACTACAGAGAAACTTGATGCCACTGAACGAAAGATCCATAATTCCGCATACATTACTTCCATGCCCCAATTCTGTCATGGCAAAGCAACCCTTAATTGCAAAACTTTCAGTGTTTCTGAGCCACTTATCATGGTGGCGGCTGGTTCCGAAAAATTGAATGGCACCACCCCTGAAAAGAAAAAAAAATGAACAGAGAATAGCATACATCAGAACCGACTTGCTTGAAGATTTTATGTAAAATTGTTTCTCGTTATCTCATTATAGTTTCTTGAAAATTTATAGGACTTAAACAGAAGCACATATCACTTCTCCAACGACGTTATTGGCGTGTACTCTATATTCCTCAAGTTCTTTATCTATTCAACTTCGAAATAATAACAAATAGTGGGTAGAAAAGAATAGTACCAACCATAAAAAGAAGTGAACGCCAAGCTTAATAACCAGGGAGTGATCAAACATCCCAAGAACTTCAAAGGCGGCGAACTTCCTCAATTCGACTTCGGGGCCTTTCCCCGTCAACCACCCATCAAAAACACCTCTCTCCAGCAGGTAACCGATTCGTCTCATAGTCATCTCCCGCTGCTGCTCCATCGACTGGTTGTAATCAGGTGACACGAACACCCTTCCGCCTCTCTCCCGAGGATTAAACAGCTTGCTTTGCCTCACCACACCGAACAACCAGTCACGATCCTCGATGTGATGCGCGTCCAGTAATTGACGCATATCTTTGGTGTCGAAATCCTGCTTCTCATTCAGCTCCGGAGGAGAGTAGCTCAAACATGCGTTGGAGTCCAGTGAACGAACGGTTTCCGATGAGTGGCGGTGGCAGAGGTGATTGCTCAGTATCCGTGTTCGACGAGTTGCACAATCCCCCAAAGATCCCATTTCGTCTTTAACACTCCCTTCCTGGCTTTGAATTGGTAACAATGACATTACAAAATTACGCTGCAAATAGATAGATATAATGGCGTTTGTGGTCTGTCGAAGTCTGAAGATGATTAGGTTGTCTGAACGTACACGTGAGCTAAGCGACCTTGAATGACTCATCACGCTGTTTAACTATTTTTTTATTCACCTTTTTTTTATAGTAGCTAATACATAGACTAGTATTTTGTGTATTAAACAAGATAAAAGACTAAGGATCTGTATGTAATTTCGTTTTCGTTTTCTTTGCATCTCAGTACCAGTTGGTCAAAGGCTTTTATCATGCTATTTGTAATTCAATTCATTTTAATTAACGGGTAAAACATACGAATCCCCTTATAGTAATTTTAAAAACTTATAATCATTAAATTTGATTTTTTATTTTATAGAAAACCTTTTTTATACTTCTATAAATTACATATAACATGAAAGTCATATAAATTAATTAAATATTGTTTATATGACAACCTCACTTAATTTCTAAATCTAATTCAAATTAATAATATAAAATAATTATAGAATCTTGAATTGCAGTGGTTATGATTTGATGGAATTTAGCATTTTATTATGTTTGTTAATTTAGTTGGATATTGATATTTTTATTAATTTTAGCAATATTACCTGCGAGAAACAATTTTTTTGGATAAAAAATATGTTGATGTAGTTTGTTATCACTATTGAGTACTCTTTGGTATTGTAGACATAACTTTTGGGTTAACATTATTCAAGAGGATATAGAAAGATAAAAGAATTACACATAATTCATAAGAAAATATTAAGAGTTGATATTGAACCCATATAAAATAATTTGGTAAAAGAAGTTTATTGATTTATTTTATATTTTGAACATAATTTTTAATAAGAATATTAGTTGGAGCTAGTTCAAGGCGATATGGAATGCTCAAAGAATATTCTATAACTCTTAGAAAGACACGTGATATTAATTAATTGGACCTTACCATTAGCAATTGGACCTTAGCTCTACATAGTTCATGCTACATCCAATAACTACCAATTGATCGAATTATAATTAAATAAATCATAAATAGTATCAAAATATAGCAATTCTTATACAAGATAATCAAGTCAAAAGATCACTTATACAATCATTACAATAAGAATTCCATAGACATACAAGTAATGTTTCAAATAGATTTCTCATATCGGGTTTGTTCAATAAACTTGTTCTCTATCAAACACTCTTACATTAGTTTAAGTATTTCCATAATTTAGCCTATGAGATCGACAACTTTCTTTATAAGGAAAACATAATGTGCGCTAGTCTTTTTGCGTTCTATTAATATCCAATCTTAATAGAACAATGACTATAAGCAATTTAGGAACAATACATAAATACAATCTAAATCTCATAATTATAATCTCGTTATGATTTCACTTGCAATGTATAATTAATTAATTATCCCATGGGCTTTGTCATATACATCTAAACATATACAAGATAAAGAATGTCTTTAAATAATAGTCACTAAAATTAAACCAAAGTGATTAGCTGTAAGGTATAAACCAACAATATCTACATTATGGTATGTAAGGAATAGGGGGCAAGCATAAAGACACCTTGTTGCTAGAGTTCATTGGTTCCATAAGAGAACAATTGATAGATCAGGAGATATACACTAACCGTAACTATCAACTTGCTAGTACCTAGAATATTTATAAAAATGAAGAAGAGATATGAGGATTTGTCATTGTGAAGTAAGGGCCTTAGTTAATCAAACTGAGAAACAAAACATCAGAATTGCCAATAAGTGGTGATTTGCACCAATGAGTTCTCGCATTTACTACCTAGTTTAAAATCAGCAAGTTCACTTCAAGACAAAGACTAAAAACTTGTTTGGTCTCTTCCTAATCTATTATAAAAGTTCTTAAATTTGATTTTATATATTGCTCAAATATTAATTCCTTTTAATGGAATATCCTTATAATTTTTCAAAAACTATATTTTAATAGATTTTTAAGTTAATGTTTTAATTTGATATATCAAATACTTTATTAGCTGTTAATTAATTATTTGTATACCTAAATTAATTGAAATTGAGTTAGAATTGTAGAAACCACATATAGAGGTTATAGTGAATTGAAGGTTTTGTTAAATTGATGGGTTAGGAGACATGAATGTTTATTAAATGTATAATTATGTTTTTTAAGAAACGAATGATGACTTAGGTGTTTTGTGGTTGAATCTCATGGTTTTGGTGCACGGTGTGATATGTGATTATTTTAAATATACTAGCATATGATGCGAGGTTCTTGAGGGGCATAAGAGTACTTAGTGTAACGTGTGGAGCATGATAGTTGATCGGCTATATTAGCTTACACCAACATTAGATAGTTATCCTTTTTTTGTTCAAGGAAATTATTCTAGGACAAATTAAGGCAAGTATCATTTCGTTAGTCAAGATGAATACTTAGCACTAGATTGGGTTAGGTACTGATTTATTGGCTAGGATGAATTAGTCAATGCCAGGTAGGTAATATTACATTATATCAGGATGAATTAGCAAGCACCTATTTTAGGTAGGTACATGGCTTTTAATTCAACACCCTTAACTAATATATTTAATATACTTATTTTGTGAATTTTCTATGGTATGTGCATCATAATTTTCTTTTATAGATATTTTGGAGAAAATGGATATGCCATATAGGCCCGTTTATGCATATTTGTCATATTCGCTTTGACTAGATATTTCAATAGATGTTTTTGTGTCTAAAGATATTTTAGGGTATGTTTGGATGTGGGTGGAGGGATGGAAGGGAATGGAATGGAATGGCCCAAATGACTCAGGCCATTGTTTGAGAATTTATTTTGAAACAAGATGGAATGGCAATTAATGGCTTTGGAAGCCATTATTTGTCATCCAAAATCCAATATTTTGTGGATGGAATGACATAACTTGCCTTCCAACTCTTAATTTAATGACAAAAATATCCTCAAAAAATTAATGAAATTACAACCTCAGTCTAGCAAATACCTACGCGGCTACATGTTACTACGTCCATTGTGTTTCTCCTTCAACTGGCTTCTTTCATTGATAAACATTTTTCTCCACAGCTGCTAGGGTCATCTATCTTTGTTACATCATGTAAGCATCGACTATTCTTCTGTGTTCATCTTCTTGACACTTTTTATATGTGAAGAAATCAGAAATTTTTATTGATACTAGTGTCGTCGTCTTTGTTCATCGATAGACGTGCGCTTATTATGTGTTGTGTTTAGGAAGTTTTGTAAATCGAAAGACGTGTGTTTTATCCTATTTTATGTGTTTGGACATCCTACAATTTGAAATGCTTTGGAGTTACTAAAATAGTTTCATGACAACTATGCATATTTTATTACAAGGGTAATTTTAAAAAAAAATATTACAAGTCATTCCATTCCATTCATTTTTAGTATCACTTCCAAACATTGGTCAAATGAGTCCCTCTCTTATTTTATTTAAACTTCCAAACAATGGAGTGACCCATTTCATTCCATTCCATTCTACTCATTCCATTCCGTTCCATTAATTACCATTCCATTTCATTCCATCCTAAACTCCCAAACATAGTCGTAGTTACCCTCTTGTGAACAGTGGTGGTCTTTTCTATTTCGACAACACAACAGCTCTTGAAAAGCTTACCGGTTAAATGTTGGCGGCGTGTTCGTAGTAAATGTTCATGATTCAGGAATGTTTCAAACGTGGCTTGAATGATAACGAACTTTATCTTAACAGGTAATTGGGGATTAATGCACTCGACGCATGAAAATTTTACGATTAGATACACAACTGAAACATCTTAATATGTTGCATCGCCGGCCGTTTACAGGACTAAATGTACAATCGGAAACAACAATCAGGTTAACCTGAACTGCAACCTTGACAGGCTCTTCACTGTTGAATGTGGTTTCGACTACCTTTTTAGACTTCATTTCACAGAGAGGTGTTTGCGGGGTCTTACCAACGAGTGTTCGACATATTCATCAATAACACGACAGCTCAAAGACAATTAGATGTGATGGCGTCAAGTGGAGGATGTGGTTCTTCGATGTACAGTGATTATGTTATGTTGTGTTTGTGCCTTTTCTGAAAGGAATCTCTAGCAAGGTGAACTTGTGGCTCGATTTACACCCAGATGTTGATAAATCATCCTACTTATCATAATGCAATTTTGAATGGTTTGGAGATATTCAAGCTCAGCAATACTGAAAACACGAATCTGACGCCTAAGACAACTTTGACAAATTGTCTCACTAGCATCAACCACGTTTAATAAAAGCAACAGTCCAACAAGAGAAATGGAGGGCTTAACTTCGTTCTAGCACACTCCATAAGATCGAAGATATCAGCTACAGTGATCGAAGATATCAATGTCCAAGCACAACTTTGAAGATTGACAATTTTAACATGAGGTCAAATTAAATGGAAAAACCATGGAATATATTTTAGAAATACAAATTGCAAAAGAAGAGTCAAAGAGTGCAAACTAATTTAGTAACATAAATTCTACATCCTACAGTTCTAAAGAGACTAAAAAAACTAAAAAATAGCGTCCAAAGATGAACTACGCTATTGTGCTCACGTTTACACACCACTACAAACTTCTTTTTAAGCATCTTAAGTTCCTGCATGTTCCTCCCCTGCTGAAGATATTATTATACAGATTAAGCTTGTAAAGTGCAATCATTCCTCAAAGCAGCGATATGAAACTCATATTCAGAAAACCGGAGAGCAGTCCTGTATAATATGAGACACCTCATAACACAGTGAACATTCCATGTACATTATAGAATCAGATCACATTATACAGGTCACTTACATGGTAAAATGACAAGACCGAGTGACTTGCTACTCGCACTTGATAGATCGGTAAATGTGACGGACAAAAAACAATGAAGCACGAAAACCAATGGTCCCCAACATCAAGAAGAAACCGTAACATATGCAGGCCATGTATCCAAAGAAAAATGAGGTTTGCATGAAACCTGACATATCTGATCGTGCATAGTAGTAATACAAACAATAACCATATATGAATAAGCCAGTTGATCCACCACAGAGGAAAGACCTGAAAAAAGGAGTAAAATAAATATGAATTAGAGGATAGAAAATGGAACTGAACCGCTGGACCACTTTTCAGAGACTGACACAAGAAACAGTAGTGTAATTAGCAAACTAGAAATTATAATTGTAAACTATTTCATTTTACATATTATGTACTCGATTCTTGGGATTTACATCTCTCTCTCATGTATATTTCACAAGTAGAATCATATCACCAAATTTTAAGACATGCACAAATGTCACGAAAACTAAAAACAGAAAGGATATAAGAAATACATAATAAGATATCAATTACTCAGATCCACACAAATACTAGCTCTCTAAAGCTAATATCAATAGATTACTATTTTGATATATCAAAAGTAACCTAAGCTTTCCAGATATGAAATTAAAGGGTCTTTAAAGTTGTAGTAAAACTAGGTAACCATAATTTTTGAGCATAACAAAAAATCTCAGATAAACTCAAGCTAATGATGTTAGGATCACTCATCTTCATCAGTTTAAAGATATTTCATATGATATCCTAATGAGAGTTCATAAGGAGAACAGGGAAATTTTAAATCATGTAAATTGTAGAAGGTATAAACAACGGGGAAGGGATGCAAAATTACCACAATTATTATCATGTACACAGGAGGCTTTTTCTAGCGGGATAAGAAAAAGGATCATGGCACAAATTAACAGCAAAACATACCTCCACCACCATTCATGGTCTTCAGCTGCAAGCTGGAAGTATGTCAACGCCACTGTTATAAAAGCAGTGACAATCAAGAGAATAATGAACACTATGAACAAAATGCTGTAGATGGTGTAAATCCTGTGACCCCAGACACTTGCAAATATGTAGTAAAGTTCAATGTAAATTGCACTGAAGGGTAAGAACCCTGCCATAGCCATCTGGGGAAGTGCCTTTCGGTACCACGGAAACTGAGGAATCTCTCGAGGATATTTAGTGGTACGACATGGAGCCTGGAACTCAGCTTTGCTGTTCTTCCCTGCAATCCCACCTAATACCAGTAATGGTGCTGTTACCAAGGTCCAAATTAAAAAGATAACCACAATGGTTCCAAGCGGCAATGCTGCAGTAGCACTGTAAGCAATTGCTACAGTATTGAGGAAGCAGAAAGTGAGAAACAGAGGCCCACAAAACAGGCTTCCAGTTAATAACAAATTTCTAACCTGTCACAAAAAATTCGATCGTCAAGTCCAGCATGTCTCCAAACTTTTAAAAGCAATATTTAGAGGAAAAACATTAATTACAATTAAACCATGCATGATCCACCAATTACACAGGAAAAATCATAGGATGAATATGATAATTAATGGTAAATGATTTCCTGAACATTATTGCTGCGCCAATAAAAACCATCAAAACTCACCTAAAAGTGTTTCCTAACTCACCATCATATGCAATTAAAACAAATGCAAGCATAGACATGATCATTTTGTGCATATGCAACCATACAAAGACAGAGAGATGATTGGTGCAACTTGTTAACCAACAACTATGCAAAGAAAATTCAACAATTAGGAATTGATGCTCCATGTAAAGCTCACAAAGTAAAGCAGTTTTAGTTATGCATACAACTCTATCTAGATTAGTAGGTCATTGCGTAAGCATAGCATTGATTTTGGTGGCAAAGTCATTTTAACATCAGATCGTAGCTTTAAACTCATCAGATAAGATGATGTTTCTTCTTCCATTGCCCAAAAAAAGAAAAAAGGCACATATGATACCAACTAATTGTGATAAAGGATTCAAGAGTCAAGTAAGGTTATTACAATCACAAGGTCAATGAACATCTGAGTAATTGTAGCAAGGAAACAACTTAAATCTATGAAAAGTTACCCAGTTACTTCCTTCAAGCTGACAATAGAAAGAGGCTGCAGTGTACCCCGCAATCCCAGATGTAAGAGCATATATGACAACCAGAGCAGTGAAAAGGGCTCCCCGATTATAAGGATAAAAGACACCAACAAGGGCAAGCAAGAAAATAAAAATTGTGCTGAAGACATGAGTAAGAAGAGTCAATATCAGGCTTAATAATTATAGATATGCGGCACGCAACTAAGAGTATGTCCAGAAAGAACCTGTTTGATGCATACTTACAGAGTAAACAGCTGAGAGCCAGAGCCAAGTGAAGCTGCAAGCAAAGACTTATACTTTGGATATCTAAAGACGTCACCATGGATGTATTTCCACCCAGTCTCCTCCTGGTCATCAGCTGCCTCCTCATCATGAGCATACCTATCAGAGAAAAGGCATAATCAAGTTAAAGATGGAAAAAGAAAAAATAGTAACGAGAAAGAGAAGGAAAGAAAGTTCAACCAATAAGAGCACAGTGATAACAGACAAGTTATCAGCAAAACACTTACTTGACAAAATCATTCTTCAAGACACGCATGAGAATTGTAGCAAGAAAACCAGTTAAGAGGAGAACTGTCACACACGAGTTAATAATGGAGAACCAATGGATTTCCAAGTGATGAGGCAGTGATGAAGACTGAGAATACTTCTCCATCCTTTTGTCAAATGGTATTTCTGTTTCCTTCCATTTAACAGTATATGTGAATTCCACATCGACATCTTTATCTTCAGTCAGGTCCACAACAGAATTGGGATCAGATTGCACAGTGATTTCAATGACACGGTCCTTATTGTAGAAGACATTAAAGTGAAGATGCTTGAATAGATAGTATTTGTATTCACTGGGGTCAGTTTTTCCTTCTTTATCAACCTTCCCCAGAAAACCCCAAATGGGTAAATCATCATAATACATTTGAAAGTAGTAATCCTTTGAGACTGCATTGCGAAACTGAGCAACTTCTTCCTTCGTCAGCTTTCTTTTGCAAGCAGTTTCTGAGTCCTTGTCATTTAAAAAGTCAAGTTTGTAGGGAGCAGTGACCAAGCGATCTCCATTTAACACTTCACCAAGAGCTTCCTTTTTTTCCTTCCTGGGACCTGTAAGAAAAAACGTTAGTGAAACTTCATAACAAGAAAAAGCAATTAGAAAACTGGTAACCTAAAATGAGCCAAACCTGATGAGCAGAAAGGGAGATCAAAATAGCGGTAGGTTTCACTGTTAGAAGGAAAGACAAAAATAAATATATATTAGCCATTATAAATAGATTGTGAACAGAAAGGGTATGAAATACTAGGTTTCACTGTCCAAACTACAACCGCTTCAAACTAAAAGGATAACCCACGAAGGCCAGGCATTATGTAACGGTAAAAATGAAAGCTTCTGCTAACTGTTGTCAACCATCTAACATACGACCAACTGATTCCTGTTTTAAAAGTCAAATCATCACACACACACTAATCCAAATTAAAAATACGAGATATAACCAACCGGAGAAGATAAATCAATGAGGAATTAAGGATCTAAGATTCAAGTTGAGTGTAAGCAGAAAAATCCAATTAGAACATTTTCATCTCAGCATACGTACAAAGGCGTCATGTTGCCTTTTTTTTTTTTTGAGATTGATGTCCTCATTCCAATAACAGAAATATATCGCATTCCCAAAAAAGTCTAAAAAACTACGAAAAGTGAATTAATCCAACCAATACAAAAGATCCAAACCCCCAGTGAGCTCAGATCCACCTCCATACTCCCATTTCCATCCCAATTTCATAAACTATCGGATTCGAAACCCCAACCTGGAGAATCTTCACACACCCAAATTCAGTTCAATCAACAAACTAAATCAAAACTCAAATCGATAAACTTGATAAATCAAAGAGCAGAGATTGAAGAACACAAACCTGGGATTATGAAACGGCCCGACCTTGTTGGCATAAAGAGGAACATCATCGCCTACTTTGTAACGATGATCTGATGCGTCGGATCTAACCTGCACTACAACACCGCATAAGATCAGTATAGCAGATACAAAACACGTCACTAACTTTTTCTTCTCCATCCCAAACAGAGCTAGAAAGAGAGGGTTATTTGTCGAGTGAAGCTGCAAGGGATGGGAATGGAATTGTTATGTATATGGATTTTCGATCCAAGAGAAAGGAAGGACTAAAACGACATGCTATAAATGAGCGTTTCGAGTCCTGTTCTAGTTAACCAGGAACGTCGCTTGAAAGGAATCATGTACAAGAATAATGTGACTATAAAATAAATAAATCCAAAATTTTGGGTTTTGTTAAATAAATATAATCATATAAAATAAAATGGAAATATGTGCAAAGAGGAGTAAGAACTAAGCAAAAAACAAATTATAACGTTTCGTTTTTATCGGCAAAGGACGGTGACCTCCCACCACCCAAGAACTAACCACCAGACACTTTCGGATCTAATAATAATAAACTCAACTCTCAGTTTTCTTCTACACAAGACTACTCTAAGCCTATATAAAAATAAAGTTGCCTATTACCGAATACTTTTAAACCTTGCAATAATGTGAAATTCGGATTTGTTCAAATATTAGAAATTAATAATTTCACATATATATTTTTAATTTAAAATTATGGAGTAAACTGATTAATTATTATTTAAATTGATTTCGATATTTTTTTATAGTTTGTCAATGACTGACGTAGCTAGGGAGCAGGAATGGATTGTCCTGGATTAAATATTAACTAGATCTAATCTGTTTTGGGCTATTCTAAAACCTGACTCGACATGTTCTAAAGTTTAAATATGCAACTCAAGCGGAATGTATCAGAACTTCATGGATTCCATTCTCGATTGTAATTTAGTTATTATTTCTTCCAAGAAGTATTTTTCAATTTAATTTAGTAATTTTTAATTTATTTTCAATTACGGAAGTATCTCTTATAATCTTTTTAAGTAATCTCGTAAATTTCCTAAAAACTTTTTTAAGTAAATCAAATTATATTGTAGTACCAATCTTGCATAAATTTTAAGACTTTAAACTTGATCTTGCTTTAAATACATAATATCATGTCTTTTTTATAAAATTATAATGCATATCAAATTGAAAGAAAAATGATTAGTAATTTAATATATCCCAAGATATCAATAAAACTTTCACTACATGCTCTTTTTACCCGCTTTCAGGCTGACGCTTTCCGCCTCAGTATTACCTACGTGCTCCTCCAAATGTTACCATCTCTTTTCCACATGAAACTCTCCTCACAACTAACTCTGTAAGCCCTCACTTCCTCCCAAACATTCCTAGTTGCCAGTGGTTGGAGAATCAAACCTTGACTCCAAACTTTTTAACTCTTCCCTTAGTAAGTCTGAGGAACACCAGGGAGTTGCTCCTCCTTTTGAATCCCTCGAAGATGGAGCTTCTCGCTGGAACTTTATGCTAATAACTTATTTTTATGGCAAAAGAGTGGCTTTCCCAGTTAGGAAGGAGTGGGCTGCCAATAACTGGAATTAGCTAGGATTGATAGACATCATTGTCAATTAAGAGGATATCTTCTTCTTTTAAGTTCTCCAACTCTCAATCCATGAAAAAAGTGCTAAAGGATGGTCCATGACACGTACACAACAAACTGCTACTCCTATAGAACTTAATACCAGGTATTACACTTAAAGATATTAGATCTACAAATATTTTTGTTTAGATGTGCATTTATGGAGTCACACTAGAACACTGAATGATAAGTGGTCTCATTTATATTGCTAGTAATAGGTGTAAAACTTAGTATGTTTTTCCAAGTGTTAGAGTATGTTTTAGGTGTTTTCATGTACGATAATCATGTGTTTAGAACTTAAATTTATGTTCATATTAGTGTTTTATGTATTTTGTTTGATTAATTGTTATTTAAGGCAAGAGTTTGATCTTAATTATATATTTCAAGGGTTGCTTGATGTGTTTAGTGATAAGTGGAGACAAGAAAAGGTGAAGAAAATGTTGGAGAAATAAAAGTAAGTTGGAGACCCCCTTCACGATCGTGCGTCCCAAAGTTGGAGAAAAGCCATGCACTAGCAATTTCCAATTCACGAGATTTTTGTATTCTTGACATTTTGGAGCTATTTTTGGAACCAAAACAATTGATAAAACCCTAGAAAGAACCTTATAAGGCTCAAGAGTATAAAATGAAAAACAAAACACCAAAAAGGACTGCACATCGCAGAAAAGAAGATCAAAATTTGAAGCATTAAGATCAACTCTATCTTTCCAGATTTTCTAGACTAAAGCTTCAAACTAATTTCATTCTCTTCTCTTCTTCTATTTCATTGCCTTGTACACCAAATCTGAATAGTTATCTTTGGAACATGATTATAAATTGCTAAATCTATATTAGGGTTTTATTATTGAATTGTTTTGCATAACTTTCACCTTATGAATTCAATATATTAGTGCGTTGTGATATTTATTGTGCTCATAATCTATTTGAATCAAGAGATTGAATCAATATATTTTTGTTAGTTTGTATAACAAGAGTTTGTACCTTAATGGCCTTAAAAATATTAGGTTAATAAGCAACTAAAAGGAGATCTTAATTGTGAGTTAATTATCCTTAGAATTGCTTCAAATTTAATTGAGTAGTTAGGAGTATTTTTGAGAAATCGAGAGATTGCAAATCAACTTTTATGTATTTTAGTTATGATTACTTGATTAGATTGAGAGAGAGGATAATCAAAACCTTTGGATATCTAAAATCAAGCATAGTTGAATTCACAAGGTGAAAGGGAGACAAAACAAGGATAGAATAATCCATAAGTTTCTCTAATTGAGTAAATTAAATTTCTTTTTGTTATCTTTTACTTGTTCAGTCATCAAGTTTTGTTAGTTTACTTTAATTTTCAGTTAATTCAATCTTTTATTACCTTAGACAAAGTGTAATTCAAATTTTTAGGTGACTATATTCAATCATCTTAGGAATGATATCAATTGTACTACAATATAAGACTCGTATACTTATGGTATAGCATAAAACTAGCAAATAAGTTTTTGGCGCTATTACCGGTAATTGTAATTTTAACATCTTATCCAATTTGAATTCTTTTTATTTAAGGAGTTTGATTCTTATGTGATTGCAGTTGCATGAACACAAGAATCACAAAAAGCTCAAGCAAATTAGGAGATCTAAACACCAATTCTTTTCATAACAAAAGCTAATCAAACACTCTCTGTGGGATCGACCTAGACTCAGCACTGTTATAGTTGTAGGTCTAGTTATTTGAGTAGTGTTACAACTTGCTATGTCCATTTTGGCATCGTTACTGGGAAGTGCAGTGTTTTAGTTTTAGTTTTTGATTTTGATTTTAATTGGTTTTTTTGTACTTATTTGTTTATAATTAGTTCTTTTAAGTTATTTCTCGATCTTTTTACTTCTTGTTTAATGTTTTTGTGTTAGAAAAAAAATAAAAAGATACATGGACAGAAGTAAATTTTCAATAACATATATTCCTAATCTTATAACCAAGTTTAGAGTGATCATAACTTTAGTTATGGATGGGATAACCAACAAAAGTACTTCCATAATAGTTTGCAAGATGCACAGTAATTCTAGTATAAATTAGAAGCTTCTTATTACGACTCAGGTATATCTCTAGAAGACTTAGTTAATGTTGTTGATGCTAATACTTTACAAGTCCAACAAGATAAAAGGCAATTTTGGCAAGATATAAGGTCTAATGTCTAAGATTTGGAGAGCCAACAAAACTCAGGTACATCTCTGGAAGAATTGCTTAATATTATGACTGCTAACAATATTTAACTTCAACAAAGTGTACAATAGTTCCAAGAGGATATGATGCAACTTCAACAGAATATGATGTAATTCCACTAAGATACAATGCCTAGACTCCAAAATGTGACAAACTAGATGAGTTAAATGACGAGAGTTTTTGACTGCTTAGCATCACAAAGTGAAGAGGAGCAGTCATATCAACTCGAGATGTACCCAAGGGATGTTCATGCAGAGATCTTATAGAATGAAGAGGAGCTTGAGAATCTTGAGAGAACTACTCAAGGAATTTCTTATATCGAAGAAGTAGAGGAGGAGCTCAAAGGAGAAAAAGACATATCATTTAGCTCAAAGGTAAATACTGAGATCCTAATTATTGTTAAAATTAACCCTTCACCTTTACGTAGCAGATTAGAGAAGTTAAGTAAAGAAGAAAAAGGTGAAGAGACATTTGAGATATTTCCAGAGTGTATAAACTCAGTAAAGACTGGAAATTTGACGATAGGGAAGCCAATATATGTGAATGATCATCAACTTAGGCCCTATCCTAAAGAACCTCAAGTGAAGGAAGCGCATGTGACACCTGAAGATCATAATTTTGTCACGTGATGAGGAGAAAAAGAAATCGAGTCAGCAACAATAAACAAAGGCGCTTTTTGGGAGGCAACTTAAGAGAAGTTTATTGCTTGTCTTTACATTTTCACATTTCCTTCTTATATGCACGTTTATGTTTGTTTGTTTATACATGTTTTTAAGTTTTCAATAAAAAAGAGAGAAAATCAAATACACATATAAACATTTTCTCATTTTTCTCTTGCATCTAGGACTATATATGTTGGACCCTGAACTT
>JANVCL010000214.1:23677771-23689367 GCA_026546855.1 Erythroxylum incrassatum | reverse complement strand
AATTTGATAAATTGGATCAATTGTATAAACATAAGACAATTATAAAGCAAGTGGGCAATTAAAAAGAAATCTAGTCACTCCTTTCCTTTCTAGATCCTTGAAAAGAAATGCGTTTGGAAATTGTTTAGAAAATCTCCTTAAATGTGAACAACTTGAAGAGAAATGGACTGGCAGGATAAAAAAGAAAACTTGGAAAAGTAAGTCTTCCTTTTCTTGTTAATCTATCTTTTATGCACCTTTGTCCTATGAATTATTGGCAAAGTAATCCAAATGTGTAGTATAGAATATTCTTGTACAGATCATTTTCAAGCAACATGTATATTTTTTTCAATTTTTTATTATCACATATATTCATCAGTCAAAATCTACGTTACCTTGCCATCCCAGTAGTTAATAGAACAAAGTCGCAGACAAACACTATAAAGAATATGAAAACTTGGAAATTTGAGGAAGGACACGAACAATTATGATTGTTCACACCCTATGTGACCCTCCATTCTAAAGTTAAATCAAATCACAAAGATCGGAAATTTGTGATCTTCAAATTTGTAAAGTTGATTTAACTTTGCAAATTTGAAGAGAAATTGGCAGGCATAAAAAAAGAAGACTTGGAAAAATTAGTGTAGTGCTTTCAACTTTGTCTGTGGTGGTGGTCCAATAATAAGCAGGAGGGGCAAAAAATATGAATTGTTATCAACTTTTTGTAAAGTTGTTTTTAATAAACATCAAAATATTTAAAATAATTTATCAGATATATTTATTAATCAAAATCTTCCGTTTGGTACATTACCTTGTTGATTGGACTATGTGTGATGGTCCAATTATGATTACAACTCTTAATTTAAATTAAATCACAAAGACATGAAAATATGTGATGACTAGTCAAGAAAATCAAGCATACAAATTTGAAGATCACATATTTAAAAATTCACATTCGTTCAACTAATTCAACTCTAAAAATCTTAAATTAATTAACTTTTAAATTTAGTTTATTTTAATAATTGTAAATTGATATTTTAAATATTTTTATTTTTATTATAATAATATTTAAAAATTGTAATATTAAAAATTGTAATATTATTTTTAATTATTTTTAAATTGTAAGACTACATTTTTAATATTATTTTTTATATTTTATTATTTTGTTTTTTACTCCATAATTAGTGAAAGAATTTTGAAAATGAACTTTCTCTAATTTTACCTATTTTTGAATAATTAACTAATTAAGTTGATAACTTGGTTTAGTTATACAACACAATTATAGAGCAGAGGCAATGATTGCTTTTGTTTACAGTAGTTAACAGCCCCTTTATCTACTTATTTTCTTGTATAGGTGTAATGCTATCAAAAGTTAGTAAATTTATGCAGCCTTTACGTTAAGACTTGCTATCTCAATCAATTTAGGTGTATGAAGTTAAGAAAGACAGAAAATTGAGAAAGAAAATCAATAATTATTCTCATATTGATTTGCTGATGCATGCTTTAGAGTATTTTTGTTGTCGATATTTGGTTTATCTTTTACAAAGTTGTTTAATTGTCTCCAAACACCATTTTGTTTAAATGATATAATATCCATTCGTATACTTCCTTTAGTTTAAATAATATATGGCCACTCATTAGCTTAAGTTTTTGGATGTCAACTGTTTATGGCTTAATTCAAATTATATTTTTCAAAATAATAGTACATAGGTTTCAAGTGACCCTTATTCTTATCACTTTATAAAGACTACTCACCCTGCAAAATCCGACTATTTTTCCAGCCTGGATGAATTAAGATACTGTTTCTTGCTAAATAGTACTGCCAAATTTTCAGCTTGTATGACATTTTCCGCATGGAGCCATATTAGTTCGGTGACCGCTTGTCAATATTAGGCCATTGGGAAGAATCTGATCACCCACAACATCAGTTGATTAGGCTTATTCTAGTACTTTTTGATTCCAACTTGGTAACTTTCTAAACAAAACCCTGGACTGCATTTAAACTTAAGTCCTCTGTGCTTTTCTGTTCGGATGTATGCTAGCGCACCAGAAAAAGTACACACACAGACGAGGTTAATTCTAAAATCAAAATGAACAAACGAACGCACGCTGTAGTCGATCTTACGTTCAAGAATTCGTCTTTTACAGCTTTAATAAATTTATTCAGCTGTGGTAAGGTAAGACTTATCTGTTGTTTAAAAACAGGGGTTTATTGATCGGTTCTGGTAGGCGTAGCACATTAAAAAGGGCAAGAAAATATCTTCAAAACTACAAATAGTTGAAACTAAAATAATAATAATAATAATGATAACGATGAGATTCCTTTAGACTAAGTCAAATACGACCATTTTCGCCCACAATTCTCTCCGCTGAAAGAAATTGACGCAGGTATCTTTTTCGCGTATCTTTTATGAGTTTAAATTTTTTATTTAATATTATAGTGTTTTATTGTGTTTAATAAATCTCAGTCATTATTTATATAAATTTTGTATAAGACTTACGTAGAGCTTATAAAATAAATGGCTGAAATTTTATGAGACAGAATAAAACTAAACAGACGAGCTATACCCACCTATTACCCACTCGGAAGAGACGCACAGTGGCGGCAAACCTTCTCCAATAATTGAAAGTCAACAAAAACTACAGTTGATCCGACAGCTGCCCTCCAAGGTTTCCACTTCCCTGTTGTCTCCCAGTACGTGTATAAATTCTTGCTCTGGAACCGATATCAGCATCAAAAAACTTGATCGGTTGGGACTTGGGAGTGGAAACTACATGAGACAAATGATGAAAACAAAACCATTAGCCTCCACTGTTATGGTTTTGCTCCTTGTTTTGGGCATTCTGGAAGTGAATAATAAGGCAAGTGCAGAAGTTAGTGCTGCAGCTTGCAAGGAGGAGAGAAGGCTTGGGATTAACGCATGCAAGCCAGTGGTATACGGGAGGCTGCCATCGCCCGCCTGTTGTGAGCGTGTTCGGGTTAGCCATATTGAGTGCGTTTGCCCTGTTGTTACCCCAAAGTTGGCCGCACTTGTTGATGTAAACCGTGCCATTCGCCTCATTGAAGGATGTGGAAGAAGGGTTCCTCGCCACTACAAGTGTGGAAGTAAGCTCTCTTCATCTCTACCTTTCTATATCCATTGAGTATTCAAAACAATGTAGGATTGCGTAAATTTAATACCCCCGTTCACTTTATTTTCCTGTCCTTGCAGGCATCACCACTCCATGAAGTTGGAGTTAATGTCAGCTTCAGCTGCTAATTAATGTCCTCAAGTTTCTGCTTACCAGAATTCCGAATGGTCTCTGTATTAGAATAAAAGTTATAACTCTTTCTTCTTTCCGTTTTCTTGTCAGTAAACTCTACGAATAATGTCTTTCTTCTTTCCGTTTTCTTGTCAGTAAACTACTAAACTCTACGAATAATAAATGTCTTCTATATTCGAACCTATGTTACTAGTACCACCTCCAATGTCATTGCATCAAGAGGGGATAAAGTTGTATGCTTAAACTGTTGCTATTTGCAATTTCAATGGTTTGATGTCGTCGCCATTTCATTTAGGCTTCTCCTAGTTAACTATGCAAGTTCTTCAGGCAGGGGATACGGATTTAGCTGATGATGCCGAACCACGTGATTAAAGCCCTTAGTAAATGGTATTTTTTTCCATCTAAAATGTAACTATAGTTGTATCATGAATAAGTAGTCAATGAACTTAAAGGCACACTAAAATTCATTTACTAAGGAAAGTTCCAAATTGGCGCTGATTAAAACCTACACCCAAACAAACAAAAAAATAGAATAATAAAAAAAATGATGACAGATAGAGAAAGGGTTTTACTCTAGTTTCTCTTAATCTCTTAAAATCAAAGAGAAAAAGAAGCAAAATAATATCCTATACATAAAGTAAAAGTAAAGTTAGCCATAGAAAGACTCTCAGCGTGCTTAAGTGCTCCTAGAGATTCCAAAAGCATTTATCTAAATAGTGTGTCTGGTGTGACAAATTTGAATATGCTCAACACTTTCTACAAGACTCACAAAATTAAAAATCGGAGTGTCTTTCAATGTTTGGGTCAAGTTCTAGAGCGAGAAATGCATTGTTTTAGTAAGATAAAGTGAGTGGGTTTGAAGTGGCCGCATTATTAGGAATAGTGATCACTTTTATAGTGACTTGCGGGTGTTTTAAATTTGAAACTGGTCTCCATTTATTAAAATGCTTGAAGATTATTCGCTTATTGAGATTTGGTTAGGCATCAATCTTTGAGCATATTTTCATATTATCATTTCCCACCAATAGCTTGACCATTATCATATTCTAATGTCAAAATTGTACTGAATCTATAATTCCGATGTGATCGTCAAAACCTATCCTCATAAAGTGGATCCAGTTTTAGATGAAATTTGTTGATGATATGTTGTTTGTATCATATAATTGTGGGTTGTGTAATCTCAATATTGTAATGAAAATATTAATAAACGGTTTAGATTTTGATGAAAATATGTTTTCAAATGATATACCAGATATTTATCAATTCCAATTGAGGCTTTTGCACCTTGATGAAGATATGATATATACATACCTTAGGATAAATTTTTTGGTCTAAGGTAAAGCTTTTAGACCTTGATGAAGACTTATTTTCTTATGACAGGCCAAATCTTTGTGTGTCAAGATGAAACTTATGGCATTTGATGAATATCTTTTTGTCCTATACAAGTCGATTTGCATGAAATATGAATATATTTTTCCTAGTATTTTGTTATATTTTTAATTCAAATTACCTATGTTTAATTGGTTTTATGTCTTATTTTAGTTCATCGTAGAAGAGTAGCTTCAAAATGACAAAGTCAAGAATTAAAGAAGATTACAAGCAAACAAAACATTTTATTGAATACAACACGACACATTGCCACATGCTAACTTGTATTCCTATGGAATAGCCTAGAGATCAAGAAACAATATGTTATATGGGTTGGGCGGAGATCATGTTGTAAAAAGAAGTTTCCAAAGAGATACACAACCTTATACATGATCACGTCTTGGCCTACATACCTATGGAAAAATGTTCTAAAAAGATTTATGGTCTCAAATTCTAGAGAAAAACCAAAAAGACATACGACTTAGAATATGATCGTATCTCATACCTTGTTCAATTAAGGTCCTAAAAACCTATCCTCATAAAGTGGATCTAGTTTTAGATGAAATTTTTTGATGATATGTTGTTTGTATTATATAATTGTGGGTTGTGTAATCTCAATATCATAATGAAGATTAGATGTCTTGTGATAGACCATATCCTTGTTAATAAACAATTTAAATTTTGATGAAAATATGTTTTTAAATGGTATACCAGATATTTATCAATTCCAGTTGAGGCTTTTGCACCTTGATGAAGATATGATACCTTAGGGGGGGAAATTTTAGTCTAAAGTAAAGCTTTTAAATCTTGATGAAGATCTATTTTCTTATGATAGGCCAAATCTTTGTGTGTTCAAGACGAAACTTATGGCATTTGATGAATATTTTTTTGTCCTATGCAGGTCGATCAGCATGAAATATGAATATATTTTTCCTAGTATGTTTTTACATTTTCAATTTAAATTACCTATGTTTAATTGGTTTTATGTCTTGTTTTAGTTAATTGTAGAAGAGTAGCTTCAAAACGACAAATTCAAGAATTAGAGAAGATTACAAACAAAAACATAATATTTTATTGAATATGGCATGACACATTACCACATGCCAACTTGTATTCCTATGGAATATCCTAAAGATGAAGAAACAATATGTTATATGGGTTGGGCGGAGGTCATGTTGTAAAAAGAAGTTTCTAAAGAGATTCGCAACCTCATACATGATCACGTCTTGGCCTATATACCTATGGAAAAATGTTTTAAAAAGATTTATGGTCTCAAATTCTAGAGGAAAACGAAAAAGACATACGACTTAGAATACGATTGTATCTCATACCTTGTTCAATTACGGTTTTTTTCCATTTTCATTGTGTGATTGAGCTTTGAAATGGTTGAAGCCACATCTTGCAACTTAACTAAACGTGTGGGATAATTTGACAGAGAAATTTTTATCCGATTACTTCACACTAGTATGACTACTAAACTAAGGAATGAAACATCTACCTATTTACAATTGGCTATTGATATATTATATGATTCATGGAAGAAGTACAAAGACTTACCAAAGGAGGTGCTCACACTATGGACTCCTATCATGGTTGCAAGTTTAGACTTCTTATGATATTCTAGGTTATGTTACTAAGTAGATGGTAGATGCAACCGTTGGAAGAACATTGAACAATATTATTCCTAATTTTTATTTGGACGTTATTGAGCATATTACTATGAATAATTATCACTTGAAATTAAATTGGCTAGGGACCTATGATTAGTAGGCATTCATAATTTGGATATGGTCACATCTTTTATAGCTCAAGTTGAAACACGAACAAGAAAAATTAATAGTCTGGTTAGAGCCACAAGACCACTTTAAGCCTTATATTGAGGGTTGTATATAGGAGGTCATATAAGCCATGAATGTCAAGTAGGTTGCCCTTTTGCTAACTCAGTTGAGTAATACATATATTTCATACAACAACACATATAATCTATAATAGAAAAATCATTCAAAAAACTTAGATTAACCTAGGATGAGGAGATGTACAAAGGCAATGCCCATTAGGATTGCACCAAAGACCACATCAGAAACAAGAAAGGTACCCAAATTGGGAGTTAACTATTGAGAAAATATAAAAAGTGATAATAAAAAATTTTGAAATTTTCGAAACATAAGTTAATTTGATAGCTACCTTGAATAAAAATATATAATTTCAAATAGGTTAGTTCACCAATTTCATAAGTTATATGAGGCAAGAATTCTTATGAAGCAATGAGAAGGAGAAATGAAAGTTAGCAAAATTGAGGAGTGGTAAGGAGAATAGATTGAGTAATACCTACATGAAGGAAGATTTTTAATAATAAATGGAAAAAAAGGTAAGGATAAGATCATTCCAATAAGAGGCATCACTAGTCAAATATTTTATGCTTCTTATTCCTTTTCCTCAAATTCTTAAGAAAAATAAAATGGATAAATAGTTTAAGAAGTTCTTAAAAAGTTTTAAGCAGACACTCTTCCATTTAAGGATAAACTTCCATAAATACCTAATTAGACCAAAATTTTCAAAGAAATAATAGATAAAAATAAGAGATTAAATGAGTTTAAGATATTGTCCTTAACTTAGAAATACAATGTCATCATCTAGAACAAATAACTGCCAAAGTTTAAGGATCTAGGCAGTTTCCCCATTTTTTTGCAATATCACATGTTGATTTCTTTAAAGTCTTGTGTGATTTATGTGTTATATCTTTTATTTCTTGATCTGATCAACTGCTAGAAATTTAAGATCTCAAGAGTTAATATTGGAAAATATAACCTTGTAACTAGTTTATCATTCTATTACACACCTGTTAGGTATATTAAAAAATGTGCTAGTTAGGGTCAATAATTTTTTATTCTTGTTGATTTTATCACCCTAGAGATGTAAGAGGATATCAAAGTTTCCATTATCTTAGAAAGAAACTTATTCACTATAATAGTGACATTAAGACGTGAAAATTTGTAGGTTTTCTTGAATGTGATAGATGAAACAATTTATCAATTTGAAAAGCCACTAAATATTATGTTTTTTAATCATGCTTACAAAACTGATTGCCATTATCTATTATCTAGAGAGGTCTTTAAAATTGAAATTGAAAGTGAAAGTTTGGTATAATGTTTAGTGGATGCAGGTATAATGGATGAACATAATGAAGAAGAAGCAAACATAGTAGCAAGAGTGAAGGGAACAAGCTTCAACATACTGAGTAAAAACTTTGAGAATTTAGGTAAATGTAAACCACTCTCTCCTCTATCTAGTGGATAATCCCTTGTATTAGAATTGAAACCTTTCCTTTATATCATAAACATGCTTCCTTAGGGAAAATAAGACATTACTTATTATTATGAAAGCTTAAATATGCAATAATTAACTTGTTAAATTATTACATATGATGAGGTCTATATGTAATTTTATAGAGAATAACCATAAGTTAGTTATTGAAATTCAAAGAAGGTTAAATCCTACTATGAAACAAATCATTAAAGGTAAAATTCTAAAGTAGTTAAACGTTGGGGTAATCTATCCTTTTTAAGATAGTTTATGTGTGAGTATAATGCATGTTGTTTCTAAAGAGGGTGGGATGCAAATGTTACATATTGAAATTAATTAATTAATTAATTTCCACTAGGATTATGAGTGGTTAGACAATTTATATTGAGTATAGGAGACTTCTACTCGCAATGATCACTTTTCTTTTCTAAACCAAATGCTTAAGAATACTTACAAGTATTATTATTTCCTAGATATTTGAGTTATAACTAGATCATCATTGCATTTCACTATTTACAACAAGAATTTAGCAACTTAATAAAGCTTAAGATGAATCCCACTAAAAGCTGCCTCTTTTTATCCACAGGTAACATTAAAACTATCTACCAATTTTCTCAATATACATTGCTTAAACTAGATATGCCACCCCTCAATTATAAGATTCACATTGAATTTATCTATTCTCCTTAAATTTTCTTAGTTATAGTTCTATTAAGACTAGATATTAACAAAGCAGAAAGAGTAGAACACATTATGTTTCTTACTTAAGAACCATCTTATATACTAAAATATGAAGACATTTTTAAAAAGTATGTGAGTACTTGTTAAAGAACAAGTTCACTAATCTAACCTAATATGAGAATTTCATATAAAACATTACTTGTGTATCTACGGAAATACTCATTGTGATGATTATATAAGCGATCATTTGACCAAAGATCTCCAAACTGTCTCATATAAAAATTACTATGTTTTATAATATTTTTTTAAAATAAAATAATTTATATTAAAGTATAGAAAAAGCTAATACACGATCCTAAACAGAGATCACTCAATTATAGACAAAAGAGGCTATACTAATCGGTATGAACAATAAAATACAAGATATACATCAAATTAACCACATTGCTATAAGATCTTGACTAATTGTGCGTTGCTTTCCATTGGCTATCATAAACTCTCTAATAATGTTGACAATTTGCTCGGCAAGTTCATACTTATACTACTCCTCATTCTTATAAAGTCTCATATTCCTTTCTCTCCAAATGTGATATATTACCATCTGAATTGAAGTCTTGATATGGATGCTATTCCTCTGACCTGTTTTGGTGCATCTAATGATAGTGTTCAATGTCTCATGCCATACAAAATTGAAGCTTGAAAGTTGTATCATACTCAAAATTCTGCTCCACACCAGTTTGTTATAGCTACACTCAAAGAACAGATGGTTTCTTCCTTTATGTAATTTATGTCATATCTAATGACTACAAATTAAGCTATCCTTAACTAAGATTTATCACCCTAAATTAATTAGGAAAAATGCTCTACTGTTATCCATTAGTATTTATTTGAAAAATCTTTTAACAAGGTCAATAAATTCAATCCTTTCATTAAATAGCGTATTATAACATAATACAAAAAGTAATTTTGGATTAAAAAATCATAAAATATTTTATTTCTTCTACTAGGGGATAATATCCCATTCCAGTTTCCCAATATGGTATTAGAGCCTTATTCAATTATGTAACTTGATTTTCTATTTGATTATTATTAATTATAATATTAAATCTAAATGTGTAAAAGTTATAACCCTAAGACTTACAATCGAACTAAATCCAATTGTGAAAACTTGAACATCCAATTTTAGGTTTTTGAAATAAGTTTGGTATAATTTATTAATTGTTGAGTAACAACATAAAGGTATGAAGCCCCATCTTTGTTTATGCGTCCCATCCTCGATTTCTAATCTAATCCTAGTTAATTATAGTTAAAGAAAATTTTAATTTTTTAATTAAAATAATTTCAAAATTGAATTAATTATTTTTAGTTAGATTAAGAATATATTTAAATAGATTCCTAATTGAAAGTTTATAAAATTATTTTTTAGAACTAGATTTCAATTATACTTAAATTAACAATTAAGTAGATTCCTTTAGAGTTAAGAAATTTATTTTCTTAATTCATTAAGACATAAACTAAATTATTCATTTCATTTTGATTGAAATAAATTAAGATTGGAACATAATAAGACTAGATATTAATAAAGCAAAAGGACTAGAACACATTATGTTTCTTACTTATGAACCATATTATAATCTAAAATATGAAGATATTTAAAAAAAATATACGGGTACTTGTTAGAGAACAAATTCACTAAACTAACCTGATATGAGAATTTCATATAAAACATTACTTGTGTATTTATGGAACTGCTCATTGTGATGATTATATAAGAGATCCGTTGACTAGAGATCTCCAAACTATCTCATATAAAAATTATTATGTTTTCAAAATATTTATGACTTTTCTTAGTTAATGATAGCTTAATTTGTAGTAAGTAGATATGACTTAAACTATATAAAGGTAATTGAATGCTTAATATAAGATTTACATCACCCTAAATTAATTAAAGAGAATGTTCTACTATTTTTTATTAGTACTGATTTGGAAAATCTTTGAACAAGGTTAATAAATTCAATCCTTTCATTATAGAATGTATCATGATATAAACAAAAGGTAATTTTGGAATTAAAAAATTATAAAATATTTTATTTTTTTCTACTAGGGTCAATTTTCCAATAATGGTATTAGAGTCTTATTCTTCAAGGTTTCCATATCAAACACAAGATAAAAGGTAAAGCCAAAATGTGTGAACTTATTAGTTGTAATAAGTAACTTATTAAATAAAGAGGTTTTCATAATATTAAGGAAACCCTTCCATGTACTAATCCCAATCAATAGAGGTTGAACATTGCTTACTGGGGCAGACATCCTTCAGGTATCTGTACCAACAAGTTGGGGTATTAAAAGTTCAAGAATCCTACTTATAAAGTCTCCTAGAGGAAGCTTGTCTAATGCAAGTAGCTTCTTTTTAAGCTATCTTTTATTTTATGACTTGTCATTAGAAACAAATTTTCCACACTCGATACAATCAAATTACACAACAATGATGATGAGACCAAGGACCATATTTTCTTTAAATGTAAATTCTCTAATGAGCTTTGGTTATTAACTCAAATGATAAACAATCATATATGTAGTGTTAATAATTAAGAGCATTTGATTATCTAGGCATCAAAGAAAAAGAATCTAGGAAATGAGGATTACTTCGTTACCTTAATAAATATGTTATCAAGACTCTCATAATTCAAATTTAAGAGCTATTAAAATTCAATATCTTAGTACATACCCCACATCACTTTAGCTGCATAACTATTTTTTTAAGCAAAGGGTGAGGGTCAATTAGCTTCACGTAGTGATGATAACTCCAATTTTTTCTTTAAATCCATATTTGCTGAAAGAAATATTATTAGGGTCTTAGCCTTGCTAGTTATAGGTGGATAATTGTGCAAAGAATAAGTGAGGATAGGGACTACTTGTAACAGCCCACCCTCAATTGGAAGGGTAAAATAGTAAATTTGGCATAGGATGAGATGGATCGGAATGATTTAGGACTGTTCAT
>JANVCL010000214.1:23649146-23677671 GCA_026546855.1 Erythroxylum incrassatum | reverse complement strand
CGACTGATGTAGTACGCCACCCTCGCGGGGCACGAACTCGGATATCACCAACGATATCAGGTTCGGGTCACTCGGGAATGGGGTGTTACACTACTGCATTTAACTATTTTAAGAATATCCAAGGATAAAGCTTTATCAACTCATTTTCTATTGCTGATCTACTTATTTTAAGAATATCCAGGAATTTTTCTCTTCTACGAAAATGCTAAGGGAGCTTAATAAGACACATATTTGCCTTATCCTAAGAAGAATCCCAACACAGTGGCTAATTTTTGTCTTATATCATATTGTAATATAGTTTATAATGTTATATATAAGCTCTTAACAAGTAAATCAAATGGATCACCCCTTCATAAAATTAGCCCAACCTAGGGTGCTTTAATATGAGGGGAGAATGATAAGTGACAACATTAAACTAGTTCAAGAATTATTTAAGTACTATGACACTAGGTCTTTTATACAAAGTTATTTCCTAAAAATATATTTCTCTAAAACCTTTAACTATATGGAATGGAGATTTATTTTGAATCTTTTGAAGGCATTTGGATTTCCTGATACTTTTGTTGAATGGATCAAGTCATGTATTATTACTACCTCCTTTAGTTTAATGGTGAATCGACCACCATTCAAGTTATTCCATAATCCTAAGGGACTAAGACAAGGAAATCCATTATCCGCTTACTATTTTACCATTGTCATGGAAATTATTATAAGGTTAATCTCTTAAAGGATAAATTCCTCTAGATCTTTCTGGTTTCATCACAAGTGTATGGAACTCAAGGTTAGTAATTTAGCTTTTACATATGATCTAATGTTATTTAGTAATGTAGATCTTAGTTCTTACAAATTTTGGTCAACTCCTTCAATTAGTTTTCCATAATGTCTAGTCTAATTGTTAATTTTAAGAATAGCAAAATTTATGTCTCTTTTGATGTACATAATGCTTAATGTTAAGTTGTATATCTAGTCTTAACATCCAGCTAATTCCTTTAAAGTATTTAGGGTTATCTATATCCACACAAAAAATTGAGGTATGTAGATTATTTACCTTTAATTAAATATTTTAAAGCTAAAATCAATTCTTGGAAAAACAGGTTCCTCTCTAATGTTGTTAGGCTACAATTAATTCCCTCTATCCTACAGAACATTCAAACACATTAGAGCTCTCATTTGGTTCTCCTAAAGAAGTTAATTATGGAAATAGAGAAGGTGATCAAAAAATATTTTTAGTTAGGGGCAGTTGATAACTATAAAAAAGCTAAAGTTAGGTAGCAAGGCATATATTTTTGAAACAAGAAGGTGGTTTGGGAATAATTCCTATTCATGCTATAAACTTGGTATTACTAGCTAAGAAAATATAAAGATTGTTCAATGATAAAGAGGCTATCGGGTCAAAATGGATACATGAAAACTATAAGTCTACTATATGTTTTCAGAGATTGAAAGTTAATAAAGAACATTCCTGGACTTCAATTTAACTGCTAAGGTTAAGAGACAATTTGAGTTCCTCCTTTAAAAGTGTGGTTAGAAATGGTGATAGGACATGGTTTTGGTGGGATAATTGGTCTAAATTAGGGCCTTTACACCTTAAGGAAAAGCTAAATTTCCTCAAGAAAAGAATCCCTATGTAATATAAGATGAGTGCCATCATAAGTGTAGAATCTTATAGTTGTAACGTCAAAGGAGCCCTAGTCTTATTAGCTGATCTCCCTACCTATAATCCCAACCAAGTAAATTAAGACTATGTCCTCTATCTAAGGGACACCTTAGACAAATTCACCAATAGATCATGCTTAGAACTTTTTAGATTCTATACACCTAAAGTCTTTTGGTGTGATCTAATTTAGGGAAAAAACTCTTATCCTTAAAGCCTTCTTTACCTTTTAGCTAGCCCCAAAACATAGAATGAAGACAAAAGATAATTGTCAAGGTACTATGAATCCCCTGCAATGTCAATGTCCACTAGTTCTAAGATCTATTCCACGCTTATTCTTTGAATTTTTCTACTCACAAGCACTATGGTCTAGAATCTTACAACTACTTTAGCTTTTTCACAATAAGAATGATTGGCCTCTAATTATTTAATTAAAAAAATGTTGCAATCAAAAGAATGGGACAAAACTCTTGTTTTCTCAAACTAACTCTTTCTTGCAGCGTTTACGCTATTTAGTGAGAAAGGAATAATAGAACACATAAAGTGAGAAAGGAAAAAAATACAATATTGATAAGTAAAGAATGAAATTAAAATTATAAAAGCTTATCATATTGCAATTTTACATCATATGGTCTCCCTTTATAGATAATTAAGCAAAGCTCCCCAAACCTTCATAATATTATTTAATTTCATTTGTCATCTTTAATTGCTCTTATTAGTAAAAACACATTGGCATTCAATAACCTCAAAAGGACTAACCATAAAATCATTATGTTTATGTCGATCTTCACTATATAAGTAATTAGAATTATGAAAGTAAGTTGTTAAATGAATCCTTTAGGTAAGATGTTCATCACCTTACCGATCAAGAATATTTGTATAACATTTGTATAATTTCTTTTTTCTTTGAAAAGATTTATAATTATCTTGCAAACTCTAAAAACCATATATATATAACCCAATGATGGTTTCTTATCCAAGTCAACAATCCTCAACAACCTTATAAGTGGAGCCATAATTTCATAATAATCAAGTAAGCATCCCAAACATTTGTTATCTAGAATAATAGTGTAAACCTCTTTTCCTTGTGCACCTTTGATAACTTATATCTTAAAAAGTGTTTATTTGTCACTAAATTTTAAGGTACTTGTTTATGACCATAAACAACTTTCAAAGTTATAAACATAGTTGGAAATATAGTATTAACATATCACAATCTTAACCTAATCTTTTGATTTCTTAATTAAGATAAAAATATTAGATGTATAAAAATTGTGATCTTAAATACACATAAAGCAAGATTCAAAATAAGATATATACAACCAATATCTTTTAAAATGAAATATATAAAATGAAAAACATATAGAACAATAAATATGTTCATACTTAAATTATAACAAGCACTAAACTGATTAAAAATTAGTCGTATTATTTGTAACAAAGTGGACATTTACTCTAATCCACTCGACAATTTTATAAAATAATTCAAATAAAGTATAAGGATTTTTACCATATCAAAAGCATGAATAAACTTAATAAAAGTTATTTTAAAATTACGATAAACTAAGAAATTAGTCAAAGTTCTTTATCTTTAATCAATCTACCTATTTGTCATAATAGTGCATTTTGATTTTTCCTACTTAAACTTATATATATATAACTATCAATTGAAATTTTTTTCTTTTTTAATCTTAAACTAAAGGCAAACAAATCTCATACTAATAAGGTGCCTTAAATCAGAGACCTATCATTACCGTAACATCTATTACTTGCTAAAAGTAAGGTAAATTGAAAGCGTTCAAATGAATAGAAAAATAACATAACCATTAAGCCCTAAAGTCTTTTACATTGTAAATGGATCCTTATTAATGAAAACACTTTAAAAACCTGGTTGAGAATCAGAAGCAGATCCAATGGTAGCTTTTTCTTTTCTTTTTTTCTAATACTTGCTTTACTTTATCATATCCAAAATATATATTATGAGTATATTTATTTTCCCTTTTTTGTATAATTTCCAACATCAAAAGCTACTTTTGTCAAAAAGTAATATTACCTTAAGTACTAGTAAGTATTTCTTTCATTTTATAAATTTCGTCTTTTTAAAACTTTCTATCGTTAAACATTGAGTTATATTGGATATTTCTATTAGTTATTTAGAATAAGAAAAATAATTTCATGTTAGATTAACCTTACTAAGAATGAAGGATGTTAAGTTCACCTACTATATTTTCTAATGATTGCATTTTATCCATCATAATTTCAACCTAAAAAATGATAAATTTTTTTAATGAAAATATATTTGAAGTAAAACTATAAAAATGAGAACAAAAAATGTTAACAAGAAAAGAGAGAATAATAGGGGTAAAGTAGCATTATACCTTTTAGAAGTAAGAAACTCTAACATAAGACTATTAATTAAGGACTAGTTATATGCATAAATGTGAATTATCCTATGTAAATTAGCATGAGTAAAATGCCAACATAAAGTAAAAACAAAAAATATACCCAAAGTAGCTTGTAAAATAACACTCCACCAAAAACAAAATTAGCAATAAAAAGAACTTTTAAAGAGATTATCACTGTGTTGATAAATTGAAGACATGAAATCTAAAGAAGATGGTAAGGAAACATTCATATTTGAATATATTTTTACTTTTAAAGAGAGACATAGTTGAATTATTAGAAGGAAATAATATAGAACAGAAAGAAAATAACATGGAAAAACATGAATTATAATAACAATCATAAAACAAGTTTTTACTATAAGGCCCAACAAGTATACTTTATAAAAGAGTTATATTTATAAAAGAAAAGAAGATGGAGAGGTAAAAAAACATTGAAGATGGTGGGATTTTTTAAGTAGAATATAATTAATTAAACATGCCCATAAAATTGTATTTAAGGATATGTATAGATGCTTAATTAACTAACATATTTGAACTAATTACTATAACAAAAATAATCTAGGAACTAAGAAGTGTTATTTAGTTTTTGGTTTTCTAGATATCTTAAAAGAATTAAGATCATGTTTGCATATGAAGTGTAAATATTTGTTGATGGTAGGTAAGGAAAAGCAAGACCAATGATTATTTCTATTTTTGTGGGATTGATTGTCCTAACTATAATTTAATCATTAAGCTATATTGTTGACATCTAATAAAGCAGAAGAAGCGTATTAATATTGATTTTCTTTCATAATTTTATATTTATGTAATGCATTTTAGCAATCTAACCTACACATTACTAAAAAGAATACCCTAAGTTACATATGTACACTCCACTCATAATTATGCCATGCATTTCCTCACTCAGTTATATATAATAATACCCTTTTCAACTTTTTTAAAGCCTAAAACATTTGAACATTTTTACTTTCATTTGAAGACAGACATTCTCAAAGTATAAAGACATTTTGGAAGTGTTATTTAGTTTCTTTATAACAAGGCTTTTTTTTATTAGTGTAATTGGATTCCTAAGAAAGAGTACGTACATATGATTCTCTATCTTCCTTTCTTTCTTTCTAGCAATAGTAAATTTTAGTGACTCACAAACTCATTTCTCCTTTTTTCGTGCAATTTTCTAGAGAGGATACAAGAATGCAACCAAATTTAAAGAAGATTTATCTTCTTTTAAGAGTTGATAATGCTAAATCTACCTCCCTAGACTTTCAAAATTAGCTATATATCTATAATATAGGGAAACTAATTTAAACATAAGGGTAAAGAAAATAAAATCTCAATTTTGTAATACTTCATCTTAAAAGTCTCCTTCTTTCTTTTTATTTCTTCCCTTACAATTAAATATTACGTGAATAACATTATCACTTTTTAAAGTTAATACATTATATCATACTAGATATGCTTTGTTAATTTAAGGAACAATTCTTGGTAAGAAAAATAAATATTGATTTAGCCAGAAATATAATAAAATAACTAAAAGAGATTAAATATGACCCCACTTATATCATCATTGTTGTATGTCTGTGTACTAACAAGTAATAATCTTTTACATCTTGTCCAAACTATATTTTTGTTTTAAGGAAAGAATGTCCCTACAAATGGAAAAATTTTATTTTAATGAACAAAAATAATTTTGATTTAAAAGAAATTACCAATTTAAGAGAAAAAAGCCCAAAAAGTATGCAACACTAAATAAGAAAACAAGTTAGAATTTAGCAGAAAACATACTACTTAAATTTAGCTACTAACTTGCCATATCCATGAAACAACTTGCTCAAGCATTAGAAAAGTAATATGATGAAACTACGTATCCTAAGTTCCTAACCCTTCATATAAATCCAAGCCATATGTTTAATAATATATTCTTCTTACCAAACGTGCTAAGTGAAAGCTTTTAATGATCATGTTGTTTATCCACGTGATTAAAAGAGTGGAAGAAATTGTAGACTTAATATGAGACATGGAGTTACAAAAATCAATTGCCATAATACTCTCGGGCAAAAAGAATTGAAAATGTTAGAAAAATCAATTAAAATAAAGGGTTCATTGTAAAAAAAACTTAAACTGTACTTAAAATTATAATATTAGTCTACATTTTAAAAAATAATTCTAAAATAATCAAACTTTTAATTTTTGTAAAAAAACCCAATGTTAAGTTCTTTGTTAGTATTGATAATACGGCGAACCACATTGGATTTGTATTTTTTTGCAAAATGATTGCAGCATAATATATTTATGTTGTGTATAAATTTGTTATTTAATAAATTAAAAATATTATATATTTTCACTTCATAATTATTTTATGACTTTTAATATTTTTAACTTATTAAATAATAAATTTTATATGTAACATAAATACAATATTTGGTAGTTAAGTGGTAAAAAAATAATCAGATGTGACTTGTCACATTATTGTAAAGAATTTAATGTCGAAGTATTTTTGCTAACAAATTAAAAGTTAGAATATTTTGTTAGTATTTTTTAAAGTTGAAATTAGTATTGTAAACTTGAATAAAATTTAAGTTTTTTTATAATTAACCTTAAAATAATAAATCAATGGCATGGATTTAAAAGGTTGAAGAATTTAAAGAAATTTGAATATAGTTGACCACTGTAAAAAATGATTTTTTAATGATTTAATAAAGACAATTTGATATAACAATGTTGACTAATTAATTAATTGATTAATTTTTATAAATATATATACATTATTATAACAAATTAAATGAAAAAGTTGATCGGTTCTTAATTATTTCGGTTTAGTTGATCTGTGTGATTTTTAAACGTTGTTTAAAATTAGTTATCTTCTTTAGATGGCTTACTACGGCATTGGATATCTTTTTCAAACCCAAAGCCCAGTGTCAGACTGTCAACGATGTTAAATGCTAAAAGTTACGGAGCAAACGATTCGTTGCTGAAAACACTTTTGTGTTGAAGTTTTATGGTGCAATAAGGCTATAAACTTGTCTACTAAATATTGGAAATGCTTTCAAGATGAACTGTTCTAATAAATAGTATTTTCAAGTAAGGAAAACATTGTGTGTTAATGCCCAGAGATAATAATGGGCCAGATTGATCCGGGCTTGAGTCATGCCTAGCCCGGCCCAACCTAATCCATGGATTGAACGGCCCATGAACCGATAGATCGGCAATTGCGACCTGACCATGGGCTGAATGGCCCGTAACCCAATTCGTTTATACTTTTTAAAAATTATTTAACAAAAATAACATAATTTTTAACAAAATGATAATATTAATGTCCATCTTTGTTTTAAAATTTAAAACACTAATAAATAAATTATACATACAAAATTTACGGAGTGTTGCATCTTGCATGTGACATTCTTAAAAAAGGAAAAAAACTAAGCTTAGTTGAATGTTAATTAATGGAATATGATATAATATAATGAAACGGAACGGAACGATTTGTAATATAATAAAATATAATATAGTAAAAAGTTGTTTAGAAAGGATAGAATGGTTCATAATATAACATAACGAAATGTTGTTTAGAAGATGGATATAATATAATGTAGTATATAATTAATGACTATTATACTCCTTGTATTAAAATGATTATTGCAGGAGAGTTAACCTTATAATTTTAAAATAAAAATTATGATCAATTAAAAAGTTACAGTTGTGACTTTAATAATAAAATAATAAAATTTTTATCAAAATTTTTATTATTTTAACCTTGATAAATAAATAAAAAATATATATTTTAAAATAATAAAATTTTATTATTAATTATATACAATTTATTATTAATTATATAAAAATATTATTATTAATTGTTTAATAAATTTTATTTTATTTTATCCTATATGATTTATATTTAAAGATAATTTATTTATATTTCATTTATATAGAAATAATTGATATTGCGATAAAGAAAAATAATTGGTGTAACGATAAATAATTGATATTATAAAAAATATATAGAAATGTGATAGTTGTTATTAAAGTAAGAAGAAATAATTGGTATTATAAAAAATTATAGGCAGGATATTATGTAATATATATATATATTTATTAATTTATATTTTACCGAAAATTTTAAATTAAATATTTTTTATTTTTACTATTTATAATAAAATAGAATATATTGAAAAAAATTTCGCTGCTGATCCTATTATAAAACTTTCTTATAAACAATAAAAATATGTTAATTTTCGTTGCGTTTCATTAATTAAGGTCCGGTCCTAAAAAACGAATGACGGAAGTAAATTTACAAACTTGCAAATTCGTAAATTTAATATGACAGTCCTTTTCCATTTCCACCTCTAATAAAGCCTTCAGCTACCATCGGCATTCTGTATTACGACATAACAACCACAATGGTCCAATTCCACGACCACATCATCACAGACCTACTCGACGGCGACCCCTCCGGCGGACTCGTAATACTCTCCTCGGGTCTATCTCTCCCGAAACTCATATCCTCACTTCTCCTCCTCCACCACCCTTCGCAAGGTACTCTACTCATTCTTTCTCCTTCTCTTTCTCTCAAATCCCACATTCTCCACCACCTCCCTTACCCTTCTATCGTCGAAATCACTGCCGACCTTCCCTCTCACCTTCGCCTCTCCCTCTATTCCTCTGGTCAGATATGTTTCGTCACCCCTCGTATCCTTATCGTCGACCTCCTCAGTAACAAAGTCCCCGTATCTACCCTCGCTGGCTTGCTCTTGCTCAACGCTCACTCACTCTCCGAGATATCCATGGAAGCTTTTATCGTTCGGATTGTCAAAACCCTTTGCAAGTCTGCTTACATCCGCGCGTTTACCGACAAGCCGCATGCAATGGTCGCTGGATTTTGCAAGACGGAGCGGATAATGAAGTCTTTGTACATTAGAAAGCTGCACCTTTGGCCGAGGTTTCATGTGTATGTGTCGGAAGAACTGGAGAGACACGCGCCGGAGGTGGTTGATGTAAGGGTCCCTATGACGAAGCATATGATGGGGATACAGAAGGCAATCATGGAGGTTATGGACGCTTGCTTGAAGGAGATGAGGAAGACCAATAAAGTTGATGTGGAGGATCTGACGGTGGAGAATGGGTTGTTCAAATCGTTTGATGAGATTGTGAGGAAGCAGTTGGACCCCATCTGGCATACCTTAGGGAAGAAGATCAAACAACTAGTTTCTGATTTGAAGACTTTGAGGAAGTTGCTGGATTATCTTGTGAGGTATTATGTCTAGTATCTTTATTATTTTAGTTTTTTTATTTATAGGAGTTTTTAAGAGATAGTTGGTAGACAATTTGTTTGGAAAAGAACAATTTTTGTTTAGAGTATTGGGTGATTAAGGTTTGTCAATTGGTCTTGGATGTGAAACTGTGAAGATTTAAGCTTTTCGTTAATTACTGCCCTCTCGGTTGTTTTTGGTAACTTTTTTTGTGTTTTGAATGAAATGCTGGATCACTATTTCTGGTGCTACTCCAACTAATATTTGTTTTGACTAGGGATTTGTGATTTTCATTTTGATGCGTTGTCTGAGCAGGTATGATGCAGTCAGCTATTTGAAGTACTTGGATACACTAAGGGTGTCGGAGAGTTTTCGATCTGTTTGGATATTTGCAGAATCCAGTTATAAGATATTTGATTTTGCAAAGCGACGTGTATATAGGTTGGCTAGGTCAAATGATGTGAGATTAAATGGGCAGAAGAAGAGCCCTTCAGGCAGAAAACGAAAAGTACATAACAATGATGGTAATGAGGAAGCAGGTGATAGCAATTTTATCTTTATTTTCTCTGTCCCTCTCTGTATTTGGGTACTTAAGCAAACACCTTTGTTCACAAAACTTTAAAATCTTCTTCTTTACCTGCTTATGTAGCAGCTGATGGTGCTTCAACCTCAAGTGCAAATAGTAGGGTAGTACTCGAGGAAGTAATGGAGGAAGCACCAAAATGGAAAGTGTTACGAGTGAGTGAGTGAGTTCCAATGCTTTCTGATGGTGTTATTGTGAGGCCAAATCTTTTATTGGGTTAAAGTGATTTGATTGTCAACTTGAAGCCTTAGCAATTGTTTTCTCTTGCAAATAAAATATTATCAGCATTTTAGTTCTATATTGTTTCTTGTTATAGCATTATATTCTGAGGTTATGTAAGTGTATGTCATTGTTGACTCTCATGAAAAAAATGATGAATTTCAATTGTAGTTATGTTTGGATTGTTCCTTTCAAATGGATGTCTGTTAAAATTTATTATAGGAGATTCTTAAAGAGATAGAGGAAGGAAGAAAAAAGGATGCCTCTTTGATGGAAGATGTGGCTAAACGTGACAAAGTTGATAATGGCATTGTTCTAGTAGTCTGCAAAGATGAGCGCTCATGTATGCAGCTTGAAGATTGCATCATGCAAGGCTCGCAACAGGTTCTCTCTCTCTCTCTCTCTCTCTTGCATGCGCACGTACACACCCAGTTGTATTATATTTCTTCCATATTTTCACCCTACTATTTTATGGCATTGCTAGCAGCATATGTAAAAGTTTGTTCGTTCATCTGCAAGAATTTCTCAATATAAACATTAGAATCTGTCAATCTAATGGTTTCCTTTTTCTCCTTATGAATAATGCATTTTCAGTGATTCTTGGCCAACTCACAACCTTTTAACATGAGTTCTAAATCCAAAGATGGAAACAAATTCTGAGGATGTAAAAGTATAGGATCCCAAATGGCTACTCTACTAAAGAAGAAATTGTAGGCCTAAGTATATGATAGTAGAATTAGAATCCAAATCTAGATGATAGAAGCCACCTCATCCATATCCTCTTCAATTACCCTCTTTGTTCTTTTCCTCGAAAGATAGATTGGGAAGAGTAGAAGGCCACAGTGCAAATTAGGAAGTTGACTCGATCTGTCAACATATATGAGAAAATTTGGAGAAGTGTTGAACACCAGGTGGAAGAAGAGGTGAAGCTGGAGTACGTATCCACTACCCATTATTTGGCAAGTGAATTGCATCAACTAAAGCCACTATTAATTCGAAACTGTGCTTCCTAAAGAGAAACTGTCAAAATATTAGTCATCAGTATATTTGCTAATCTAGCTGAACTAACAAATGAAGAACCATTAGTAGAATTCATTTAACAAGTGGGTTTAAGTGGATGGGAATAAGCAACAAAACTTTTAAGTTAGGTAACTAGTGAGTGTGTTTGATTAAGGCTTTCTCCATGTCTCAGGAAAGTATGTTACACTCGTAAATAGTTGACAATGGAAGACATTATTTGAAATGTCTTTCTCTTTGGTTTGCCATGTCTATGATAACAACTCTTTAACTATGATATCAGAACAAATATTTGAAGTCTTATCTCTGCCACAGCCTTGACATACTCTATGATGACCTCTACCACCAACAAACCATCATGACTATGATAAGCACCAGCCACTACATGAATAGGATTATGCAATCTGCTGTAGGTTTCATCAGGTATTATAGAGCTCCCCTCTAGTTAACTGCGGAGATGAAGATTGACATTTAATCACTTAAATAATTTTTAAAAATAAAATTCCTTGTTTGTTTTAATACACATCGACATTGATAATCAGCTCAAACTAATTTAACTATATCAATTATGCCTGAAGGTACAAGAATACTGTTCTGCAGATTTCCTCCTTATTCAAGTTGATATTTCTGATGAAAATGATTATCAACCAAGAAAGATCCCACTTAGCAACTAAATTAACTTTGCTGCACTAGGTTGAGCACTATTTCACAATGAAGACATGCCATTAGAATTGTCCATCTCCCAAGTTGTAACATTCTTTTAAATACATTCATGGCCTTAGTTCTCAATAGATTATGTGGTCTTTTGAACAATTGATGAGAAGAACCAACAAGCATAGTTTGACTTGTGTCCTTCCTGCAACCTTGATCATCTATACTACCAATTTGTATCTAGTTGTAGACTGGAAAAGGATGCTCCCAATTTATTGATTCTAGAATTAGCTGTATTAAATCTCATCCATTTAACTGGAGAATCATGGAAAACTAAGTTTTGACATTTTATAGGCTTTGTACTAACAGAGCTGTTCTTTGCACATCAAACACTTGTCAAGTTTGGTTGAAAATGATATGCTATTCTTGTGCTATTGTTTCATGTTATAGTAAAAAAGGAAGAATGAAGAGTAAAAAGTCAATGAAGATAATGTTCAATAGTAGCCTGTCTTCGATATAACAGTAAGTTATGTTGAAGAAGAATGTTAGAAGAATTTAAGAAAATGATTAGTAGTAGTTTGCTTTAATTAGGGTTATCTCCATCCTTTATAATATTAGGAATTTTCTCAACCAAGTCAAAGGAAGAAATATGCATTTAAATTCAAATCCTTTCATGATGTTATCATTGTTTAGTTTAACCTTAAAAGTAAACTTGTAATATGATCCAAAACGTTCTTGCTTTTATGAAGGTTTTGCAAGACGAATGGAGGAAGTACTTGTTAAGCAAAGTTGAGTTGCATGAATTTCAAACACCTCCAAAAAAGAAATCAAAGACAAAAGAACCTAAGGGATTTGGGATTCTTGATGGAGTTGTCCCTGTAACAAATGCCCAAAATGCAGAAGCTAGTAGTACAAACAAGCAGGAACATGATGCCCTGTTGACTGCAGCGTCAGATATAAAAAATCTGTATAAAAAGGATTCAGTTGCCGGGCTTGAATTTCATCCTCTTGTTGTCAGCAAAGAATCTCGAAAAACAAGGGGAAAAGGAATTAAAGAAAAGGGCCTAGCAAATAACCTGAAATCTGGAACTAAAGATAATAGCGGTGATGTTGTGATGGAAAAAAGTGAAGAAACTGGTATATGTGGTTTAGAAAATAAAAAGCAAGTGGATGGAATGAATCGAGTTGCTGCCGATATTCATATTGAAGACAGTTCAATTCTTGTCTCTGCTGGAAAGGGATTTCTTCGAAGGCATGTACGAGATCCTGACTCCGGGCAACCTGGAACTGCAAAGCAAATACCCCAAGTTCACTTTTATGCTCTTGATAGTAACCGGCCAAGTCTTGACATTTTGATGCCCTCAGTAATTATAGTGTACCATCCAGATATGACATTTGTTCGAGAAATTGAAGTGTACAGATCTGAAAATCCTTCAATACAGTTAAAAGTCTATTTTCTTTTTTATGAAGATTCAACCGAGGTCCAAAAATTTGAGGCAAGCATTCGTAGGGAAAATGGAGCATTTGAATCATTGATCAGGCAGAAATCAATGATGATAATTCCAGTGGATCAGGTAAAGTGATTGTTGTCCTTGATGTAGAGAACATTTGTGCTCTTATTCTTTTGCAATTTTCTGACCTGCACTTCTTTGAAACTAAGGTTTGCTTGTGAGAATTGTATAAGGCTTGATTGAATTGACCTTATTACTTCCAACTCTTTGTATTGCATCAGAGTGGACATTGTCTGGGGATGAATTCTTTTATGGAGCTACAAGCTTCAAGTTCCCAAAATTCGATAACCAGAAAGGCTGGTGGGAGGAAGGAAGTCGAGAAAGAAATGCAGGTTCAAGAGACAGTACTTGACTTTTTGTTGAAGAAGGCATCATTTTTCACTATGATTTCATCTTCTGATTTGCTGTATTTCAGGTCATAGTTGACATGAGAGAGTTCATGAGTAGCCTTCCCAATGTTCTCCATCAGAAAGGGATGCGGATAATACCAGTGACCTTGGAAGTTGGGGATTACATTCTTTCACCATTAATATGTGTTGAGAGAAAGAGTATACAAGATCTTTTTATGAGCTTCACGTCTGGTCGTCTTTATCACCAAGTGGAAACCATGGTGCGGTATTATAGAATACCTGTTCTTCTGATTGAGTTCTCACAAGATAAAAGCTTTTCTTTTCAGGTAAAAGCTGAGTTAAAATAAAATGATGAGTCCATTGTCGCACCCAATTTCTTTGGTAGACTGAAGTATTGTGTATGAATTTGCAGTCTGCTAGTGATATAGGAGATGATGTCACACCAAATAGTATAATATCCAAGCTGTCTTTGCTTGCTCTGCATTTTCCCAGACTGCGAATCATCTGGTCCCGTAGTTTGCATGCCACTGCTGAAATATTTGCTTCACTGAAGGCTAACCAAGAGGAACCTGACGAGGCAAAGGCAGTTAGGGTTGGTGTGCCCTCAGAAGATGGTATCGTAGAAAATGATGTGAGGTAAGATTGCTATTTTCCTTTTAATTTCAATTGCTTAAGGCTGGCAGTGTCATGCTTATTTTATAGATGGTGTTGCAATTTTCTAATTTCATTTCATTGATAAGAGATGGTAATGCTTCATAAGTTAAACAGGAAGTGTTTATTTTATTATTTAATTTGATGACGAGGAGTAAACTTATTTTTGTCCCATACTAGAGCTGAGAACTATAATACATCAGCTGTGGAGTTTCTGAGAAGGCTTCCAGGGGTGACAGATTCCAACTACAGGGCTATAATGGATGGCTGTAACAGTTTGGCAGAACTTGCACTTCTTCAAGTTGAGAAGTTGGCAGAACTAATGGGTGGCCAAAAGGCTGCACGGACTCTCAGAGACTTTCTCGATGCCAAGTATCCAACCTTGCTATGAGATCATTTGCAGAAATTACATCTGATTGATTCATTAATCATCCCAGATTAAGCTGTTCACTATTACATTATTTCCAATGTTCCTACAATTTTTTAAATAAAATTTATGTTTAGCTTTTATACAAGTTGGGAATGTATACTTAAAATAATATTTTATGATATTTCATAATTTCATGCTTCATATTTTGATACAAATAATCATTCACCAAACATTACAGACAATATTATCCCAAAAAAAAGAGGGAGAGAAAAGAAGAGGATTAACCTTTACGTGATATTAGAATAGAGTTCACTGGACCATTTAATTAGCCTTTAGTTTTCAGAACATTAAAAGAGTTCAAAAGAAAATGTGTGTTAATGCATCTACTCTTCTTAACTTTGTAAACCCATTCTTTCTTCAATAACCGTTTAGCTTCCATTGAAAGCCATAAGTTAACATCTCCCAAGTCTAGATTGCTAGACATTTGTTCTGTTTTACTATACAAAAATGTTGGCCTACTGCAAACTCCACATTTTTTCCCACCAAACCCACACCAGTATTTCAGATGCGGATATGGATCCTGTCTTGATTAGAAGGTTGAGGAAGAGAGTGCTGACATTGAGAATCAATATTACAATTCTTATTTTCTTCTACTTATTTTAGCAGTTATGACTTTTATTTATATTTATTACTTGTTGATAGTTCAACATTATTTTTTTTTCTGTTTGAGGTTAAACTACTTTCAGTCGTTCCTATGGATATTTGTTCAGTAACAATAGTTACATCAACTTTTGAAAATCCACTTGCTATTATAACAATCATCATCATCATGGCACTCAGTCTGAAGTCCTGCACTGAAGCAGGGTCTGAGGAGGTTAATAGTACGCAGCCTTACCCCAATATAGTAGATAGACTGTTTCCGGTAGATCCACGTGCAAATGAAACAATATAGAAAATGATGCAGGTTATAGAAAAAATAGGTAAAACAACATCAATCCGTAGAAATCATAATAAAAATAACAAAAGATGTAGATATATATAAAATAATGAAAACAAGACTAATATTAATAATACTAAAAATGCTAATAATAATAATAACTAATACAAATACGAAAAGACAATAAATAATTAGGCAATAATAAAAAATATATAATAATAAGAATAATAATAAATAATGATAATAATACTAATAAAGGGAAAACTCATAAAAATAAGAACATTAATAAATAATAAAAAATAAAATAGTAGTGAAAGAAAACTAAGATAAATATGAAACATGGATACAAAGGACAAACTACACGTATAGAATAATGTTGCTAAACTAATAGAGACAAACTCAGAACTTCCAACATGAGGGATACAAAGGGAAAACAAAGATGTAATGGAGAATCTGTAGAGAGTAAGTGGAGAGAGAAAAGAAAATTACTTGTTCCATGACCAAACGAAAATACTCATTTGCTCCCATACCTTTGATTGTCCAAGACAAAACAACTGGGATCCCCAGGTGGGTTATGGTCATCTGTATCGTACACTAGACTTGACCGGAGATCCAGTACTTGCAATGGACACTATAGCACCGTGTGACATCCCTGACAACAAATGCTTGTCGAGAGTGTGAGCAGGAGCCACCCCAGCTACACCAACACCGACGATGATGACGTCGACGTTGGAAGCGTCAATGGATCTGCATTCTTTATAAACACATGTACAAGTATAACGCTACTTGACATTTTCTCCAAAACATTGTTCAGACATGTATAAGTACACTCATTACCGCACAATAAGCTCTTAAAATCATTGTAAAGGTTTAGAAATCGGTCCTAATTCAAATAAAGTGTTACGCTTTTCACACAGAAACTTTAGAAAAGCATGAAAGAAAGAGTCACTCTCATTCCCTCCTCAAGGAAACAACGGTAACCAGAAACCGTAAGTAGATTTACCAACCATTTAGGGGCAGCTTTAGTCCAATATCAACACACTTACACGGCTCCAAAAATACTTTAAACCCGTAGAGTAGCTTTTCCTCGCGAATAGAACAACCACTCAAATAAATACACAGGAAATTCTCAACAGTTTTCCCTCTTTTAGTACCTACCTCCCTAAAAGGCCCACTACTTTTCCCAACATGAATAAGCACATAAAAGCAATTCACATAGTTGATTAGGACTACACAAACTAGAAAGCTCCAAACTTTCCTCTAGCAAACACACCCAAATAGAAAATTACCTCGTCGCGACCAGCAAGTGTAACCTTCTCCTTATTGAACATTGAGGTCTCAAAGGCAAACAAATGGAAAATAGAGAAACAGAAAAGAGAACAAAAAAAAGGGCATTAAACCAATTGAAACTTCAAAATCTAGAAGGATCCAAAAAAGTGAAGCTTTCATAATAAAAACAGCAATAGAAGACAAAAGATACTATCCCACCATAGAAAAAGTAAGAAAACACGACAAAAATGTAAACAAGACACTTATGAAAAGTGCAAGAGGAGCTACCTTAGGAAATAAAAAACAAATATGTCAGCCCTAAGCTATAACAAAGAAACGCCATATATATATATATATATGCTAGATTAAACCACTAAAAGTGTGAGAACAAAAAACATAGATCTGAAGACAAAGTAGGAAAAGGGCACGACGAAAACCTTAGAACTGACAAGAAACAGTTACTTAAAGCAGCTATTTCTAAACAACTGAGCAACTAAGCACGACAACTAATAAAAACACCGTAAATTAGTAGAACCCATGAAGAGAAACCATTATAGGTAAAATAACCCTTCCTTCACAGCTTTTCTTGATATTTTCCTCCCTCGAAAACTAAAATAATTTTGGTTTCTTTGTTTCTTAACCCAACTATTCTGTACCTCTTTTACTAATGCTTCATTTTGGATAAAAAAGAGTTAGTTTAAAAGGATATCAAAAGAACACCTTGCATGTTCTGTTGAAGTACTTGGCGTGAAACAAGAGCAAGTAGAGTGATACATGTTTAATATTTATTATTGGTGAAGTAATATGGAGGAGTATCAATGTTGGTTTTTGATTTTTTATTTAATCTACTTCTTCGATTATTCATTTTCTGTGAAAATAAAAGTATGGTAAATCATCTCTTTTAATAGTTTATTTAAGGTTAATGGACAGTAAACACAGTTTTCCTAGAGAACAATGCCAAATTCATATTTGAATTCGACTTGTGGTCCTTTATCTACAATAAGGTATTTATTTAACTCAAGTGTTGTGTTTAATTTTTTTGTGACTTTTATTTTTCTACGATGTCTTCTATTTGTGAAATTAATTGTGTGAGATGTTATGGTTCTTTCATAGTAGAAATTGATGTTAGAAATAGGATACATTTTACACAAGGTTGAAAGATAGACAACTGTGTCTTATAGGAGATCATACTATATTGCTGCTTATGGGGATAGAATCTAGCATTACTATGACAAGAGAAAAAGCCAATAATTTTGAGATTAAGCCCAACATGATTCAGATGGTTTAATAACTTTTACAATTTGTAACTTAAGAGATGAGAATCCAAATTCACAAATTGCCATCTTTATAGAGATTTATAATACTTTCAAGATTAATGGAGCTTTGTAAGGTACTATTTGGTTGAGGTTGTTCTATTTTATAGTGAGGGACAAAGCTAAATCATGGTTTTTGTTTCCTAGATCTGTTATCACTTGAAGTAGTCTTGATAATAAGTTTTTAGCTAGATATTTTCCTCCAGTAAGAACAATAAAACTTAGGAATGAAATCATTTCCTTTCAACAATTAGAGAGTGAAATATTATATGATACTGGAAAAGATGAAATGAGTTATTAAGTGCTCACGCTGTAGACATGATGTGGGATTACAAATGTAGGCATTCCATAATTGACTGAGTTGAGTTGCCCATCCAAATAGTTGATTGATGCATCTTCGGTGAGATTACTAGGATTAAAACTCGTGAGGAATTACAAGATTTGATTGAGAATATAGCTATGAGTAATTATTGATGGGGGAACTCAAGGTTTAGCCTTATATTAGGTGGTGTTCACAATGTTGATATGGTGACAACATTAGAGGCAAAGTTAAAATTTTTTGATACGGTGACAACATTAGAGGCAAAGTTAAGTTTTTAAGTAAAAAGATTGATAATATGTGTTTTACGACTCAATTAATAAAAATAATGAGTTGTGATATTTGTGATAGTGGACACCCTAATCATGAATGTTAGGCACTGATAATATGGGATAGCCAATTAAGCCTATTAATTTTATAGAGAATCAGTTTAAAAGCTTTCATCCACAACTTTGAAAATCTGATTAGATAGTTTGTTAAGCTTGTCTTTAAAGGGTAGTAAGGTACTTTTCATAGCAACATTGACCCAAACCTAAGGGAGTAAGTGACCTCTATCAGTTTGAGGATTAGAAAGGAGTTGACAGTTAAGGAAAAAAGAGAAGGAAAAGGAAAAGGTTGCTTTGCAAGAGAAGAAGGATGAGGTGAAGAATAAAGAGAGAGAAGATGAGTCAAGGAAAAAAGTGTCATCAAAGAGTACAAATCGACAATTCCATACTCAAGCATACTTGAGAAAGATCAAATGGAAGATCAATTTGGTAATTGATTTATTAGAGCTTTTCAAAAAAATTACATATTAATATTATTTTTGTTTGAGCTCTTCCCCAAACATCAAATATGTCAAGTATTTAAACCATCTCCTTTTTAACAAGAAGAAATTTATGGAGTTATTAATAGTTAATTTAAGTGAGGAGTGCTTCACTATCTTGTAAAACAACCTACCTTAGAAAATCAGAGATCTAGGAATTTCTACTATTATCTATAATATTGATTGTCAATTAGAAGGATATTATTAGACTTAGGAGTTAGTATTAACTTGATTTCATATGATATATTGTAGAAATTAGGATTTAGTGAACCTAGGCTAACTAGGATGAGTATTTAATTAGCAGATAGATCAATTATCTTAAGGGAATTACAAGGGATGTTTTGGTTAATGGTGACAAATTTATCTTTCCTATTGATTTTATGATAGTTAATATAGAGGATGATGGAGATATTCCCTTAATCTTGGGACAACCTTTCCTAATTACTTTAAAAACTATTCTTTATGTGCACGATGATAAATTAATCCTAAGGGTAGAGGATGAGAAAGTAGTTTAAGATATCCTAAGCCATGAAACATCCCCTTGATAAACATGATACTTGTTTTTATATAAATGTGATTGATACTGAAATTTCTCATACTATGTAAAAGACATTATTGTAGAGGTTGATACTATCTTTTGAGAGAGACACTCTGTTTTTTAGTTTCCTAGCCAATTAATTAGGAAACCTCATGTTTGGATTCAATAATAGTTAGGATGGAAAGGTTATGTTGTGCTAGAATATGTTTTGAAGTGAATAATTGGAAGGACCTTCTTAAGGCCATTTCTAACATGAAATTGAATGAAAGTGGAGAGCTTGCAGAGACTGAGATTAAGTTCTTCTATACTTAGAAACCTATGTCTTCTAACCGTATAAGGGGTCTTCTAACCGTATAAGGAAGCTTAAAAGGAAAGAAATTCAACATTGGTACTTATGCTTAGCTTTTAAAGATTGATGAAGCATATGAGAAGCAACAGATTCTACTCCCTCTAATGCTTCCAAGGATTCTTCTATTGAATCTGAAAGGGAAGTACCTCTTGAAACATTAGATAAAATAGCATAAGATGTTCATATAGTGAACACTTTTACAACTAACTAGAATCTTACACCACCACTAAAAGCAATGTAGACTATGGAGGTCCCTGAATTGGGGGGAACAGAGTTGTCCTTTATGGGAACTAATGACGAGGTTAACAAATAACAAAAACTTTAATTCCTGAAAGAAGTTGAATGCTACCTCATATAGTATATTTTTGGAACCAGGACCTTCTTAAAAAAGAAGATCAGGAAGGAAAATGGGTAAAAATAGATATAATGAGAACAAACCTTGAATTAATTCCAGTTCCTTTCTCTATTTTGTCCCTTGTGACTATTTTGGTATGGAATGTGAGAGGAATGGTCAATCTTCTCAAAAATCAAGCTATCAAAAGATATCATTTTGAAAACAAGACCCATAATTTTGGGATTACTTGAGACAAAAATAAAAGTGGAGAAGGAGAAAACTAGTCTTAGTTTTTTAGGTTCAAATTAGGATATCCACTCCAATCATATCAATCATTTTAATGAGAAAAATTCTTGCTTTCAATGGTGAGAAGTCAGTCTTTAACGTGAAAACTACTAATCAATTATTATACCTCTCTTATTGTTTAAGGTTCATATAATCTAAGTATTAACAAAAGTTTAGCTCATAATCATAACATTAAGACTAAGGAAAAACATAAAACTAAAAGAACCATGATAAAATCCCTTTTAATCTTCATAAATTCCTTTTTAGATTGATGAAAGCCCACCATAAATATGTTTCCTTACTTTTCTTTTGTTCTCCCTGTCATTCTAGGCCATCAAGTTGTGTTTTCCTAAGCCTCATTTGACCCCGTTTAACTTCCCTAATTTTGTCTTTATTTTATATAGTTATAGCTCGAATTTAGGGTTTTTAAAGTGGACATGGTCGTATGCATGAATATGTCCCTCAATCTTGCTTTAATCTTTGAAACATATGAAAAAAATACGATCTCAAAGAGTTACAAAAGTAGCCACACAGTCATGTAGATGTAAATGGGCACATATATGGCTGTGAAGACTTACATGGGCATCCACTAAAATAGCTTAAATATTTTTGTTTTCTATCTAGAATTTTCCTTATTTCTCCTTTTTATCTGTAAAGGCTAATGAGACTTAAAAACATAATAGAAGCAAAATAGGTACCGTAAACCATAAGAAACTCTCAAACAAACAAGCAAAATGCATTAAATATAATATTATAAATATAGTTTATTTAGAATTTATTATAAACTAACTTTGATTCTTCTACATTTGTTACTTAAAATTCAACTTAATAAATAAGTATAAGAAATTCTTAAGAAATCATAATCTTTCATTAATCCAAAGATTGAATCAATTCAAAACACAATCATTTTAAGGTACATTACACTTAAATTTATATCTTAATTAGTTCATATTGAAACAAAGAAAATTTACAATCAATAGGAAAGAAGTTTAAATTCTCGTGGCTTGAATCTTGAATTTTCTTGATGAATATTGTTATTTTGCTTGAAGATTGTTTTCTTATTAATAAGCTTCCAATTGCTTTTTAGTATTTCTTTGTCAATCTATGATCTCTCCCTTTAGTTTTTAACCAATACTATCTTTGAAATATGAAACTTTAGAATCTCCACTAACACAACCCAAACATGATAATGAGTTGGAATTTCGTGTTAGTTAAGACACTATTATGGAACTTTTACAAATATATATCATCACTAACATGAGTGAGAACGCACGTTCATGCTTCCACCGTATTAGTGAACAAAGATAGAACACATTAGGATATTGTATACATTGGGAAAAAAATCCTCCCTAATTGAACACAGTCAAATATGGGAATATGTATATACCATGTTAGTAAGATAGATAAGTCTCCCAGGTATAGAATGTAGTATGATTCAGTATATGAAGCAATACAATACCTTGTTGGTACTATGTTCTAAGTCTTAACTTAAAATCTATACTTGATTCTTTGTAACTTTACTCCTTTATTAAGGAATTGAAATAATAACCAAAATAAAATATGTCATTTTAAGTACCACATGCTATGAAAAAAGTCAACCCAATCATAATGCTCTAGAAAAATGATGCTAAAAATATAATCTTTGTAGCACATATCACTTCACTCAAAATTTTAGGACCTTCAATTGTCTTATGTATAAACTAATGCATTTCTTTGTTACTTTCGATGTAAGAGCTATTAGACATTTTAAGTCTTTCCTTATATCAAGCACTTTTACTCCCCTTTGTTGTTTAAGCCAAATAATCACCATTGTGTAAATAGAATATCTTACTCAACCAAGTTTTTAGTTTGATTACAAACCTATATCTTATGTGCAACCTACAAACACATTTTACTCAAGCATCTAGATCAAGTTAATGTAACTTATTATTTGTAGGCATAAATTATCACAATCTAGGTATAGAGTTCAATACTGTAACATCCTATCCCCATATTCTTACCTCCATCTTTACCATTTTCGGAATTTTCTTGACTCATCATGGAGCTCTCTTCTTCTTCCATCTTTTTCCTCCTTGGATCAACCTAAAAGCTTGCTTGAAGACCCATAAAAATCAAACACTAGTTCTCTCTTTCTTCTTTCTTCTTCTCCCATCCGAAGGCTCTCACTCTTCTCTCTTCTTCTATTTCTCTTCTTTTTTTTCTTTTTTTGTTTTTGTCAATTTCGTGCATCACTGCTCCTTCTTATACTAAAGCCCACTCTTCTTATTTACCAACTTTCCATTAATGAATGAGAGAAGACCCTTATGAACTTACATATAAACCTTATAACTTAAAAACTTAAGTGAACTTCCAACACTGTCCTTCCTTTTTGCCTTAAAAACTGACACCGTTACTCCTTATTTCGATCAGGTAAATGAAGCAATTTGACAAAACTTTCTTCTAGAAAAATGTTCCTCTATTCCTTATGTTTCCAACGCTTCAAGAATCAGATCAATCGGAGGTTGGACGAAAGAGTTATGGCCAAAACACCTTCAGACCATTACAAAAGCGAGGCTGAACATTACACCTAACTTCAATCCAAAAATTGAAAGTCTTAGAGGCTAAATTGTCGTTCGGCTCCTTCATATAACTTGTAGACCCATGTCTCTAGTTTAATTTGAAACAAGAATCAGATCAATTGGAGCTCTATAGCTAAAGATATCTCCAAAATACTGAAGTCTATTCAGAAAAATGTCTAACTCATAACCTTTTAATTGATCATCCCATTTTGATTTGATCTGTTTTTCTCAATTCAATATCAAAACCTATAAATTTAGTATGGAGAAAAAGAGGGATGTCATTGGAATCCAACTCTTTGAAAAGCAGATCGGTCGGAGGTCGGATGAAAGAGTTATGGCTAAAATACCTTCAGACCATTACAAAACAGAGGCTGAACACTACACCTAACTTCAATCCAGAAATTGAAAGTCTTAGAGGCTAAATTGCCGTTTGGCTCCTTCAGAGAACTTGTAGATCCATGTCTCTAGTTTAATTTGAAATAAGAATCAAATCGATTGGAGCTCTATAGCTCAAGATATCTCCAAAATACTAAATTTTGTATCTAACTCATAACCTTTTAATCGATCATCCCATTTTGATTTGATCAGAAATTGAAAGGCTTAGAGGCTAAATTGTCGTTCGGCTCCTTCAGATAACTTGTAGATCCATGTATCTAGATTAATTTGAAACAAGAATCAGATCGATTGGAGCTCTATAGCTAAAGATATCTCCAAAATACTTAAGCACGTTCAGACTTTTCCAACTAGTCTGCTCACTTTGATCCGATCAATTTTTCTTAGTTTGATCTCAAAATTCATAAATTTAGTATGGAGAGATAGAGAAATTTCTTAGGAATCTAATGCTTCAAAAATCAGATCGATCGGATGTCGAACGAAAAAGTTATGACCAAAACAATAGAGGGAGGTCGGGTCGATCGATTGCTCAACTAGGCGGCTGATCGCTCAGCCAGGCGCTCGGCCATGCAGCCCTCGCCTGACCGACCTTCAAACTTCTAATGCTCATAACTTTTGACTCAGAACTCCAAATTTTACAAACTTAGTACCGTTGCAAAGATAAAAGACAGCTCTACCATTTTCATGAGGACTCAAAGATCAGATCAACCTCTAAAGGGGTCAAAAATTCACTCAAAAATGACTGATCGATAATCTCCTCATAAACAGTACCAAAACTTGTAAACATCATAACTTTTGATCCAGAACTCCAAAGTTTACAAACTTGATGCCTATGGAAAGGTAAAAGAACCCTCTACAACTTTTACGAAGGTCTTAAAAACCAGATCAACCTCTACATGGGTCAAAAACTCCACATAAAGTGACTGTTCGTCAACTTCATCCCAAACAACATCAGAACTTCCAAAACTCATATCTTTCTACTCCCTTGTCCAACAATGTCATACTTTATATCAATGGAAAAATAACACAATCTCCCTCTTAAACCTTATTAACAATTGAAAAAGAAACCCAGTAAACACTAATCACTCATCCGGTAGCAACAATTATATAAGAGAGATTGAGGGGTTCAAAGAAGGCTGTGGCGAAGAAGTAGTAGGCGCTACTGGAATTTGAGGGATACCCAATCAACACACAGATTATCAAACATGACAAAGAAATAAATGAACTGAAGAAAAAAACGGAGCAAGTACCCAAAAAACCCACGAAACCCCAGTGTACACGATTAAGAAAAATCGCAACTTTTCACATCATCAATCGATTTGCTTCAGCAAATATAACAAGCTAGATCCATGAGTAGTTCTTAACAATTAAGTACTGATTCTAGAGCTTGAGGAAAGAGCTCACACTTCAACCCATTTGATGATGATTCAGGTAAATGAGAAATAGAATACTTGTGGCCTCCAATGATGAACTGAAATGCGCTTGTCTGTTACGACCGACGAAGTTCCTCGACTTGGGTCCAAATTACGGCTACGAACGCAACAGGACAAGAGAAGCACGAATAAAAATGAAACCCCATTATAATATTTTGTTTCCTCCAACTCAAAGAAAAAGATCAATCAGGCAAATAAAAAAGAGGGGAAAGCCACAACCTTTTAGGGGTGACCCATGAAGGCGCCGGAGGAGCTTCCTCCGATGAGATCTTAGCCATGGTGGGTCCGATTACACGCCGGAGGTGGTGACGGTGGTTGTCGAGAGGTTAAGCAAAGAATTAGGTTAAATAAAAAACAGGGTAAAGCCACAACCTTTTAGCAGTGACCCATGAAGGCGCCGGACGAGTTTCCTCTGATGAGATCTTAGCCATGGTGGGTCCGATTACACGCCAGAGGTGGTGATGGTGGTTGTCGAGAGGTTAAGCAAAGAATTAGGGTAGATTTGAATTCTATAGTATGTATAGCAAACATGAAAGACTCGTGTACTGGTAAAAGGACAATCTTGAAATGAAAAGAGATAAGGAGACATTGAACAAAAACAGAGAGGGAAGAGATATCGAACAGAAACAGAGAGATTTTACCCTACGACCATCGTTGTTTCAAGCGTCTACTAATAGAATTGAGAGGCATGAGAGATCGTTGAAGAAGAATGACAGAGAACAAGTGATAAATGATAAAAGAAAGTTCGAGAGAGTGTTGGTTTAAAATCACAATCGTTATTTGACCGTCAGATTAAATAGATGGAGTGGATGGACTGCGTGGTCGTCCATCCACTCGTCGTTAATATATATATACTTAATAAATCTTTTCTTATATTCATTCCTTTCAACTATCTACTCTTAATGGTATATTTTGATTTGTCCTCAGTATCGATCAAATATCTAAAATATTCTAACAAATATATTTTTTAATATTCATGATGTTAATATTATGCCTTAATAACAAATTCTTCAAATCTATCACACTCATTTTAAAGTCCCGCACAATCTTACTCTTATATACTAGAGATATTGTTTTCGGTAAACTTACATGCAGATGTAACAATAAAATAGTGAAGCAGGTTAAATAGTAAATAAGTAAAATTGAAACACTAAATTATCAAGTAAATAAAATCACAATAAATACATAATTAAATAAAATATAAAATATAAACTTTTAAAAAATGTTTTAAAAATAAAATATAAATCAAATTAAAAAATACGCTTCTTTTATTTTAATTGAAGTCAACAAAAATTTGCTTTTACATTCTATAACTCTTATAAACTTTTATAAATGTGATAATTAATTTAGCACATCATCATCTCAAACATATTAAAGAGCTTCACTATATTCTACTTTGCTATTATATAATTTCCTTCGTTACCATCAAGGATCATGTGTTAAGTAACAATCACATATTTTACTTCGTACCTATAGAATAAGTTTGGTGATTACACAAAGAGCATGTTATATATCTTTTAGGACTCCATTCGAGCAAATTGTCAAAGGCTAAAAGCTTATTTATAGTTCACAAATCAGTTGTATGTATTTTAAAATTCACTTTTATAGTATCATAAGTTTCTAACTCAACTTTTTAATATATTTTAAATCATTAATTAATGATTGCTTGTATACGTCAATATCTTTATTAGAAATAGTAGACTCTAGAATAAGCAAAAAAATTTAAAAAAATGGATTGTAGACAATGAAAACTTTCTATTAAAGCTTTTTATGTCTTTGAGTCTACTGGATGATGCATGACATTATCATTAATGCATTTTTTATACCACTTCATACATGTGATTGTTTTGCTGACATAAACAAGCTTTGTAATAGTAGTTTAATAAAAAAGTATCTTAAAAATTAATGAGATATCTTTTTTTTCCTTTATCTCCATCCAATTGCGAACTTGATATATCAAAAATTGAACATTCTCGAAGATCTTTAAAGTCCTTCCAAATGATACCACAATTATAATGACTATCATGTATTGATATGTTTCTTGATCTTTTTATGCTTTATAATAAGATTTGCGCAATTTGTGGCTAATTGGTAATGCATCAGTGAGCAACTTAATCAATATGTTAAAAGATTTTTTGCTCTACTTATTCTATAGCTTCAAGTGCAACAACTTGTGAGAAATTAGAGTACCCCGAATATAATTCTTCTTAAGCTTCTTTCAATAACTTCTTAAAATCATCTTCTGTAACTTTATCAAATATATTAGACAAAGTATTGTCATACATAGTCTCTTTATAATTATCTACATCCTTCAACATTGCTTGAATTCCATCATTTACATTGGCATTGTTTTAACCATAATCTACATTAGTATTGTTATCACCATCATCACTTAGATTAAGACTTCTAACATTATTAGATTCAAAATGTTCGCTATGATAAATCCATCTAGTATATAATTTATTTATGCATCGCATTAATAAGTGATTATATACTATATATTGACTTTGATCGCTGAACTTTAAGAAATTTATACATGGACAATGAATTTCACTACCTAAACTCATTTGATTTTTTTTACAATTTCAATGAAAATCTTCACTCCTTATAAAATTTGACTAGATTCTATCAATAAGTTATCCAACTTTTGTTCATGTAGTTATACAATTATAAGTCATTTACTAAATTAGTGATTGCAATTTAAGTTGCAAATAACATAACGGTGAATCAAAATTGACATACCAAGTTTATGTTCTGCCAAAAAATGCAATTAGTTGGCAGATTGTGACAAATTCTCACTACAAGAAAAATACCCAATTTGCGACGTTTTAAAAACTTCGCAAATGTTAGAAAAACGTCATTGATATTATTTTGTGACGTTTCTGAAAATGTCGTAGGAAACGTCGTTGAAGGCAGAGTAAGGAAACATTTTTGTCGACGTTTTGTAGAAAACGTCGAGGAAGTCTAGGTGATTTGTCGACGTTTGGGAGAACGTCGTAAAAGCATAAGTGAATGGGCGACGTTTGAGTTAAACGTCGTGGAAACAACATAGCTTTCTGCAACGTCTGGTAGACGTCGTTATAGCATGACAATCTGCGACGTTTGGGAGCAAACGTCGCAGATGATAAATTATTTAAATTTATTTTTAAATATATTAAAATAAGTTTATTTTAATAAATTATAAATTTTATATAATTAAATTTAAATGACATATAATTAAATTAAATTATTCATAATAGTGAGAATTATTAAAAATAAATATGAAATTTTATTTGAATCCGAATATGATTTTAAAATTGAATTTTAATGGAATTATTATTCTAATTGAATAATTAATA